>CM034155.1:516821021-517046106 GCA_019776745.2 Taxus chinensis
TCATACAACCAGTTTAGCATAGAATAGATTCATTTCTAGACTAGAATCCATTAAAGTTGCAGGTTTTGTTTTATCACAAGGATAGATTCCAAAACTCTTAGCACACTTGCGTTGTATTCTAGCAATAAATCCCACTAGGAACTGCATAGTCAAGCTCTATTCACTTACGCTATCCCTCTCCTACTCGCATTGTATTCGGTCTATATCCAAAGCTGTCATTGTTCGAATACCATCTTCTGTTGATACTATCATATACATGATTTTCTGGATTCACGAGGACATGAAGGAATGAGGAGATCACACTGAGGGGATGAAATCACATACAACTAGATTTACCACTGTTCTGTAAATGCCAGGTTTGAGCTATCAAAGTTCTAGTTACAATATATCAAATAGAGTAGTAAATCATTCCATTTCAGTTAAATCTAGCTTTCGATATTGCCAGGGAAGCTGTGGGGATTGATAGTTTCTGAGAAACTGTGATTCATTCCTCACTTCTGAGGTAGGATCGAGAGTCTTTCCAATTCAGAATATATAGCTGCTTAGATATTTAGGATAAAATCACAACTACACAGGCAAATAGCCATACCAGGCTACGTTGCTTGTTTTATTTTGTTTCTAGATTAGTTGTCCATTTTATAAATATACTAGAGTAGCTGCTCTTTAATTTCACTGAAATACGTCATTAAAAAAATATAAAAATAGAAGGATGCTTACATAGTGTAAATACCTCTTTTATAATCCGTTTATTAAATGTTAGTTAAAATTGAATCATTTTATGACAATCACAGGACCTAGAGAGCCTAGAGAATATATATTTGAACCCATAGTACCTCAACCAAATCTACCCATGACATTAGCTGATATCGATCAGGACCTTAGGATACAGGTCTTTCGAGCAACAAAAAACTTACAAGCAATTAGTGAGCAACTGAGAGGATTAAACATCGAAGACGACAAGGCATATACGTTCTGGTCAAATCATCCCAATTATAGATTGCCTTGATAGAATATCTGAATGACCATACAAGGATTCGAAAGAGAGCAAACATTTGGTTACGATCCTTTGGTTCCACAGCCTAATGCAGGAGACCTCCTCATTGACATAGACACTAGCTTACGTATCCAAGTTGCCAGAACACCTGTTAGGTACTCTGAGAAAATCATACAACTTCTAGTTCTAAACGTAGAGGCTGAAAAGGCATATGATTACTAGATAGTTGGAAGAAGAGATTGATTCTTCACATGACCATAACAGGTCCACAACAACCACGCACTCACGGTTGTGATCCCCAAGTCCCACAACCCAACGGGCCTACAAATCAGTTAAGTATTGACACTGGCTTACGAACGCTGGTATTTAGATCCTCACCACTCCCGCCAGATATTATAGTACAGTTCTCCATATTAAACATAGAAGCCGATCAATCTAACATCTTCTGGGCTAGACCAGAAAATCACCCATAGTTCATTACAAACCCACTAAATCACCCACCACCATTTTCATGACCTTGTCTGGAGATATATACGAAGCTCCCACAGGTCACTTTCCACGTATCCAACAACCAAGAAATAGGGTCTTGGTAGAGCTCAACATTGATTGGAGCCTCTGAATGGCCATTATATCTGAATGAACCATTACACCAATTCAGGTTAGGAGGGCCTTCTTCACCTTAGATTCACAGATTCCATTATTGCGTATTGAGGATCTAAGATTACCCGATTAGCTTGTCTGTATCCATTCACATTTTAACATCCACCGGCTGTCTCAACATGACCTCGGGAGGTCGGGTCGAGGAAGGTACTTGTAGATTCCCATGTACATGTCACTTTTCCAGGAAGAGGTGAACTTGTAGATTCCAGATTTCATGCTTCCATGTCACTTTTCCAGCCTTCACATCAGCTTACAAAACTGGTGAACCTGACGTGAAACAAACAGTTCTTCCTTTTATTATTTCTCTTATCCACCTTCGCTCTTTCCCATTATTCTACGGGTATTCATATACCCCCCGAATATGTCGGGATATGATGCATATGGTAGACCTCTCTCAGGTCTCGAAGTAAACTATAGTCAAACAAATAGACAACCATCGCCCTCACTTTCTGCATGGGCTGATAACTATTCAAGTAATTACTTGTCATCTCAAACTCCCCCTCACAGAACTAGCTCTAGTTCTTCATTCTGAATTGAGGAATTTGATCAGTTTGCACAAACACAACAGCCAGAGCCATTAGGCTCTAATAATATGACATTTACTAGGGAATCTGCTTCATCTCCTCGGGTCTTGTTCAGACCACAGATCAGTAGACAGTCAGACCCACTCCCCTTTTTGGATGAGGAATACTTAGCACGCTTCGCTAAAAGTGAACAACGCTTCCAAAGTATGTATCCACCTATAGGGAATTTACAAATATAGTCTGATACCCTATTCCAGGAGAACACCCCCATTCCTCCACCTATGGGAAACACCCCTGGTGAAGCTTGGCAGGGTAACGATCAATTCATAGCAGGGTATCACACCCCTTTACAACCTCAAGCTATACAACAAACACCCCTAAGACAAAGCACTGTGTCTTCGCCAATGGAGGTCATTTCAGCCTTAGCTGAGAAGGTTAGAGGGCTGGAACTTGCTCAAGCAAACCAAAATTCATATTTTGGGAAAGCAGGAATCCCCAACCCTCTGCATCATCCCAGTCAGGTCGACCTCCTTATAGGAACAGGCACGTTAGGCATGCCTCCTCAAAATCCTTATAGTTACCCACAACAAACACCAACTAGGACCACATTTTCAAATGCCATTCCATTTGAAAGCATGACACCTCCTAGCTTGGCACCAAACAACCCATACCAGAATAATGCTCCTCCTTACTTAAACATTTATTCAAAGTCACCACAAGGAGACATGTTCTCTTCTCCCGGGATGTTTGTTCAACCACAGGGATTCCCTTATGTTCCTACAAATGCATATGTTATGCCATATCAACAACCCATTCCACCTCAACCCCCTCAGCAAGCCCCATCGATGGTCGAGGCCTACGTAGTAGGGACTTATTCAGAATATTTAAAAGAACCCCTAGACTTCACCATATGAAGCGTTATGCTTCCAAGACCTCTTCCCGATTTTCCCAAATACAAAGGAGAAGGGGATCCAAATGCACACATTAAAGCCTATGCCACAGCCATATGGGAGTTACTCCCTTGGGATGGGGTTGTTGCTAAAATATTCCCTAAAACCTTAGAAGGTATTTCCCTTGATTGGTATTACAGAATACCTGAAGCCTTGATACACTCATTTAAACAACTCGTGTCAGAATTCATCAAAGCTTTCGACATGAACAAATTGTTAAGAACAGGAATCAGGGAGTTCTTGCATATCAAACAAGAACATAATGAGTCCGTTGCTCATTTTATTCAAAGATGGTGTACGGTTCTCTACTCATCAGCAAGTGCTCCAAACATGGATCAAATGGAACTATGTGATTTATTCCTTAATTCTCTCAATAGAGAGATAAAGGAAGAAGTCTAGAAGTTCCCACTAAGAACTTACGATGAAGTACTCGAGAGTGCTCTCCGAATCGACCAGGCAGTGATAGATAGTGGTCATAAGATATATGGGAAAAATGGGAAACTAACCACTCCTAATCAAAACACCATGGCCTATCCTAATGCTGGGAACATTAATCAAGGACCTAAGATCCTTAACAAGAACCACGGAGTTACAACAGATGGAGTAACTAACCAAGTTAAAAGGGAAAATGGTGTAAACATTTTGCCACCTATTAGTAATCAACGAAATAACAATTTTACTCCAACAATCAACGCGGTGGATTTTAATCATCCACCACGGCAACAACAACAACAATGACAAATCCAAACACAAAGTCCAAGTCAAAACTCAGCTGGATATCAGAGTCAAAACCAAAGGCAACAACCTCAAAATTTTAACTCTAACAACCAACAGCCTTATCAGAATTTTGGGCCACATCAGGTTATAAATCAACAGCCTCAAAATTATAATCCCAATTTATATTGTGGCTTCCACAAGATTCAAGGCCACGATACTAGGACTTGTCGTGAATACAATAAATTCATGCAGTGTTTTCCAGAAGATCAAAAGCAACTCTTTATAGATATGTTTTTAGCAAATTCTGTAGTACCCACGCCAAACGCTTATGCAGGGGTAGTTTCCCCTCAAAATGCACCCCTCAAGATCTTTAATGATCCGCTCCCAAACCGTTCTAACAATAACAGGCTAGATCCTAATGGAACAAACAAAGGTGTCATAACAGGAAACAATGATCATGAAGCTTCAACTTCATTAAATCCACCAGTCGCACCCCAACTAGGAACTCGGCCTCAAACTAAGATAGTTGGTTTGGTGGAGTTAGACACCAAACTACCCGTAGAAACCATAACAAGAACACGGGATTATGCTTCTCAACCCACTCCAAGTTATCCATTGGAACCAGACAACAATCAAAAAATGTTGGTAAAACCCATAGGTGCCTATGATTTAATTAATGACTTAACTAAAACCTTCTCGCACATCTCCTTTTTGGATTTGTTAAAAAACTCTCCTGCCCACAGGGCTGCTCTCTTAGAAGCATTAGGCCTTGGTCATTTAATCAACATCACTCCTCCCCCGGAAACGCAGGTAAACCATGTGGACTTTGACGTTTATCCACCGGGGCAGCCAGATAGGGATACAAAATTTATATTCGATATAAGCAAAATGCCAACAGACGCTGAAATTACACGAAGAGGTGACCCAACTTTACATTTACAAGTTTGGGTCTACAATAATTATGTTAAATGGGAAATGGTTGATGATGGGGCAGCAGTTAATATAGTCCCCTTCACTTTTCTTCAAAATTTAGGATATGGAGAGACAAACTGTTCCACGACGTGAAATACGCTAAGAGGTTATGATAGCCTCAAAGCCACTTCGATTGGAACCATAGTTTTACCAGTCACTTTAGGACCCAAGACGGTCCTCACCGAGTTTTATATTATAGATCGGGAAACCAATTATAATATGATCCTTGGTCGGCCATGGATACACTGCATGAAGGTGATCCCTTCCACGTTATTCCAAGAAATGAGATTTCTACACTTAGGGAAAATATTCGTGGCACAAGGTGACCCAAAACCCTTCGATATACACCTAGCTGATTTGAAGAAAAGACCGGGTATTCACTCTGAGTTTGAACTTCCAGCAAACCAGCTTGTCAAACCAACTAATTCACAACCAAAAGAAAAGCTGATACCCACCACTGAGTTGGAAATTTCAAATCCAGCTGAGGACGTTCCAGTACTCAAAAGTGAGACCAATGTTATAAAAACAGTATCCCTAGGGACTACCACAAAAATTGTCGAGTTGCTGGAGAAAGACTTACCTATTCTCCTACCATTCGATTCCATGGGTATGGGACACACCCTGGGAATTGCTTCTCTTCCATCAGATGAAATTTTTATGGTAGAGGTAACCGAAGCAGAAGAAACAGATACGACAGATATCCCAACATCCATTTTTCCAAGTGAGTATTGGACTCTCCACTTCGATGGAGCTAGATGTCACTTTGGAGCTGGGGTGGGAGTGATCTTTACCTCACCCGAGGGAAAGATCCTACCCTTCACCTTTAAATTAAACTTTGAATGTACAAACAACAGGGCTGAGTATGAAGCTCTCCTCCTTGGCCTCATCCTAGCTAAAAGAATGGGTGTTGACAACATTAGAGTACTAGGAGACTCGCAATTGGTTGCAAACCAAGTCTCTGAGGTATATGAAACTAGAGTTGAGCACTTGCAGCTCTATAAAACAACAGTATTAGATCTAAGTAAGGGATTTAACTTCATATCAATTGAAGCAATCCCACGAGAACAGAACCTTCTCATAGACTCGATAGCAACCTCAGCTTCCCATTTCACCCCAAACAACGAGTTGGAGGATACAAATTTCATGGTATCACTTCGTACCAAACCATTAGTGCGTAAAATACCAACAAACTCACTCCTGACTCATGGAGAAGTTGAGGATGATTTTTCTATCATGGGTCACTTTGACGATGATAGAGTCACTCTCGAATATCTAAACGCCTATGCGGAGCTACACCTTGCTCACCGTATAGTTGATCTTTCCCTAATACCACATTCCTCTTCCTACTTTGGAAATCCCACAGTAGAGTCTCCTCCATAGAAGGATCTCAATATCTATGAGATAGAAAATGGAGAAAGCTTGGAGCTACCTCCAGCCCCACCTGAATTTGAAGAAGGTAACGCTTCTTTGATAGAAGAAACCATTGACATAAACATTGGAATGGAGGAAGAACCAAGAATTTTGAAGTTGGGATCCTCGTTAACTCCAGAGGAAATAGAAATACACACCCAGGTCCTCAAAGAACATCAAAAGGCTTTTGCATTTAATTATAAATAAATGATGGGCATTGCACCACAAGTTGCGGTACATAATCTCATCACTAAACTAGACGCAAAGCCAATTAAACAGAAGTCAAGGCCAATGAAGCCAAAAGTGGCTCTCATGGTAAAAGAGGAAGTAATAAAACTTCTCCAAGTGGGATTCATCAAGCCTGTTGACTATTCACAATGGGTATCTAATATTGTCCCTATCCTAAAAAAGAATGGGAAGATACACATTTGCATAGATTTTCAGGATATTAACAAAGCTTGTCCCAAGGATGACTTCCCATTACCATCCATTGACGTTATTGTTGATGCAACAACTGGATTTGAGCTGTTGTCCCTCATGGATGGGTTCTTAGGGTATAATCAGATTAAAATATCTGAACAGGATCAAGCCAAAACTACATTTATAACTCCCTGGGGAACATATTGCTACGCTGTCATGCCATTTGGTCTTAAGAATGCCGGCGCTACGTATCAACGGGAAATGACATATATATTCCACGATCTTATCCATAAAATTGTGGAATCCTATGTGGATGACTTGTTGGCCAAGGCCAAGAAGCGCTGTGATCATCCAGAAGTGCTCTGTATCATCCTCTCACGACTAATTGAGTATGGCATCACATTAAATCCAGAAAAGTGTGTGTTTGGTGTGACAGGAGGAAAAATTCTGGGCTACATTATATCTTCACGAGGGATTGATGTTGATCCGGCCAAAATATGGGTTGTTCTCGAAATGATCCCACCATCAGATGAGTCTGGAATTAGGTCATTTCTTGGGAAACTCGGTGCAATCCACAGGTTTATCCCAGATCTCAGTTTTTCCATTCATCCAATCAACAATCTATTAAAGAAATATTATAACATTGATTGGACTGAAGAATGCAATGAGGCCTTTGAAGTAGTTAAATGCTTCTTGTTGTCTCCACCCATGCTAATGCCTCCCAAGCCAGACCACCCTCTGATCCTATACTCACGAGCCACTCATGTCTCGCTAGCTTGCATGCTGGCTCAAGAAGACAATGATAAGCGGGAATGTGCAGTTTATTTCATTAGCCGAACATTGCTCAATTATGAAACATGGTACACACAGGCAGAGAGAGAATGCCTTGCCATAGTCTTCACAACAAAAAATTTAAGACATTACATGTTAAATCAAGAAACAAGGGTCATAGTAAAGACCGATCATTTATGAATGTTTCTCACACAAGGGTCTTTATCTAAAAAGGTTGGACGTTTCATAACCTTAATGGGTGAATTCGAGTTGACATTCGTAAACCAAAAATATGTTAAGGGACAAATCATTGCAGATTGGCTAGCTGACAATCCACTAGATGGAGGCAATCTGGTAAATCTGGACTTTCCTGATGAGTGTGTATACTTCGTCGAAACTAGGCCCCGCATCTGTATGTGTCCCTAGTACACTGATATCATCAATTTTATCATGGACCATACATACCTGGAAGGTGCCACATCACAAAAAAGAAGGTGGTTATGCATTATTACCGCTAAATATGTTGTTTTAGACCAAGTACTCTATCATAAAGCCTTCGACGGCATGCTTCTAAGATGCATCAACACAGAAGAATCCAAGAAGATTCTTCATGAATCCCACAGTGGGATATGTGGAGGCCACTTCGGTGGTCATGCCACACTCAGAAAATACATCGGATGGGCTATTTTTGGCCCACTCTCGAGCATGATGCAAGTGGAATTTGTACGTAAGTGCCACAAATGCCAAGAATTCTCTCACGAGATTCACATGCCAGCACAATCCCTGCAACCAATAGTGACTCAGTGGCCCTTCTCCACGTGGGGTCTGGACCTGATAGGGAAGTTCTCTCCCTCATCAACCGATGGCCATAATTTTATAATTACAACCATGGAATATTTTACCAAATGGGTGGAATCCATGCCTCTCACCACCGTACTAGGTTCGGTGATTGCCAAATTCATTATGAACCAAATTATCTGTAGGTATGGTGTCCCACAAGTCATTATCTCAGATAATGGAACGTCCTTTAAGAATGATGAGGTCTGTGAGCTATATAGCAGGTTCAAGATAAACCATCACATGACCTCTCTTTACTACCCTCAAGCCAATGGGCAGGCTGAAGTGACAAAAAAACGTTGAAAGCTATTCTCCTCAAAACGGTCAAGGAGAACAAGTGAGATTGGCATCTAAAACTATATCCGGCCTTGTGGGCCCATCGAACCTCAGTAAGAACACCAACAGGAGCAACTCCTTTCTCGCTGGTATTCGGGGTAGAAGCAGTTCTCCCACTTGAGGTTGAAATACCCAGTCTCCGCATCTCATTACAAGGGATTCTGGATGAAGAAGCTTATAGGGAGGCACACCTCTCTCAACTAGAAAGCCTAGACAAGGCTAGGTTACATGCCAAACAACAACTTAGAGCCTATGCTGATAGGATGTGCTGGAAGTACAACAAAAAATTCTATGAGTGAGAAATATATGAAGGAGATCTAGTTCTAAGACTAGACAGCCGGATCGATAAGAAAACCAGTGAAGGAAGAAAGTTCCGGCCCAAATGGTTGGGCCCATACCGAGTCATGAAAGACTACGGAAATGGTGCGTATCTCTTGTGCACACTAGAAGGTGAGGAATTTGGTGAAACTGTCAATTTCTTGCATCTCAAATGGTTTTATGTGTAAAATATCAAAATTACCACTTGTACATTATAGCTACCTACATTGCATTAGTCATTTAGCTGTTTCATTCTGTCCTCTCATTTCATAAAAAATTTAGTCTAGGAACTTACTCTTAAGCAATCTATTACAAATTTCTGAAAGTATTGGCAAAAAACATTTAGATCACATCTCTCCAAGCATCATCAACTATTTTTAAATCTTCTCATCAAATTCGATAGACAAACATTGATGGAAACCACACCAAGGCATGCATACTTGGCTTTGCTCTTTCTTTCTACTAGGTGAAGTTGTCCTTGCCTACGGTCTGTTCTAGAAGCTTCTTGGTGTCACATATATCCCTCTTAAATCTCTTGGAATGAAAGGATATCCCAAAGTCATAGATCAGAAATGTCAAAATCAAATGAAATAAAAAACACCAAGTAAACAAAATATTTTATTTTACACACTTCTTTGCCCCATCAACCTTCGGTGATAAGCCCACATCTCTTACTGGTGGTGTGAGGTTGGGAAAGGAAAGAAGTACCCTTACTCACCTATATCCTACCTTTGGTGAGAAGCCCGTGCTTCTTACTAGTAGCATGAGGCAGGGTGTGGGGGGTCCAGTCACACAAACTAACAAATCTTGGTATGCTAAAAACACAAATCAAATTCTGTTAAGAGAAAGAAAATATCCAAATATCCAAATTCCAAAGAGATCAAATCCTCAAAACCATATTTTGTCAACCAGGTTGCCATTTGTGAGTCTAAGTCTAGATAAACTGGAAAGTAAGTGGCCTTCTAAGCGTGGTAGTAGTTCTGAGTAGGGTGGGTGTGTAGGTCCAAATTTGGTTCTTGTTACTGGTTTGTCTATCTCTCATCATTCCATTCAATCAAACTCATACAACTTGTGCCCTTCCTAACTCTTGGTGTTGAGCCCTCACGTCTTACTAGTTGTGTGGATTTGGGATTGGGGCAAGTTCATCTCTTTATCACTATGCATTCATCGTGTTTTTCCAATATAAGAAGAAATTACAAACATTTCCCAAAGAGTTCAAAAGTTTAGTACTACCGTATGTTAGTATCATCTCATATCAGCATTACAAAAACATACAGAGTAAAACATTCTATCTACTATCATTTGTTATCCATTGCATACATTCTGAAAACATGAAAACAATATTCTAAAAATATCTAGGTACACATATAGAAATGAGTCACAAAATTCTAGGCACCAAGAGTCTGGATCCAAAAAGAGATACATACAGGTTTCGTATATATATATATATATATATATATATAAATCAAAGTTTTCATATACAATGCCATCATGCACTAGGCATGGTCAAAATGCTCAATGAGACCTGAAATATACAAAAGCACTCATATAGATATCTGAAAAAAATGCTACAAATTGGTCTCTCAATCCCTATGGGATCCCTCAGAGGGTACACAACCGCGCCTAGGACTCCGGCTATGCCGACACTATGAGTGTACTGAGGGATCATGGTTGTGACAAGTAGTTTTCGTCTCGCTACGAGAATGGCTCCTCCTCATCAAGTGCTTGGCTGTCCTATATCTAGCTACCTTAGTTTGGAGAGAGGTCATGATCTTCGCTGCATGCCAGACAGAGGAAAAAACATCAGTATGCCTACTGGCTGCTGAAGGCTCCCCCACGTCCATGGAAAGCTCAGCATGGGTCTTCTCCGAGGGGAGAAGTAGGGTATCCATGCATACCTGGTGAATCAAGTCTCGCCACTCATCAGCAGTCACTGCAAACAAAGGAGAAAACAAGTTAGAAAACAATCAAGGATAAAACCAAGAGTAAACAAAAAAAAGGAAATAACAAACTAAGACGAGTCTAACTAAAACAAATATAAGGAGAAGAGTGACAACTCACTAGGATCGCCAAGCCTCTAAGAAGGATCTCTAGGATCCGTGCCCCGCCACTGACGCTGCCACTGACTGGTGCCCCTCACCCACGTCTGGGGCAATGTGATGGCCCGCAACAGACTCACCATCTCCACCTAGGTCCCAAGAGAGTAACTCCTCTGAAACTAGAGTCACCCTCTCTGCGCTCTACTCCACCCTCTCGGCCTATAGGATCTCCTGGGTGTCATGCCACTCAGGATCACTCTCATCCCCCCCACCCATCTCACTAATCTCCATGTCCTCTGTCTCCTCCTCGGTCTCTCCCCTAGTGAACTCCTCAGACTTGGAGTCCACGTCAATGGGCTCATCACTGCTATGAGTGGGACTGGTGGTAATCTGAAGTAAGGGTGCCTGAGGAGCACCAGCTCTCCCTCACACATGTACCACCCTCCTGGATGTAATAGGAGTACCAGGCATAACAATAGTCCAACCCCGGCCTCTAGGACCTCCCCGCACCTCGAGGATAGATTTATACACTGGCACCACGAAGGGAAGCATGTCACTATAGGGGAGGCCAAACTGCTGTGGAACTCTGCCAAAGGGGTGTATCTCCAACTTCCTTGCCCTATCTATCAACTGGCTAGTGGTCTGATAGGCAATCAAAGTGATGGTCTCCTCTCCCCATACCCCTACCATGGCCTAATAAGGAGTGGCCTCCATGTCTGCATGAGTCAGGGAAACCACTAGTTGGTGCGCTGCTCTAAGAACTGTCATCCTCATCCACCTCGCTGCCCTGACAGCCCTGGGATCCTCCACCTCTACACCTCTCCCATATGGGATAATGTGCTCATACACCCAACTCATGACAAGAGTCAGATGGCTCAGTGACTGTCCCTGTAAACAGACTACCCTGTATAAGTCATGATAGGTAGTCCTGAGGATATCTACTCCCCAGGCGTAGACATGTCCATGGCCCTCAATCTGTGTAATAATGGGGGCCCAAAAATATAAGAGGGTGTCCCCTCCCTTATCCCTAATCAGTCTGGATGTAAGGATGCCCATGATGGCCTTGCGGAGCAAGGGAATGTTTGACTCAATAATAGAGTGGATCCTCACGCCCTTCTTCGATCCCATCGATACAACCACATCTCCCATGTAGGTGGCCCACTGAACCAACTATGATCTAGATACAACTGTCTTAAGAGACAGCCGCCGCCCAAGGATCGGAACCCCCAGTATATGATAAACATCCTCCAGGGTGATAGACCACTCACCCCTAACTCTTGGAAATCGGAAGGTGTTCTGATCCACATCCCAATATGAGAACAAGTCACACAATATGTGACTGGTAGGTGCAACATGAGGAACCTGTGCAATCCTCCATATACCAGCCCTCTGGAGAGTATCCTGCTCTACCTAGGAGAGTGCCTCCAACACTGCCGAGAGCCAATCACACTCCCTCTCCTGGCTCCATCTAATGTACTCCTCCTTCTGCATACACCCAAAAACATGCAAAAAGGAGTAAGTTAGTATCAAAATTGCATTGGAAAAACTATTAAGAACATGCAAGAATGCTAAAAATGCAAAAACAAGCTAAGTAAAGTGTTTTTTGACACTCTGTAATGGACCGTCACCCTGTGTAGGGTGGCGGTTCCATAATTGCCACCTTCTAAGGTGGCGGTCCCGTAACTGCCACCCTGCTCAGGGCGGCGGTCTTGTCCCGCGAGTTCAAACGGGTCATGTGCCCTAAAAATGCTCAAAAACACAAAAATTGACCATTTTAACTAAAACAAAAGCCTACCCATTAGGCACCCCCCCTAAGTGACCCTATTAACACTAGCATTTCTAAAAATGACCCCCCCAAGACAAAGATTTCAACATTTTAACATTTTGGGTGCAAAAATGGTAAATCGAGAAGAACTAACCTGAGATCTCGCGGGTCGACATTCCACTCTCGGAGGCATGATCGCTATCTCACCATGAACATTTTGACTATACTCTCGTCGAAAACCATCACCGTGGGTCCCAGAGCTCAAAAACTATCAAATCAACACATGTGCAAATGAATAGGAAAATGAGCCCATTATATATATATATATATATAGAGTGTTTTGACTCATTTTTGAATGCCCCTTTCACAGGTTTGGAGTGCTGATGGAGGTAAGTTCTTATCCCCGCGCAAATGGTAAGTCCTCATTTCATATTAATTTAGTATTTATTTTCTCGACTTATTTTATCTATCTGCACTTGAGTCATCTTTTCATTTTGTAGGTAGCGGGAATTTGGATGGTGTCATTTCGACACACTGGCATGTCAGATATAATTTCTAGCTTCCCATTTTGGGACCTCCATACTCGGACCCACCATTTTACGCCTCTTCATGGCTAAAACACTTCTCCAAGGGGGAAATATGTACGTACCCAAAATTGTAGGGTACTACACCACTGGGAAATGATGTTACACATGCCCCAATGATGATACAGGTCACCTTACAAGGTGTTTGGGATCCAGAGAAGCTCATGAAGTATATGTTAGCATCCCAAATGATTTATCCAAGTTCCTTGTGCTTTGTTTTATCCCTTGCCCCCCCTTTTCTTGGATTTTTGACCTTCAGTAATGAAACTGCCACCCTGCCAGGGCGGCAGTCTTGTAATTACCTCCCTACCAGGGTGGCGGTCCTATAACCGCCGCCTTGCTCAAGGTGGCGGTCGTTCACGTGTTCTCCAGTACATTCCTTTGATCGTGACTTGCATGAATTTTCAACATTTACCAGCTTTTCTCAACTACCTTAGCTTGTATTTATGTTTTTGGTTCCTTGTAATAGTGTTTCTCCATTGTTTAATGGTAAAAGAGTTCCATTCCAAGTTACCCTTTGGTGAATGGGAATTCTATAAATAGCTGGTTTGTTTTCAAACAAATGGCCCCTCATCCTCTCAATTCTCTTGTTCAGTTTTTCAATTCCTTGCTTAGAATTCTATTAGTTTCATTTTTTTCTTCCATTGTGTGCATTTTAGAGATCATGTCATCTTCTTGTTTTAGTCTTATTTCATTGTTGCTTCATACAACCAGTTTAGCATAGAATAGATTCATTTCTAGACTAGAATCCATTAAAGTTGCAGGTTTTGTTTTATCACAAGGATAGATTCCAAAACTCTTGGCACACTTGCATTGTATTCTCACAATAAATCCCACTAGGAATTGCATAGTCAAGCTCTGTTCACTTGCGCTATCCCTCTCCTACTCGCATTGTATTCGGTCTATATCCAAAGCTGTCATTGTTTGAATACCATCTTCTATTGATACTATCATATACATGCTTTTCTGGATTCACGAGGACATGAAGGAATGAGGAGATCACACTGAGGGGATGAAATCACATATAACTGGATTTATCACTATTTTGTAAAAACTAGTTTTGAGCTATCAAAGTTCTAGTTATAATATATCAAATAGAGTATAAATCATTCCATTTTAGTTAAATCTAGCTTTTGATATTTCCAAGGAATCTGTGGGGATTGATAGTTTTTGAGAAACTGTGATTCATTCCTCACTTCTGAGGTAGGATCGATAGTCTTTCCAATTCAGAACATATAGCTACTTAGATATTTAGGATAAAATCACAACTGCACAAGCAAATAGCCATACCAAGCTACGTTGCTTGTTTTATATTGTTTCTAGATTAGTTGTCCATTTTATAAATATACTAGAGTAGCTACTCTTTAATTTCACTGAAATAGGTCATTGAAAAATATAAAAATAGAAGGATGCTTACATAGTGTAAACACCTCTTTTATAATCAGTTATTAAATGTTAGTTAAAAATTGAATCAATTTATGACAATCACAGGACCTAGAGAGCCTAGAGAATATATATTTGAACCCATAATACCTCAACCAAATCTACCCATGACATTAGCTAATATCGATCAGGACCTTAGGATACAGGTCTTTCGAGCAACAACAAACTTACAAGCAATTAGTGAGCAACTGAGAGGATTAAACATCAAAGACGACAAGGCATATAGGTTATGGTCAAATCTTCCCAATGATATATTGCCTTAATAGAACATCTGAATGACCATACAAGGATTCAAAAGAGAGAAAACATTTGTTTGTGATCCTTTGGTTCCGTAGCCTAATGCAAGAGACCTCCTCATTGACATAGACACTAGCTTACATATCCAAGTTGCCAGAACACCTGTTAGATACTTCGAGAAAATCATACAACTTCTAGTTCTAAACATAGAGGCTGAAAAAGCATACGATTACTAGATAGTTGGGAGAAGGGATTGATTCTTCACATGACCATAAAAGGTCCACAACAACCACGAACTCACGGTTGTGATACCCAAATCCCACAACCCAATGAGCCTACAAATCAGTCAAGTATTGACATCGAGCTTGCAAACATTGGTGTTTAGATCTTCACCACTCCCTGCCAGATATTATAGCACAATTCTTCGTATATCAAACATAGAAGCCAATCAATCCAATATTTTATGGGCTAGACCAGAAAACCACCCATAGCTAACCATTACAAATCCACTAAATCGACCTACCACTATTTTCATGACCTTGTTCTAGAGATATATACGAAGCTCCCACAGGTCACTTTCCACGTATCCAACAGCCAAGAAACAGGGGTCTCGGCAGAGCTCGACATTGATTAGAGCCTCCGAACGGCCATTATATCCAAATGAACCATTACACCAATTTAGGTTAGGAGGGCCTTCTTTGCCTTAGATTCACAGATTCCATTATTGCGTATTGAGGATCTAAGATTACCTGATTAGCTTGTTTGTATTCATTCGCATTTTAACATCCACCTGCTGTCTCAACATGACCTCAGAAGGTCAGAGTACAAAGAAGGGGTACTTGTAGATTCCTATGTTTTCATGTCACTTTTCCATCATATAGTTTCCTTTTCCAAAACCTGCAATACAATGTTTTGAATATGTTGTTCTTTTTATCTTTTTTAATTAGATGTGGTTTTCTTGAACAACATTTGGCAACCTGCAAGAAACACGTGTATTAGAAGTTTTTTGAATTTTGTTTCGATTCCTTTGTTCTTTGAATTTTTTTTTTGGTCCTATATGACGATGATTAGTAGTTCTCCATTAAAAAGAGAAGGCACCATTTTCTGATTCTCCAGATCATCCAAGGATGTAAAAGAAGAGCATACGTGATTTCCTCACAAATCCCAAAAGATAACCAAATGGAACAACACTTTAATTCAACAAATGCCAAATTGACCAATTCTAACTCAAATACTCTTAACAATCTTAAAGCAGAAAAAGGTGTTAAGAGGCATTTCTGATTCCCAAGATCACCCCAAAGGATGTGAGGGAAGAGCATACGCTATCTCAATTAGTAAACAATGCAAAATACTACCTAATCAAATACCAACATGTAAAAACAGCCTGAAAAGACAAATATGTGATTAGATAACCCTACAAGAAAGTTAGCACATCAACACGTTAATGTCAAAAAAGTGCAAAAGGATGCCTATGCCCATTTTTCAGTACCTGCACATGGGTTAGGGAATATGCGCCACAAAAGGATATTTTTTGGCACAAAGTGTACCTACACCACCCGAGAGATGTATGCGCCCCTAAAATCATGTCTGCGCCCCTAAAACAACACTTGCGCTACTTTGTGGAATTTTTAGATCAATTAAATGCCTGCGCCACCTGAGAGGTGTATGCACCATGAAAACAACATATGTGCTACTCTAAGAAAAATAGATAGACTAATCGTATTACCAAAAAAGTATACCTGCGCCACTAAAACCGCATGTGTGCCTTAGTTAGGGCATGTACGCCATTCTAAAAGGTTTCAGAATGTAGTGAAGGTATAGTACGAAATGACATGTGCACCAGGGTTAGTGCACCTGCGCGCGGGTTAGGGTGGATGCGCCAGGGTTAGTGCGCATGTGCCAGGGGTCGATAGACAAAATGACAGATTTTAACAGCATGCCTGCACCACCAGAGAGATGTGTGTGCCCCTAAAATCATGCCTGTGCTCCGAAAATTGTGTCTGCGCCCCTAAAATTATGCTTGCACTAGACCTGCAACCAAAGTATGAAAAAAAACGTAGAAAACTTCACAATACTCTAAATTTTGACAAGTTAGTTTAAAAATGGAAATGACCCATTAAAATTAAGGCTATAAACATGAAGTGACACATATTAAATGAGAAAAAAATCTAAAAAATGGAAATTAATTACTACATGTGCATATCAAAATTTAGCCAAAACAATGAAATTTAAACTAAAATGCCATGGGATTAAGGGTCCCACCGGGCATCCCAAATGTGTGCAAGTGTTTTGTGCTTTTTAGCTAAGTTAGATGGATGAGAACTAACAGCTAAATAGTTCTATAACAAATTTAATGACAAAATCTAAACACCATCAAAGATGAGAGATAAACAAGATTAATACCTAGCATAATGCATTAAATTTGAATTAACAATGCTATATTATTTAAATCTCTACTTCTCTAGACTACCAACAAACAAGTAAATGGACCTAAATAAGCTCCATGGCAATCAATATTTGGTTGTTCTTGATATCTCCAAGAGCCTAGGAATGGGGGGCTTATCAAAGTTGGGCTACAAGACCCTTTTGACACCTCCCATATGACCTAAGCACTTTAGGCTAGAATAGGAAGCTTAGCTCCTCAAGATGATGAACTCTCAAGAGAACACAAAAGCAAGCTCTTAGTCTATTTTGCTATATGCTTTGCATTTGCTTTCTCAAATAGTTTAGGTGTAAGTAAAAAATTAGGAGGAGGGCTCTTTATATAGCCCAAAGGATAAATGATTCAACACATTCTCATGAATGTGGGATAAAAGTAAAACATGATTAAGAATGGATAAGGTTCCTTTATTAAAGGTAACCTTACTTTAGAAGGGTTTAATTTATGCTTAGCAAGTCATGGGAGTTGGGCAATGCTTTAATTAATCAAATTTGATTAACTAATAGGTAGATGTGAGCTTATAGAAGCCAATTAGAGGAATATTAGTACGATTTAGGTATTAAATCAATTAAATATTGATTTATTGGTTAAATGGAAAGGAAAGATAATTAATTAATAATAATAATTAATTAGTCTAGGTAGAAGGGGTGATTTATTAACGGAAGGTCGTTAATTAGGGTATTAGTTGGATAGGTGAATTAATAAATTAGCGTATTGTAATTGATTAATGACAACAAGAGGGAATATGAGTGCTTTTGACGATAAGTCGTCAATTTGTGAGAAAGGGGATAATTAGCACAATTTAAGTATTTAAATTGCTTAGGCGTAATTATAGGTGTCTACAGTGGGAATCAAAGTATTGATTAAAAAAAACATGTAATGGAGTTGTAGGTTAGAATATTTCTTGATCTAGTAAGTTTATTGTTTTAAATAAGTATTTACAGATGTACATCTATCCACATGTTGAATTTTGGAAGTATTTTACATAGTGTAGTGCTCACTTCCCTTTGACACCTTTTTGATACTAACCATGATACTATTGATTATATTATGACATGATTATGGACCTTGTTATAGTATAATGTTAGATGTTATATTATGGATTATTGTTGACTTGCTTCAGTTATGATCCATGATGATTATTAGAGACATTTTAGATATTGATGATGATATATTGTTTGATATGGTTATATTATGGATGTTGTGTGGACTTGTGATATGTGGATATTGTGAGTGGACCTAGAAATGGAAAACTATTGAATGATGATATAGTTGTTGATAAAACTATAAATTATATTGGTAAATTACGTTGATGTTTTTGTGATTCATATATCTAAATAATTTAGGGAATTATATTTATATTATTTTGGATTTTCTGATATGGCCACAAGGCCGAATGAGGTATTTTTGTTTTGCATGTTAAAATATCACAACAAACATCAGAGGGATTGGAGACCAACCACATTGGAATTCTAGATGAATTCAACAAGGTCACCATGGCAACTAGTATTTGTTGTGTGTGTGTTGTATTTTTGTTAGAGATTTCCATGGGGGTGGATCACCTTTAAATGTGACCGAGGGATTTTATGTTTTTTCTTTTATTTGGTCTCCTTTTTTTTATGTTTGCATGTGTTTATTTTGTGGTGCACTTACCCATTTCATTATTTATTTAATGGTGCGTAAATATTGTGAGTAATCATATTGTTTAGTTAATTAATTAAAAGATGTCATAAGAATGTAATTAATAGAGTTGTTGGCCATGTTTTAAAGTATTGTAAGAATGTGTAAGTAATGTTTAAGTGACCTTGTAAGTGATGTGTAAGTTAACTTTGAGTGTGAAACACTCCACCTTCTTAGAAATTTGAATTTATCCTTGGAGGCTGATTTTGGAGGCTTGTGGGACAAGTTAAACTTGTCTCGTGCCTCTTAAATTTATTTACCAACCTTTCCTATGGTTGGAGAGTTGAAATTAGACTGTGTATTATGCATTTTGGGAAGACATATTGTAGGTTTTAATTACACTTTTCTCACATGTTTTAAGTTTAGTGCTTTGGGGTGTGGGTTTGATTAGAGTGTGTAAGTGAACTGTCATATTATTCACCCACTTATTTATTATGCTTTGGGGAATGAAGTTGAATTTTGGGGGTTGGGGTTGAGGATGTGTGATGTGGCATCCTACATGGATCCTCCTCATCCTCTTCTCTTCCGTCTTCTATAAAATTCAAATTGTTTGCCTTGTTTTCGGTTGCTTCACTTTTGGGAGACTTAATTTTTGGGTGATTTTTTCTTGTTGTTTTGGGAGCTCTTGCTTGGAGGAGTTTTTGGAAGATTGTTGCATGTTTGTGCTTGGTTGTTTTTGGATTGCTTGCATTGGGATAAAGCTTGTTGTTTGGGAACTTGAAACAACTACTATCATGGAGAGGTAGGAGCTTGGCTCTTGAAATTACTCTTCTTGTATATATGTAAATGTTCTTGTGTGAATGTTTTTAGTATATTTGTGGGTTGTTGGGTGGATGGCTTAGGAATGGTGTAGGAGAAGACTATGGGGTTATTTTGTGGGAGGAACAAGTGTGTTTTAAGGAGGTATAATGGTGGAGGGAGTTGAGATTTGGGTTCCACCTTACAAAGAAATTAGCTTGCATTTCTTTACTCGTTATGGGGTGCCATAAGAGGTTGGGGAGACATAAGAAAATGTGAGGAATAATAGGTACTTGGGGGAGAGCATAAGGGCATGAAAGGGTTTGAAATGATATATATATATATATATATATATATATATATATATATATATATATATATATATATATTTGGTGGGTTGTACTCAGGTGGTGATACCCTATTTTCCCCCTTGGGAGGCATAAGCAGCATTCCCTCATAGCTTCTTACTCCTTTGGATTGCTTGATGAATCCTTTGTATTGTTTGTCATGTTTTCATGTAGTTGTAAACTACATTCTATTTGGGACTGTGTTTCTTTGTGGAAATGTTGTGTGTATATTTTGTGGAAGCCTATTGTTGCCATGAGTTGGATCACATCTTTTATTGCATTGTGGTTGGGGCTCAGATGCCAATGAAGAAGGATGGCTTATCCTCTTCATTGGATGTCTTGGTTCGGTGAAGAGCTTTGCCTTTCCCCTACTCCTATTGTGATCAAATTGGAAGAATGAGGAGTATTCATGTTGTTGTTTTGGAGCTGAGAAAAAATAGTTTAACAGTCCCTTATTAAATGAAATCTTATTGTAACCTTTCCCAATTAAAGTGGATGAACTTGTAAATGTTTGTAATGGAAAGATGTTGTACTGATTGCAAGTGGAAATTGGAAATGTAAAAGAGTTATACTCTGTATTTCTATTTGGAAAGAATGTGAAAGAATGATACGTGTTTGGTATACTGTATTTTGTAGTCAAATGGAAAGGAAGTTGTAAGAGTTCATTTGAATTAATTGAAATGGTTTTGTCTTTTCAATATGATGTTATTCCATTGGAAATATGTGTTGAGCATACTCTATGAAATCTTTGTTTGAAAAGTGGTAAAGTGGAACACGTGAAAAGAAAATGTATTATCTACCCTGTATATAATTAATGATTTTGGAAGAAATGGAAGAAGGAAGTTGTAGGTTGTCTTTTGGAATCAATAAATGAATGTAATGATTTTCTAAAATTGCATTTTTGTATTGAATCTGATCATATCAATGTATTGGAATCTCTGTTTGAAAGGAAGAAATGCATGTGAGAAAAATACAGTATTTTGTCTCTTTGAAATGTGAAAAATTTGAAATCAGTATTGTATTTTGGTCTTGAATGGTTTGTTTTGAATCAACCAAATATGTTAGATTGGAATTAGAACATATTTTAAATACTTGGAAGAAGAAAATGAAAAATAAACCCCTTTAAAATTTGATCATTGTTATTTATAATTTCAAACTGGCAATTATCTCAACCAAAAATGCATAGTTCAAACCTTTAACAATAAAATAAAAAAATAAATGATCGAATTGAATTAGTCGGCTGTAAATGAGGTCAAATAGATAAAAACACTTAAAGGAAATATGTCAAAACTTGGCAAAATGGGGCTCAAACCATTTATAGTCGTTCTACTATCAAGAAAATTTAAATGTTCAAATTACAAATCAATTAGAAAAATTTAACCTTGAATCCTTTCTTAAATCCATTTAGAAATAGTCCTCCATGTCAATTTGACATGTTGAGAGATGAGGAAGATCAAATTGAATAAATCTCACAAGTTAAAATTCACTAGTTCGCACTGTAAAAGCCTGCAGGCCGTTTTCTTAAAATTGACCCCTTAAAATTTATTTAAAAAATCTAAAGTTAATGACCCTTGATTGAAGAGGACATCAAGGGATTTCCAGAAAGTCCTCGTTTTCCCAAAACTGAGCTCTCTATCAAAAGTTATGGCCTTTTGAAGTTTTCTTCACTTGGCGTTAAAATTTTGGGAAAATTTCTTAGACGGGCCCACGGCCCGAATTTTTCCCTTAAGAACTTAGGAAAATTTTTGGGAAAATTTTCCAAATTTTCTCCTCTGCTCTGCTGGCCCATAGCTAATCAGAGGATTCCATGTGACACTATGAGGTGTCAGCGGACGGGCGGATCCCTTTTTTAACTTAGCGTTCTTAGAAAATTTTGGGAAAAATTTCCAAATTTTCCTCGCTAGCCCGCGACCAATCAAGTGATGCCACTTGTGCATCACGAGGCATCGGCGGTAGAGCGGGTGCTTTTTTCCTCTTTGTGCTTCAGAAAATTTTGAATTTTTTTCCATGATTTCCCCGCTGTCCCGCTAGCCCATAGCGAATCTAGAGCTGCCACATGGCATCATGAGGTGTTGGCGGAGGCATGGGTCCTTGTACCCTCTTAGCCCTTCAGGGCGTTAAGTAAATTTTCTCCCTGCCGCCCTGCCTTCCCCACATTGGCTTAGGAGATGCCACATGTCATTTATGGACTTGCGGGAGCATGAGCACAAAGCCGATTTTTAACCCCACGCAGGAGAATTTGCAAATTGTCACCCGCTACCCCGCTTTTCCTGCTTTTCCCTGCGCTGCCTTAGGAAGTGCCACGTGTCCCTTATGGACTTGCAAACCTGTGGAAGTGTGGTTGTAAATGTGGTTTTTTCCCCGTGTGGAAAATTTTCCAAAAGTCTTCTCGTGTCCTGCCAACCCGCCCTTTGGGAACATTTTCTCCCCTGTGCCCACAGGCCCGCGCTTGGGGAACATTTTCACCCCAAGGCCCGTCGGCCTATAACTTGAGAAATATGAGGATTTAGGAGGGCTTATTTATATCAATAAAAAGGTGAGGAAATTTCCTATCCAATGGGAATGATTTAGGGAAATTTTGAATGCATTAAGTATCAGAAAAATCAAGTTGAAACTTTAAGCCTGTTAGAGGGTGGGTATGATGAGGAATTTCCCTTTGAACCTAATTAAACCTTTTAACCCTAAATTTTGGACCTTATGACCTCTAAAAATTGTTAATAAAATAAAAGTATATTCTAGTGGAATAGAATTGCTCTGGAACTTGTTAGTGAAAGTTGTTGTCTTGTAACCTGGTTGTAGATTTTTTTTATTAAAAAAAAAAATTATTCCATAATTTTCCTAACTAATCCTAGGTTTTTCTTGGGTCTCAAGTGGGTTGTTTTATCGGGTGCTTCACATAGTATATAAAAAATGATAAGATTAGTAGTTTTGAATATTGATCATAATTTAAAATGTGTTTTCTTGTTATAACATTTTCTTAAGAACATGAAAAACTAAAGATTCTTAACTCTAAACACTTTTAGATTGTTTTCCCAATAGTAATTGTCATTTGTTGCAGAAAATATACCCCTATTCTTCTTTTCAGAAATAAAATTGAGTTCCCTTCTTCTTGAGGTATAAAACTAAATTATTAAGCTTCAAACTGAACTTTACACGACACAACAATTTTTTTAGTATTTTATCACCTTAAAACTGAGTTATACCTGAATTTTAAACCACTTGACAAGTCCTTGATCCTTAATGAGTGGATACAATAGTACACTGTGAGGGATTTAAAGCATTACTTGTTCATGATCTAGATAACTCGAACTTATTCTTGATTGAGATTTTTAAGTACTTTGAATTGATTAGTTTATTGCTTTTATCTATAAAAGTGATTTCATACGTATATCTTAGTGTTCAATGTGTGCACATCCAAATAGGAGAAAAACTTTAGAAAATTGCAAGTTTTTGGGTGAAAGTCAACCTTCATACATTCACTTAATGACCAAATCCTTTATTTGCCATTACCTTGAAGCTGTCAAATACAACATAGTAATCAAACTCTTCTGGAAGTCTTAATTGCATCGATTGATGAAACTTGTTAAAGATTTGTATAGGTGAAGGTTTGGATGCAAGTTCAAATCCCAAACCATGAAAGAGTCCATAGTATTGGTCAAAGAAGTGTCTTCCATTGACACTTCGTAGAGAGCCAAAGCTTCAATGAGGTGTCAAATTTTTAAAATCCTACCGAGGACTTTGAAGCTAATTTAAGAGAAGTGTCCACAATAAATCAATATTTCAGGTTTGAGGAGAGTTCAAACTTATGATGGGAGAAACAACACCAATCATTGACATGTGTTATATAATGGTGGCATCATAGAAATAAGAGTGAAAAGTTAAATATTTTTGAGAAGCAGTTGTACCGATTCAAAACATGTGCCTTGATCGGTGAAAAATTAGAGATCGATACCTAACAGTTTAAAATTTGTGGTATGTGAAAACAGTGATGGCAGCCACATGTATCTCATCATTACACTGCGGGAAATATGGAAGTTCAAGCCAAATCCAAAACAATGTGGAGTTTTATTAAAGATAAGTAACAAGGGTTAAACACCTATGTTTTTGAATAATTTTAATTTTTTTTGAAGACGCGCAAATGGAAAATAAAGATTTTCATCTATATTTGGAAGATATGTGGTATTAATAATGTGTACAGGCTATATATAAAAAGCTGAAACTTATTGTATTTTAATTAAAGCCCATGATGATCAAATTTAGAGAGATAAAACGAGGCGGGTATTTTTTTTGGATTTTAATTGATCATGTAAAAACGCAAGTGAATATTATATTAAGCTTTCGCAGATATTATTTTCATGAAATAAGGAGATTAGAAGTCATGCTTAGATAGATTGTTGGTTAATCAAAGTAAAGAATCTATTTTGGAGTGAATCAAAGTAAAATACCATCAAAATATCTTTCTCACCTCTTAGATTTCGTTTTGATATCATATTTTGCTACTTTAATTATAGAATATATTTCTAATCTAAAAGTTCAAAACATATGCAGAGATGGTGGATGAGCTTTTTAACTTTATAGATACATTGGATGTTATTGTGAAAATTATCTTGGCAGTGATTTCAATATAGAAAAGGATTATTTGAGCTTCAAATGATTTTTTGAGTTAATAAGTTGTTTTTAATTAAGGATTCGTGTCTAGACATCTAGAAAAGATATTTATTATAGTTATTAACTAGAGTTTGCAATTCTATTTTTAATTGAATTTTCAAGATAATATATTGAACATAAGTTGGTCTCACTTTCATGATTTATTATTTCTTGCATTTAGTCTCTTAGAACTGCTTTTGTATAGTATCTATTAAGTGGTTTAGAGATATTAATACAAATGGATAGATTCTATATTTTCTTGCTGAATCTGATTAACTTGAACACCATGTTATGCTAAATAACCTCTTTTATAAGATTAGTAAAAGAATAATAGTTATTTACATGGATTATGCATAATTTTCATTCTGGTGTTAAACTTATTTTCACTAATTGACTGGGGATTATATTGAATTAAGTTAAATCCAGTTCTTATTTTCTCTTATTTGTGTGTGATTTTGATTAGATCATGCTATGTTTAGAAATTGAGATAGAGATTCTAGTTTATATTCTAACTTTCACTTCACTCACTTTAAATTTTTTAGTGAAACCCAAAATCACTTAAAAAATTATTAATATAATTTTGTTCACCTAAATTCATATCAGGATAATTTATATCCACAATTCAAGGTTTTAGTAGGTGGTTTACTAAAACACAACGATTCCTCCATGGGTAAAAACATGGTCACGTATTTCTTAACTATTTCTGTAATTTTGGACTATTATGTACCTTGAATCGTTTCTTGAACATGGGTTCTAAAATGAGTAGCATTGATTTCTTGTCTTCCTTTGAAACCTGTGTAACAAATATGAATCAATACTATTCCCTTTAATCTTATTTTTTCATTTCTTAAGGGATTCCATTCATATTCCATGTTACATTCTTCATTTAATTAATTTATTATGCCCACTCTTTCCAAACAATTTTTATATATCCTAATACTATATATTTATGTAAACATATTCCTTCTAGGGTTTCACTAGCCTATGGATCATCAACCCCCTTCATCCTCTAAGAGTCATGCTAAAAACATAGATAATATTTCCTTCCTCAATTATGTGTAGGAAATATTGGTCAATAAATATATGTGTGATATTGAATCTATTACATAAATATACAACCTCAATTCAAATCTTTCTATTAACTAACCATTACATGTCATAAATTTAGCCATACATTCCTAGGGTTGCAAAGAATTTTTCTCCAAATCACGCTAAAAACCCCACACTCGAAGCCAATACTTTTATGCATGGAAAGATTACTATCAAAAAACCCTCATAACTAAAGTAATAAGATCTTGGATACATAAAAAATAATAGACTAGTTTTTCATTAACAAATATATATATATATATTCAATCAATATTTCTCTTGAGGGTGTCACATGAAGTACACTAAATAATCTAAGATGAGCTCAATCAGGAAAGATTTATGAGGATAAGATGTTATACATGGGATAAGCATAAAAAACAATCATACACACACTTATTACAATAAGCTAAAACTTGATATGTACATAATAAAAAAAACTTTATTACATTCATATATGTATCAAAGTTACACCAAATTTCATGTTTTCTGTGATTATATACCCACAAACACAAAAAATGTATTAAGCACTAGGGATCCTACAAAAGCTTGTAAATATTGATTTCAATGATGATTATAAGGGAAATGACAATAATTTTATAAATATCTAATCATAATCATAATAAAAAAGAAAATAAGAATTATAAATATATTTCATGTTTCAATTTAAAGTAATAAATTGCATTTTATCCATCCATTGACTTACTAAATGTTCCTATGAATATTCCCATCCAAATATTTCCTAGGTGATTCAACTATCACACATATTCCTCATTATGATATTTGATCATCTACTCTCATAAGATTCTTGTACTCCTATGTGTTCTTATTAATTGGAGTTGTAATTTTTGGTTATCCAAACCCCTTTCCTAAATGACATTCTTTGGCTTATTATTCATGCATGAATATGCATCAAATTTTTAGTCAACAATACACAAGAAACCTTTATACCAAATATAATTTTTTTTTTGGTTACTATTGTTACTATCACCCTTTATAGGATAGTAAATTCTACTCAACACAAACTAGGTATCACCAACATTTGAGTAGGTTCCAGAAGGATAAGAAGGAACACATATTTAAGAAAATGTAAATAGAATTATAATAAAAGTGAAGATAATATAGGAGAATCTAAAAACCCCACTCAAAACATTCCAACAAATAAGGATAAAATGTTAAGAATAGGGTTTGGTAGTAGACAAGTGGCCAATAATTTTTTTCTGTAGAAAAAATGTGATCTTAAGACAATTAAATTCTAGGGTTCACATTAAAGGATATATAAATCAACATAAGGTTTGACAATAGGTGAGTAACTAGAATTAATAAATATCCATGCAAAATAGTATGGTGTAAATAAAACAATGTCCTAGGAAACAACACGAGTAGAAACAAATATTTAAATGGGGAAGAAGTCCACCACGCTCAAAGAAGAGGTGGTGTGAGGGGGTCACACCTTATCCCTCGAATCGTCATCACCCTTACCTCAACCATATACATAACACACCCCGCTTGGATTACTATTGTACATACACATGTACATTTCATCTCACTATGTACTTCAATACCACCACCATCTCCTTACATAAGGACTAGCTGTATATGTACAAAAAACCCAAAAATATAAGTACCAATATAAGATAAATATCCTAAATTGATTCCCATGTATATTATTACATATTTTGGATTATTCTTATCCAAGATGATAACCCAATTTTTAGATTATTTTGTACATATTACTGTAGACACACTCAGATTAGCCACATCCCAAAACAAAAGAAATAAGTACTAAATAAGAGGAAGAAAGGAGAAAGTAAGATAAATATTAAAGGAAAGAAGAGAATATGAAAGAATATTGAAGGAAAAAGAATATGCATTTAAATTTGATATAAGGGCTAAAAAATAAATTTAACGAAGAGAAAATAAAATAAATTTGACGAAGAGTAAATAATGTAAGCATAAGAAAGTGTCCAAGAAAGGTTCAAAGAGTGGCAAGAGAAAGCTATGGAAAATTCCTAAGTTTTTTTTGAACATGGAATAAGAGGATAAAGGGAAGGTTGAATCAATAAATTAGATGTAGAATAAAAATATAAAGGAAATTTAGCTACAAGGGAGGTATATTAATTGCATGACATGCAAAAGAAAGTAAAAGAAATGGTACTTGCATTAACTTAGAGGTGGTACGAAAATAGGTAATGAGTGAGAAAATTTGTCTCACCAATATCCCGATAAAATTACATTCAGGACTAAAAGAGAAAAAATAGGATGAAAAACATGTAAATTTAGATAGTTCAACATAAAATAGAGGTTGAAAATGCTATACTACTATTATGATAATATTCGTAAATGCTTTAAAAATCTAACACCGAAGTATACAAGTAGCTACTTGATTATAAGGTAAAAATCAATTAAGCACTGTAGAAAAATTAAAAAGGTAACTGTAAAATGTACATAAAATTATTACTAGTAGTATAGATGAAAAACAGTAAGAAGTGTCATTAAAAGTTTCATTGCAAGTTAGGGACAACTTCATCGATTGAATATGTAACTAGGACCTTTGAATATTTTAGACCGTACCTTTTTAGGTATTCAAGTGCAATGAAAGGGATATTGTTTCCAAGATTTATTGCTGGAAATTTCTAGCAATATCAACTTGTATAAACAATAGATATATAAAACAAATAGGGATGATCTCTTTGAAGTACTACAAGCATTTATACCATTACAAGAAGTTTTTAGATGGGTAAATTAATCCATCATAGATTAGACCACATACAAAGAAGACTATATAATATTTTCTCTATACGTAGATCAATTATTATACATGGAAATCTTATACAATCGCATTTAATATAAACATAACAAATATAACATTTCACAATGATAGATTCTAAGGACCACTATTTACACTCTAAAAAAACTTAAACGAAAAAAATGTATAGTATTGAAATGACCTCCTTATTTGAATGTAAAACTTGTCTCACAAATGAGATTATCTATTTTATTAGATTTAAAATGTGATTCATTTTAATTGCTTTAGTAAGGTTACTTTGACACTATTTTTTGTGCTCAAAAACATAATCCAGTAACAAATTTAAAAATACTAAACAATTGGGATTTGAATTCAATTACATGTATCAGTAAGACCCTTTAAGGGGGAAAACCATGAAAGAAATTTTCTATGTAAATCAAGGAGTGTAGTACTGTATATAAGTGTTCTACTATTGTGTTCTAATGTGTGCAAAATATCTAATAAATGTTAAAATTTTCTTTGATTTTTTAATTTTTTCTATACACATGAGGATTCTCTTGGAAACAATTTATTACTCTCTTACAACATTAAACACTTGTATATCAACGAGTTTTTAATTATTTGATCTCCTTTACAATTGTCTTAAATGTAATAATGTATAAGTATAAATGTTGCAAATATCTTGATTGAAAATTATTAGAACTTATTTACACAAAAGACGAAACAAAATGAGATGTTAACACGAAAGCACATAGACCTTAATGGATTCATAATCAAGATTCAAAAGGTAAAATGATCCACATAACTACACAATCGAAATCATAGGCTCATACAAATTTACAAAATGGAAACTTCCATGCACTATAAGTAAAAACAAGGAAATAGAGTGAAAGTAATGATGAGATAAAAATAGATAACATAAAAGATGAATAAAGAGCCAATCATGAGAGAAAAAATCATAGAGGGACTCTAGAAAGATGAAGAGTCGAAAATCACACATGACATAAATTAGACAAGTTTAAAGTGGAAGAACAGAAAGACCATGTGCCAACAAGATCCATATTGAAACCAATAATCAATATTTTCATCACATAGTAAGAACATAATAAATAGCTAATCTCATCCTAGAATTAAGTGTTTACCATTGTGAATTATTAAAATAAGGGTTTTTGGTTATTAGTACATGTGGTTATATTATTATTTACAAATTTGATTTATTAAAAGTAATAATTAAAATTAATTTAAACATAGAATTATAATCATAGGATAAACATAATAGCTAGATTAGCATGATTAAGGTTGTTGAATAGAGTAGAAAATAATTTAAGATTTCGGTTGATTCATAGGTTATTCTTAATATAAGATTTTGGTTGATTAAAAATGGTTTTATTTTGTTACAAAATTAAAGCTTTTCCTAGCACTTTCGTATTAGTTATGTTCTAAATATTTCTTCCTCTAGGATAATCTTCTCTAGATCATTCTTATTCTAGGGTATTCTCCGTTTCTCCGTTCATGTAGCTTTTTCCATATTCTTCCTCTCTGTGTATAAATACAAGTGGATGTAATCCTTTTATGCAACGAATAATTATCTGCTTATTCTCTTTCATCGGTATCAGAGATGAGGTTAGGTGAGGCCACACGCTTTGCACTGTCCACGTAGATCTCCATTCGCTGCCACCATCCTGGGGGGTACAAATTCTGTTTGGTTGTCTCTCCCCCCAATCTCCTCATGGCCTCCTTCTGGATGCACGGGTTTATTGGGGGCACTGTGGGATTATCTCACTTACGTGGTGAATCAAAGTGGAGGTGCCTGTTTTTTATTAGGCATGGTAGATAAACAAATATGTGGCAGCAGCCACGCTTGATCTCTTTTGGACTGCCACGTAACAATGGTTGTTGATATGTATGATGTGTCCAATAATAACCTTCGAAATCGTGGGAAGGGCTATACCGGAAAGGAAAATAAGTTGGTCTGACTGCGCCTATAGGGGTGCATAGTTGGTATGTTTCGTTGTGTTTATTGGTTTAAATGACCCAAATGGTATAACTACCTGGGCTTGGTTCTCCCATAAGCAATCGGTTGTGGTAATAATGTGTCCCACAGCTGGTATTTATGCAAACATCATGGTTGTAGTAGCACACATACCTGATGTTAATGACAAGGTTGTTTTTGCCCCCACAAGTGCACTAATTTATTACTCTGCAACCTGTGTCTGTGTGGTAGGATTCTCATAGCGTCCATATTGATAACTTCTGTGTCTAGTCCTTTGAGTTATGTGGTTGGCCATTTTGTTAAATTATCTGGTCCACACCATATAACAAAAAAAACACGTTGTTTGGCTATGAAGTTTGCTGGATTTGCTGAGATGTAATGTCATAAGGCAAATATTTGGGCCATGTGCTTTGCCAAATCACCATGGTGGAAGAAAATCAGTGGATATTTTTCACTGAAGGTGAGCTTGAATCGGTGCTTGAATTCCACGTTGTAGCGTAGAATATTTGCTATGAATTTGTGCCAAGCAACATATGTCACAAGACCTGGATGCCGAGAGCAGCGCTGCAAACAATGCAAGGAACCAATCACCATTAAGTAGCCAAGAAGATAACACCAGAGTATATTTTTCCTTTCTCAACACCCTTCAGTACATCAACAATCTGCAATTCAAAGAGCTTGTGCGTCAAGGACTACTTGAGTGGTTCTAGTTTGATGTACAATGTCAAAGCCAAGAAGGTACATGCAAAGCTTGGAAAAGGCTACAAAGTAGATGATTAATGGATGATAGAATGCCAACACAAGCATATACATCTCACTGCAAGAGAGTATCAACACCATCTACAATCTATTGTTCATTAGAAAGATATTGTACCTTCTAAACAATAATAAATTTTTCATTTTCTGACATCATTTCCACTCCAAAGATGTTGCTCTCCGATGCCCAGCTTTTGAAAGGGCCAAATTATGCTGCATGGAAGAAGAAGATGCAAATTATTCTTCTTTTTTAAGAGCCGTGGGAGATTATTACTAGAGAAATCTCTTGTTCCACTGACAATGATGAACACATGAAGTACAACAAGGCCGTCGCAAAAGCATTGATGTTGATCACTCTAAGCATATCCAATGAGGTACAACCACATGTTCAGAATACAAAAAAATTGAAGCAGTCCTAGAATACTATCTCCACTATATATGAAGCTCAGAATTTGATGAAGATTCTTCATCTCTATTCAAATCTTCATACAACGAGTATGCAAGAAGGTGAAAAAATTGAAGAATTCTTGCATTATGTAGCAAAATTACAAGTACACCTAGGTGCACTCAAAGACGAAGTGGAAGATAAGATGCTTGTCCCACTCACACTGCGAGCTCTTCTATCCGAGTTCAGGACATTAATCACCAAATTGATAATCACTCAAAAGGAGGTGAGTTTTTCCGAATTGGTGAATTTCTTGCAACAAGAAGAAGCCATTTAGATAGTACAAGAGGAGTTCAAGGACAAAAAATTGATCTCCAAGAAGAAGAAGACAATGAAGCCTCACAAAGATAAGTAAGAGAAGAAGAAACAGAAGCAACTGAAAAGCAACAATAGAAGCAAAATTATTTAAAGGTGATTTGATGTTGTCACATCTATGCCAAAAATACGCACGACACTGTAAACTGTAGGTACAATCGCTGCACACAATGCAATTTTGGAGAAGAGAGAACATCTGGATGAGGTGATTCAAAGAAATCCAAGTGGCATCCTTGTAGAAAGAAGCAACAAGGATATGTTGTAGCCTAACCAGATGATGAATCAAAAGACGATACTCCGGAATCAACAAATTGTGGCACACATAAAGATGAGTTGGTACTTGTATCCCAAACATCACATCCATCAGAAAATAATTGACTGCTAGATTCAGGTACCAACAAGCACATTACTTGTGAAAGAAAGTTGTTTGATTTATGAAATAATCAACCCACTTGGAGACCAGGTTTTTATTCTAGACAACAAGAAGTATATGGTAGAAAGAATCAATAATGTGACCATTCCTCTGAAGATGAGAAGATAAAATCTCACAAAGGTGATCTATGTCCCTGGCCTAACCACATAACTACTGTCTATCTCTTAGTTGTTGAATCAAAATCTCAAAGTGGAGTTTCTCGTTAAGAATCATGTCAAGTCTTGTTTGATATCTAAAAAAGGTAACATATTTGCTAGAGAATTTTTAAAGGATCGTTTATTTACACTAGATATAGATTCATCCTTAGCAGTTGCATTATCTTCCTCCACGGTGGAGTCCAATGCACTCTGGCAGTTTCGGTTTGCACATCTTTCTGCCATCTCCCTCTACCAACTCAGTTCAAAGTAGACGGTATGTGGATTTCCTCCTCTCTCTCAGTCATTACATCTTTATCCTGGATGTCATGCTGGAAAACAACATCAGGATCTATTTTAGACAAGTACATTCCATGCCAAGAAAATTCTAACGCTCATACATACCGATCTGGTGAACCCTTACATGCCTCTTTTAAGGGATTTCAATATTTCCAATTAATCATTGATGACTATTCCCACATGACTTGGGTATTCTTTCTCTGAAAGAAGAGCAAAGCATTTGAAAAGTTCCAAATATTCCATAGGAGTTTTGTTCAGCAGACCCAACTCCTTCAAGTCCTCTGCTCAAATCGAGGAGGGAAGTCACGACAAAGAATTTATTAGAATTATTAAAGGATCATGACATCACACAACACCTTACTGGCCCCTAAAATCAACAAAAAAATGGAATTACAAAAGTTTGCAATTGGATTGTCATGGAGATGGCTCATTCCATGCTCTCCGCTACGAAGATGGAGAAAATGTTTTGGGTGCAAGAAGTCTAGGTAGCTGTATATCTATGTAACAAACCTTTACACCAAAACCTCGAGGCGTTAGTGAAATCTGCACATGAGGATCATAACATCCCACCACGCTTTCATAGAGCCTGACTCAGGCTGGGTTTGTGACCGCATTCCCATACGTACGAGCCCTGCTTCACTGACGTTTAAGCACCCCATGGGCCTCTGTCTACACGACGTAACCAACCGAAGTGGGATTCGAACACGAGGTGGTTGCTCTGATACCAAATGTAACTAACCGTTACACCAAAACCTCGAGGCGTTAGTGAAATCCACACATGAGGATCATAACATCAATGTAACGAACCATTACACCAAAACCTCGAGGGTGTTAGTGAAATCCACACATGAGGATCATAAAATCCCACCACGCTTCCGTAGAGCCTGACTTGTACTGGGTTTGCATCCGCACTCCCATGATGTACGAGGCCCTACTTCACTGACGTTTAGGTGCCCCACAGGCCCTGGCTACACGGCGTAACCAACCGAGTGGGATTCGAACACGGGTGGTTTCTCTGATACCAAATGTAATGAACTGTTACACCAAAAACTCGAGGTGTTAGTGAAATCCACACATGAGGATCATAACAATCTACTAAATCAAGAACCTACAAATATATTATCGGAAAAGACACCGAAAGAGGTATGGATCAATCATAAACCATCTATTTCTCAATTTAGAGTATTTGGTTGCATTGCTTTTATGCATGTTCTAAATAAGAAGATGAATAAACTTGATAGAAAGACACACCAGTGCATATTTTTGGGGTACAATACTACCTCCAAATCTTATCGTCTCATGGATCTTGAGAAAGAGCAGATATATGAGAGTAGATATGTTGTTTGCGATGAGAAATAATTTCACTCACTTTCACAAAAGGAAGATTCAACACCGACCTCTTCTCATAGACTGCTCACACATCAAGATGATGAGAATGAGGATATTATAGAAAAGAATGATGAGCTACAAGGAGAACTATATGTTGACCTCAGAAATTTGGAAATAATTTCTTCACAATAGTAGGTTCAACATCTAAAATGGGTCCAAACCACCATAAGATACTCCCACCTGAACTCGCTTCCATGCACTTCATCAAGAGCTCATATGAGAAGTGAGGTGAGAAGTGAATTAAATATCACACTCATGAGTTCAGTGGTTGATAACACTGAACTTGGTTCAATTTGTGAGGCATTTAGTCAGCCAGAGTGGAAGAAAGCCATGGATTCGTATTATGAATCTTTTATACAAAATCAGACATGGAAACTTATCGATCTTCATGCGGGGAAGAAGCTACAAGTGGATTTTCAAAAAAAAATAGTGGGAATATGGATCTATCGACAAGAAAAAAGTGCAGATAGTTATAAAAGGTTATTCTTGGTAGGAAGGAATTGACTATGATGAGACCTTTGCACCCACTGCAAACATCAAAACCATCAATATTGTCTATTCACCAACATCACAAAACAAATGGAGAATTCAATAGATGGACGCTAAAAGTTCTTTCTTGATTGGTGATCTCAGAGAAGAAGTATACATGACCCAGCGATAAGTACTTTTTGATGAACAACATCCTGAGAAGGTATGTCATTTAATTAAGTCTCTTTATGGACTCAAACAAACACCCAGGACATGGTACATAAAAATAGAATATCACCTATTGCAACATGGTTTCACACGTAGCCACTCTGATTCAAGTCTGTATATCAAAAAGATAGATAGAGAGATTTTCATTCTAGTTTTGTATGTAGATGATCTTGTGATTACAGGAATTTCTGACAATCTCGTAGAAGATGTTAAGACTGATTTGAAGAAATCCTTTGACATGACATATTTGAGGCTACTTCACTATTGTATTGGCTTGGAGATATGGAAGAAAAATAACTACATTTTTTTCTCCCAGATGAAATACACCAAGAAACTCCTAAAAAATGATGGAATGACAGATTGTAAACCCATAACCACTCCAATGGAAAAAGGTTTGGAACTTTCAAGTTTCCAAGATTCACCTTAAGTAGATGGTACTCTTTATAGACAAATTGTTGGGATTCTCATTTACTTGACATATACAAGATCATATATTTTCTTTATTGTGAGCTACCTTTCTAGATTCATGTAGGAGCCGAAGAAATGTCACTGGATATGATCGAAGCATGTGTTAATATATGTCCGAGGTACGGTCAAATAGCATCTAGAGTATTAGAAGAAATCCCATTTCTTATTACATGGATTACAAACTCAGACTATGTTGGATCTGTTGATAACATGAAATCAATTTTAGGTTATATTTTTCATCTCAAGTTTTGTCCTATCTCGTGAATTAGTAAGAAGAAAACGGTTTTTTCTCTCTCATTCATTGAGGCAGAGTATCATGCCATACAAGGAGCTATGTGTGATGTGATTTGGTTATGTTGCATTTTAGCAGATATGGACATTCTTCAAGAAAAACCTCCCATCATTCATTGCGACAATAAGGGTGTGTTAAAACTTGTGAAAAATATAGTTTTCCATGAGAGAACGAGGCACATAGAAGTTGAATGTCACTACATTCGAGATCAAATTTTCAACCACCATATCTAGCTCCTGTACTGCTTGAGAGATGCTTAGATCACTTATATTCTCACCAAGTCTCTTGGAAAAGAGAAATTTGAACTATTTCCGGGGTACATTTATAAAAAAAATGTATTCGGGAAGGGAATGTTAGAAAATTAAAAATATAATACATTTTGTTATTAGCTTTTTCTAGAACTTTCCTAAAATTTATCCTGTATATATTTCTTCCTCTAGGATAATCTTCTCTAGATCATTCTTCTTCTAGGGTATTCTCCGTTCATGTAGCTTTTTCCATATTCTTCCTCTCTATGTATAAATACTAGTGGATATAATGCTTTAATGCAATGAATAATGATCTGCTTCTTCTCTTTCCTATTTTTATTTATTTGCTGATGCAAGTAATAACTTATGCTAATGTTACAACAATATACCAACAATATGAAGTAGGAGGAAACCATGGAGAAGGATGCCATTTATGGTGGAGTGGGTTAATGAATATTACGAGTTCCATATTACAAGTTCAAGAGATCATACATGTTGAATAATTTGTTTGAAATAATTGTTTGTATACTTGTTTAATAACTGATGGAAGCAAATTCCCTGCTCATGATCAACAAAAATCAGTAGCCTAAGAAGCTAACTTGTCTTGGTATAAAATAATATGTTGATTTGCATCACTCCCATTGGTTTCATGTGATTTTGGTTCTTTAGAGGTAATATGGATTTAGACATAAGGCTAAACCTAATTTCTTGACTAAGTTGATACATATTTAAGAGATTTCTCTATGGTATACTCACTGTTGTAATCATATTTAAGGTGAGAAAACACAACAAGAAAAGGGAATGACTTAAACGGCTACTATTAAGAAGGTGAATACGTGAATGAAAAAGAAAGCCATTACAAAGAAAGAAAGAAAAACGAATCTTTTGATAGCAGAAAAACTAACAAAAGAAATAAATACATTTCAATGTTTTTAGAGAAGAAATAGAAAGCACCAGATTGATTGCAGTAGAGCTAAGAAAAGAAATGAATGTATATACATGCTTATTTTCTGAAAAAAATTGTGCCTAAAATATATTAAATAATTTATTGGGAAGTTAACCTTTCAGCCTTAGTAATATATATCATGCTACTATATAAAGTATATTTTGTTCTTAACAAGACTAGAATACAAAAATTAACTAACTTACATTGAAGATATTATAGCGTGTAAATAATGAATGTGAGATTTTTGCCGAGAATGAAAATGTAGTTTAAGCGAAATGCAGAATTATTCTTGTGCATACATGGGCTATGAGATAAATGAATAGATGACTTGAACTATTTTAACTATAGTAGAAAGAGGTCACATTCAGTTCGAATATATCACTGTTATTTATCAAATATGGTGGCGAAATGTGGTAGTACTTCTCCTTTTCAAACATTAAAGCCATCCATTTCTCTTGACAAATTTGCAAGAAAAATGTAAATTTCTTGCTTTTTAAGAGGTGTATAACTTTGATCTTAAACTAGAAGTTGTTCTTTGAATATCCCTTCCTTTGAATGCAAGTAAAAAACATATTCGTGGCCCATTAGTTCTTAGATTGTTCTTATGGTGTGATCTTTCATGAAGTAAACAATTTTAGGGTTTATAGAGGATTTCATTTTGTAGGCATACATTCAACATCCCAAAATTAGGGTTTACGAATTCCACTTTGAGAATAAAAATACATTCACTATTGATAGGTTAATATCGTTGGTGTCTAGATTGATTCTCCCTTGGAAGCCGAGAAGCATCAAAGATTTAACAAGATACTTAGAGAAAGACAAATCATAAGTCGTTCTATAGCTGGGGAATGGATTCAACTAGCTCTTTGTTAGTCAGGCGCTGGAGAAATGGATAACACCATATAAAAGGATTTGATCTATCCTCACTACTTTAGGCCGTGCCTTTCGACCAGGGTGAGAGGACCCATTTCATAAACTCCGTTGGTGAAGGATATGAAGAGATCCTTCGTTGCACAATTTTCAGGAGAACGTTGAGAAAATATGATCAATACGCCTCAATTTAACTCTCACGAGTTATCACTTCTAAAGAATGGGGATATTTTCTGAACACGGTTCCAATTACTGAAGACACTTAAAACCTGCTTTCTTCTATATATTTTGGCAGTAGAATTTGCTCATTTGTGGATACACAACACAAACAGGGGTAGTTCGGGTAGGACTGATGGTTATTTGAAAATTTTCGTGGGGATTAAGCAAGATGAAGTTGATTTTACCGGATCTTTGAGAACCTTTACAACAGTTAGAAGACTAACAGACATAATTCTTGAGAATAGCCAAAATATTCCTTCAACTAGAAGGTGTGCAACAATGGAGCCCCAAATCTACATGATTTCACACAATCTTTGAGAATTCAACACGAAGCCTCGAGATAAAGACTCAATTAAACATTAAAGACCCTTGGTTCCTCACGCCTAAGATACACTCAAAGGCTTACAAATAATCTTTATCAATAAAATGACAATAAAGTGGTTTTAATTTGTTTATCTCACTACAGGATGAATGCTCTTCTCATAATGAAATTGTAAATGCCACTAAACTATCATAGGGATGAGATCCTGCATGATTCAGAGGGATTTTAACATAATATTTGTGACAGAAACATCAAAACCATTTGAATACATTCTAAAATAAAAGTAGATACAATTTTTCCCAAGATCAACACATATTAGTTTGAGATCTATTAGATATATCAGCAGGGGAAAGTTTCTTGAACAGTCTCAGAGCTTGTCAATGGATGTACACTCGCAACCATCTTGACGAGATAAAATCTAAAAAACAAGATATTAATAGGTTTCTCATATGGTCTCTCAGGAAGATGAGATTTCTAAAAAAATTTCATAAGCATTAAACCCCCGACCATTTACATGACTAATTCATGCCCTTTATAGCACTCATTTACATTAAAGCTTCCCCCCCCAAAAAAATATATTCGAGGAACCTTTTTTTATTACATATTTGATCATGATTTCACGAAAGTGATGTTTAACAAATTTACAAAAAAAAGTTATCAGGTGTTCAAAAGGTGAATCATTTCATATATTTCCATCATTGTTTTAACTGGGGCATCCAGTCATCTCCTCTGGCAACATGTTTTTCATCCTTTGCACCTATAGCTTCCTTCTCCTTATTCCTTCCTCTTCAATTTTCTCTACTGGATGTGACAATTCATTTTCTGTAGGTTCCAGAGAAACTCTGTTTCAAAATATCAACTCTTGCACTTCCTCAGATTCACAAATTCGAGCAACACAACAATTTAATTTCACTTTGGTGATAGAAATGAAAAGAAATCATTCAGATTCACCATGAAAAATGATGCGTATTTACATCCCCTAAAGTTGTGGAATGTTAATGGAGGTAAAACAAGATGCATCACGCCATAACCATTGATTCTGCCCTTTCAAAACTTTAAATTAGAGTCGTCCACCTAGAATATTAGAGCTGAAATGGGCCTTAGGGTGCCTTTTGCATTTTATAATTTTTAGAAAAAATGCGTAATTTTCACATTTTTCCACGCCCCTCTGCCTTTGAAATATGGGCTCGACACATGGCTTAATCTAGGCCTTTGATGGAGTTGCGGCTCATTTATGCAATTTTACCCTTTTTAACAACAAGACAAAATTTCCAATTTTCCGTTGGCGACCTGTTTCCCTGCCTTTGAATTTTTAATGCAGACTTCATTTGTTTCCTGGCACGGCCATGCTTCACTTTAATACTTTATACCTTTTTCATAATAAATAAAAAAGTTCCAAATTTCTCTCGACACTCCGCCCTCCCAATTTGACTTTTCAAATGTTGACTCAAACATGTGACATCACTCTGTCCCCTGCGGGATTGCAGACCAATTTATAACTTTTCTCCTTTTTCACAAAAATGTAAAAATCTTCAAAAAAATTCGATGATCCGCCTCTCCATGTATAACTTTTGATGTGTGGCCCCAATGAAGTTGCGGGTTATTTCATAATTTTTCTCCCTCGTACAAAGAGGCAAAAAACTTCAAAATGTTCCACTGACCTGCCTTCCCACTTGAAACATGAAAAACTGCCATGTGTCCTTTGTCAGGGTCAAAGTAAGAATTTTTCCCCATTGCTTCATATTTGTTGAATATTGAATAAGAGAGTGTTGGTGTGTGTGACATGCCTAGTCGTCGTCCACATTACTTGGTGAGTCATCTTACCTTGTGAGAGTCATATGTCTTATGAAGTCAAATGACAAGTCTCAGATTTTGTCATAGAATCTATCATTGTCAGTTGCACCAGTGCGTCATAGGAGTTACATTCTTTATTTGAAATTATAACTCCTCCTTTAGTGACGTCATATGCGTCAGTCACATCATATGCATCAATGGCATCATTGATATTCTTTCCTGGTTTAGGCATGGGGGTTACAGAGCATCCCTATTTGTACTTCCTTTTTTTGATCTATGAGTATAAGCAGACTTGTTTTCTTATTTGCATTTTCTTTCCATTGATTTGAATCTTGCTTATTGCATGGAGCTTGACATTACCATAGGAGTGTAACTTCATTGTGGTGCATTGTTTTTGACATCGGTTCTCATGAATCCCTTTTTCATGGTATTAGAGATGGTTTCGGTAAAATCTGCACTTTTTGTTTATTCAGTTACTTCTTACTTCTAGTTTCTTATTATTTCCTTGTGCAAGTTTTTTTGATTATTTTGGAATTTTATTGCTCAGCCTCGTATTGAGGTTTCAGTAGTTGCAAGTTTGAGGTATCTGATTGGTTTGCTTTATCATGGGTTTCTGAGTTTTTTTGGGATCGCTTCTATTCTTGTGAGCTTGTTTTTACTCTAGTATGGACCTGTGGTTTTTTGTCTCGAGGTTACCTTTGCATTGGTGAACCCAGTGCTTGGGCACGGTTTTGATTTGGAGGCTCATTTTTTGGTTTTCTCATGCATTCCTTTTTGCATGCATTTGGGTTTTGATACCTCTCGCCTCAGATCTCTATTCTTGGTTCAGAAATATTAGTGTTGGTTTCACACATTTGTGGGCTCAGATCACTGGGTGCTCCCACATCCTTGGATTCACCATTGGCTCTATGATTTTCTCTTGACTTGCCTGCTCTCTTGGCAACTCAGCGGTCTACCCATCAAATCTTGTTTTGGATCAGCTAGGGTCTCTTGCATTGGTCGTCGGTTCGCATTGGCTTGTGGACTAGTTTGAAAGCCGTGTTGTTCATACTTCATGTTTTTCACACTATCTCTGCATGATCCAACTCGTTTTTTTCACTACTGCTTCGTGTTCGTGGTTGAGTGAACCCGACGGATCTTTGTCAGTGGTTGTTGGAACTCCCTTCACGCTGTAATATCTTCTTGTTCATTACCTGAATAGGCTTGTGGCCTTTGTCGGTGGTGCCTTGCTTGGTTTGCTCATGCTTGTGTTTGCTGTTTCGGTTCATGATGCTTGCTTGGGTTTGTCGCTGCTAAAATTTTATTGCATTTCTTTGTCCGCTTGACCACCTTTGTTCATGTTGTGGTTTTGCATTGCAGCTCGTGACATCTTACCTATTTTGTTCAAACCCAAACTCGTTCCTCTATTGCGTTCTCTTCTAGCCAGCACTCTTCTCACGACTACGCTACCTGATCATACCTAGACTCAACTTGCCGTCCTTATGTTGGATTTATTAAGAGCTTCTTGGATATTCAATTTCATTGCTGCATTCATGATCACTAGCTTTCCTACGTTTATGGGCTTCTCATGTTAGTGTTCCTTTTGTAGTGCATTGGCCTTCACAACTTGAGGTTTGTTTCTATGTGCATGCTTTTTCCGTAACCTGTGTTAAATCACTAGATCGTGTGATAGTTTAGTGGCTTGCTGCAAACTCTGCTTAAGGTTCTACACATCCTTGGTTGTTTCAAACCTCTGCCTGATTGTATTATGATATGTTGACATGGTGCTTCGGGCTACATTGATACATCACCTTTTGTAGCTCGTTTCATCCTACAACTTGAGCTGTTACAACTCGGCGTATTCCCATAGCTCGAAACCATTTTAGCACAACTCTGTGACAGCTAAACTGACCGTTTCGGTAGACTTTCCAACAGCTCAAGCGTCTAATTTGGTGGTTACAACAACTCTACACGTAACCCCCAGTCACCCTGAGATTAATCTTCTATATGATAGAGACTTGGCAAGGATAACTAGACCCACCTTGGCAACGTTTGACCTGGAGGCTCATCCAAGCAACTCATTCAAACTTTAACTCTGGTGGACTGTCATTTGGATGTGGAAACTACTAGCTCTCTGTAGGTCCCACTGTTACCATTCAGGAAGCTCAGTCAAAACGTCTCCTTTTAGAATTATTTGAAGGTAAAATCAATCTCACCTTTAATATTTTAAGGTGTTAAACCTTTAATTCATTGGCATTGTAAATTTTTTGGGTTTTTTACTCGTTTTATTTATCCTTCCTTCGAGTGTCGAAGATGGAGGGTGAGGTCCGAGGTTGGAAGTAGGCTAATCCCCCCTCACAATTAAAACAAACCCTATCTGAAATTTGATGTTGTTTTTAATGAGAATACTTACAACACCCTTTACATGTGTTTTAGGGCCCTTTTTAAATCCATTTGTAGGCTTATTAGCTTTTTTCCATCAGTTTTGGGAATTGATTTTTTCTATAACTTTTGACTCGTTTCTCAGTTTTGAGAACTTCTTTAGTCAAAGTTGCATATTTTTTCGTACTCTAGATGATGGGATTATCATTTTTGTAAATGAAATATTTTATAAAGTGTGTCATTTTGGGGGGCTGTCTTTATATTGCTTAAGCCAACTAATTTTGAATCATCTTGAGCTTTGTTCTATCCCTTTTATTTCTTATGGACTTGTGAGCATGTCTGCCATAATCTTACAGTAAAGGGATTCTTTCGTGCGATTTGAGATGCCATTTCTTAGAAGGATTTCTCTTCCCCTTCTTATTTTCACTCGTTCTTGTGCATGCTTATAGTGTCAAACTATTGCGCCCAATGAACCTTAATTGTTGTCTCCACTCTTGCACGTTATTATGCTGATTGCAAGGTGAGTGATAGACTGGTTCTTAGCACATAGTCACATCTGATTGTAATCAACACACTAAAATATAAAGTGCCACAAAATGGGGTTAAACTTGTGTTCTCTGGAGACTCGTCTCGTCATGGACATTGAATTTCATCACTCCGTTGTTCAACTAGGACCGGGAAACTACCTACAATAGAAGAATGGGATCCTCGATCATTGTATTATGTAGAATTTGTTACCACATCTTCTTGGGATGGCACCTAAACCTATTGACCACATTCATCACCAAAAATGGTTGAGCGAGAATGATATGGCATACGAGCTTCTTTGTCTTACTATACCAGAGGACCTTCAACATCGATTATAATTCACTGAGTCTGTGAACTAAGCCTAAACCTTCATTCAGAATTTTCATAGAGAATTTGATCCTCCTTCATCTTGTTATGGATCTTATCATGATCTTGCATCCATGGAGGAAAGTGAGTTCACCGATACTTTTTCTTATGAAGGGCCACCCACACATATATCTATGCATGGTCCTTCAGAACTTAGTATTGCTCCTATCACAGTTCCTAGTGACTCTCCTCCATAGGACTCTTCGGTTGAATTCTCACTAGCACACCATACTACCTTGGATCTTAGGTTTTCCCCTTCACAAGCTTCTACTGATTTCATTGATTCTAGCTTAGAGATTCTACCATCCCCTGTTGCTTCCACAGACCTCAAGATTGCTTCTTCAAAAGGTTTATATAGTCCTCCAAAATAGGACATTGATTTCCTTGACTCAGACTTCGATGATATGATCAAGGATACTGACATCACAATGTAGCATCCTCTTCCACCTACTACCTCTTCAGAGATCAGAGTTGCTATCACACCAGCTTCCATTGCTCTCCACCACAACAGGTTGCTTTACCTCTTTAGGGCTCTCCTTCACCACAAATCAACTCTCTTGATAATATATCTATATTTGCAAACTCCCACCTTATGGAGATCGATAGGATTGTCACCGATTCTCTTGATAAATTATCTCCTTCCCATATTGGGCCACCATTCGGCACACTCCATGCTCCTCCTCCTTCCTCCACTGATCATAGACCTTTGGTCCCTTCAGATTCATTAGGAGTCCATCAGAAATCATCTTCCAGAGGAGATGGATAGCTCTATTTTCTTCTTCTCCGCTTCTTCTTTCTAGAAAGATGTTGTTTGTATATGGGCACCTTATCAGGCCTTTAGTTTTCAGGCCCCATTAACACATCTTTCTTAGTTGTCTAGGAGAGTCTTCTTTTCTGTTCTCGCTTACTTTGACCTCTTCCTCGACTTCAATGAAAGGGGGGTGTTAGTGTGTGAACCATGCCTAGTCATCATCTACATCACCTGGTGAGTCATCTCACCTTGTGAGAGTCATATGTCTTAGGAAGTCAAATGAAAAGTGTCTGATTCTATCATAGAATCTGTCATTTTCATTTACGTCAGTGCATCATAGGATTTACATTCCTTATTTGGAATTGTAACTGCTCCTTTAGTGGCGTCATATGCGTCAATCATATCATATGCGTCATTGGTGTCATTGATATTCTTTCCTTGTTTAGGCATGGGGGTTACACAACACCCCTATTTGTACTTCCTTTTTTTGATCTATGAGTATGATCAGACCTATTTTCTTACTTTGCATTTTCTTTCCATTGATTTGAATCTTGCTTATTCGGTGGAGCTTGACGTTACCATTGAAGTGCAACTTCGTTGTGGTGCATTGTTTTTGACATCGGTTCTTGTGAATCCCTCTTTTAGAGACTATCAGGGCTATGGGGCCAATTTGGTATTTTTTACAAATGTGACAAAAGTTTTAAATTTCACCAAAAAGACCCACTGGGCCACATCCAATCATAAAGGACCACGTTTCCATGGATGCCGAGACAAAAATTGATAGGGAAAACATGACTGTGGAAAAAAAGAAGGCAGGGGAAAACCTGAATTCATGCCCAAATTACAAATTCTTTCTCATGGATAGAGAAACATAAAACAATATCTGGGCATAATGTGATCCTCGAACAAAGGAAATAAAAAAACATGACAACCAAATGAAGGAAAGAGATTTCATGAATCCATACAGGGAGATAGAGAGAACTTTCAAACCATGTAGACTGAGACGTTTTTGAATGAACAAGGCAAGATTAAATTGAGCTCCAACATTGACTTCGACTCGGGGATGGGAACTCCTTGCGAATTCCACAAGAACAATAGACTATGTCCCAAACGTCCATTGGGTAATGTAGTTAAGGAAAAACCTTGTAGATTTGAAAGACAATAACCAAATCCCCCAAAACAAATTGAGAAACCAACAAAAACTGGTCACCAGGGACCAAAAAAAAATTGGAATAGAAAAACATGAAAAAAAAAGCAAAAAGAAAAGATTATACACTGTACAATGTTGCGTGTCTTGATTATGAGAAATCATTCAAGGAAATGTTTTAAGTGCCTAGCATTAATCAGCAACTCGAGAAATTCCCCATCTAATTATTTTAGGAAACAGGTGTGCTCTCTAATATGAAGGTCAATAGAATAAGGTCTCATCCATAATGCATCAAACTTTCCATGCTTTCCCTTATCCTCATGTCTGTTATCCCATAGTAGCACAAGATCTCCCACACTGAAAGATCTTGGATTCACCTTTTTATTAAATAGCTTCTTCAATTTCTTCCTAAACTTCACATGTCTTTGGTGGGACTCTCTTCTCTTCTCATCCAATTCCACAATTTAATTTATACGAGCATCATAGGAATTGACCTCCTGGTCCTCTCATTGTTGGAAAAAATGGTAAGAAGATAATTACATATGCAGGGGAAGTAGGGCTTGAGTTCCATATACCAATTCAAATGGGATTTTTCTAGTATCCCTTTTAACAGTGATTCTATCAGCCCAAATAAAAAATTTCAATTACTCACCCCATTTTCATTTGTTTAACTCCAAGGTTCTACTGATTATCTTTAACATATTCTTATTACTTGATTCTGCTTGTCCATTGCCTTGGGGATTGTAATTAGAAGCATATGATAAATTGATCCCATATTCACAACACATGGATACCAAGGTTTAGCTCAAAAGCTCATAGAATTGTTAGCAACTATCTTAGTAGGTACTCCAAACCTGCAGATTATATGATTTAAAATGAAGTCCATGATAATTTGGTGAGTTTCTTTCTTGGTGGGGATTGCCTCCACCCACTTGGTGAAGTAATCAGTAGCCACTAATATCCACTTGTGGCATGCACTTGAAGAATCTAAAATCTCACCAATGAAGTCCATTCCCCACTACTTAAATGGGGCTTCAATTGATATAGGTTGTAAAGGGAGGGAGCCCAAAGCTTTCAATATTCCTGAAAAATGCTGACAACTCTCACACTTTCTTACCAGAAGAGTTGTTTCCTTAAAAAGAGTTGGCCACAAGTAACCAACCCTTAAGATTTTATGAGCTATGATTCTTCCTACAAAATTTCCCCCACAAACTCCTCCATGGAAATCATAAATTATTTTTTGGGCTTCATATTCAGTGATACATCTCAAAAGAACTCCCTCAGGGTTCTTCTAAGCTAACCCATAATAAGTGATGATGTATTTCTGGGAGGCTAAGTTAACTACTCTTTTTATATTCTTACTTAAATACCGATGGCACTGTAGATGTTTGAGATAAAAAATAATATCCTTAACCATGGTATGGGGAACATAAGCAGTGAATTTAGAACTCAAAATATAGGGCCTGAAAATTTTTGTGGCTATGATCAAAGAAAAATCCTGTTTCTCCATGATAGTATACTTCAGTTTTTCCCCTAGTAGTGTTTTACTAAAGAAAACAATTGGCCTTTCAGCTTCTTCATCATCCTTTTCTAACAGGATAGATGCAATGGTATTCTTTGAAGAAAATGAAAACATTTTGAAAGCCTTCTTATAATTAGGAGTTGCTAAAACAGGGGCATTCTTTAGTGACTCCTTAATCCCGATAAAGGCTTGAACATCTACTTCTTCCCATTTGATACTCTGATCCTTCTTCAACATATTAGTTATTGGGATAGTCAGTTCACCAAAGTTGGAAATAAACCTCCTAATAAAATTTTTCTTCCCAAAAAAGGATTGAATTACCTTTTTGGTTCTTAGAATAGGAACTTTGCTAATGGATTCCACTCTCTTAAGATCAATCATGAATCCTTCTTTTGACACAATGTGTCCAAATTTTTTTTCCTTTTGAACCCAAAAATGACACTTCTTAGGGTTCACTAAGATACCATATTCCTTGCATCTTATCAACATCTTTTCTAAATGTTGTAGGTGGTCACTTCTCTTCCTGGAGAAAACTGTCACATCATCCTGATACACAACAATGAAGTCATTTATATATCTTGAGAATGCTACATCCATTGCTCTTTGAAAAGTAGCTCAAGCATTCATCAGGAAAAACAACATCCTTACATACACATAAGTACCCCATGGGGTAGTGAAAGTAGTTTTGATTCTTTCTGATTACTTCAGAAAGACCTGGTTATACCCAGAAAAACCATCCAAAGTAGATAACAATTCTGAACATATAACTAACTACAACATGTTATCAAAATTTAGTAAGGGATAGATATCCTCTATTGAGGCCTTATTTAAGTTTCTAAAGTCCACACACAACCTTATGTCCCCATTCTTCTTTGTAACAAGTACCATGTTTTTTACCCATGAGGAATACCTTATAAGATATATAATCCTTCCATCCCTTAACTTTTTCAATTCTTCTTACATTTTTGAGGAAAGGAGAGGATGAATTGGTCTTTGTCTTTTCTTGAATGGCTTGGCATCAGCTTCCAGGGGTATTTCATGTTGAAAAAGGTCCTCCCTATATGCTTTCAGTTCTCAATATGACCAAGCCAAGCAGTCCTAGTACTTTTTTAGCAATTGGACATATGATTATTTTTATTTTCTATTTAAGTTGCTGCCTAGCCATATTCTCCTAGGTTTCTCCTTTGTGCCCAGGTCATATTCTTCAACATCTATCGAGGGTGACATGTGTCTATTGAAAATGCTGTAAGTATTATCAAAATTTGATTCTAGTGCAACCAACCCTCTGGGAATAGTATTAGTCTTCAATTGAATAATGTCCTTACCAAATAAATTCTCCTTTCCTTCAGCTGCACAAATCATTGGTTCCCAGTCTATACTTTGATTGGAACATTCTCCTTTATTTTACAAAAACCTTTGGACCTAAGCATCATCCTCAAATACCTACCAGTGCTTGATATTGTCAGGGACAGATGGCTTGGTCAATATTTCAACATCATATTCATAATAGGGAGACATTGAATAATTTTGAAACTTTGATCCCAATACTGCCAATTTTTCTGCTACAATATTATAGCTCCTATCATGATGTATTATATTGAATGAGTCAAAATTTTTGATGAAGTCCCAAAATGCATGCCTATATTGTCTCATTCTTTGATTCTTTGTAGCATACAACTTTTTGACTTGTTTGACTATCAACTCTAAATATCCTTTAACAAAAATGTCTCTAATACCATATTTCCATGCAATCCTTGGCCCAAGAGTAGTGCTTCATACTCAACAATATTATTTGTACACTCAAAATTTAGTTTAAAATAAAAATTAAAATCCTCTTGGCTTGGAGATATCAAGACAATACCCGCACCATTGCCAAATCTATAACAAGCCCCATTAAACATTAGGGTCCAAGGAGAGCCAACCTGGTGAATGTAATACCAGAAGTCAGTAGCAGATCTAGCATTTATCAGCTCATTTGAGGGTTCCCCCTACTGTGAACTTGTAGATAAATCCATCATGCATGTATCATCATCTGTCTTCATTGCATGGGCAATGGGGTAGGAAATATCTATCACACCACTCCATATCATGGGCCTCTTCCATAGTAGCAACTCTGACAGGTAAAGGATTAGGCACCAATCTGTTTTCCCAGGGTTGGGGATGTCTATTTGTTGATCTCACGATCCTGTTACCCCTGTCATCTGAACTATGATCTCCTCTGGGATGATTTGCAAATCTTTCTTGACCTTGTGGATCGTGCTGACCTTAGGAACCTTGTCCAATCCCCTTCTATGCTTTGGCCAGTTTATAGGACATTTCCTTAACACCTTTGGCCAATGTTTTTACAACCTCTTCTAGATCCACAGACTTACTTTACTGAGGTTTCTCTGGATTGATCAACTTGATACCTTCCCTCTTAGGAGGCTCACCAACTACTTTGATATTGTTTTCAATCTGCAAAGCCATGGTGAAGGTCTACCTCAAAGTTCCTTGGTTTTTTTCCCTTAAATAATAGGTAGCATTTTTGTCAAAAGCATCAGAGTATTTTATTAGACAGGAAACATCGCTTGGCCTTAGGATTACAGGTAGCATTTCAGGTTCTTATTTAACCTTATATTGAATTCATGAACATATTCATTAGGATTCTTCTTAATATGTTAAAATTCAAACAAAATAAACTTGGGATCTTTTTTATCCCCATATTGCAATCTAAAAGCATTTTTCATTTTTGTCCATGAATCTATTGAGTTATCCAGCAAAGACTTATACCAGTCATGTGCATCATCCTCAAGAGTATGAAAACATAGTTCTATATACACATCCTCAAATTACATCTCAAAGTATTCCATCATATTGACAAAAGGTTTTAAATGTTGATCATCAATGATAGAATTATTCCGTTCAAATTTAGGAAATCTATTTCTAACATCTTTGTGGAACTGCATTTGGATATCCAGCCATACCTCTAAAATCTATAGGACCAAAAGTATTAGCAAAAAATGGAGGTCTAGGTGGGGTTTGGGCCATATTTCCTTAAGGTGGTGATCTTGCACGAGAAACAGAATGATGAGGGACAAGGGGTCTTTGGAACACAAGAGTGTAATTTTCAAAATGAATGTCCTCTAAAAACATTGTTTCATGGAAAACCCTATCAACTTTTGAAAATACAGGGACAGACTGAGAAGCACACTTATCAGACACAAATGAAGCCCCCTCTCTAGTTGGATAATTAAATTCTATATAAATATTACCTAATTCAGAATCACTTGAAGAAGAATGGTAATCTTGAACCAAAGGTTGATCAATTTTCACAATGGATAACTCTTTTCTTGATTCCTGATCTCCAACTATTTTCTAGACTCTTTTTCCTTCTGAATTCATCTTTCCCAGTTTTGGAAAAAACTTTCATGTAGGGTCTTTGGTGAAGAAAGATCTTATTCCTTCTATCGTTTCAAATATTAGTGAAACATTCACTTAAAACAGGTTAAGGCACTAGTATTTATCAAAATTTCAAACAACACGGAGTCGCCACTAAGAATTTTCAGCTTAGTTGTGAAAATGCACTATAAATGACTTGTCAAATATATATCAACACCTAATTCTTGCAAATATTAGTAGATCTGACCTTCCTTTACTAGTATTTATCACTGATGATATAAATTTAGTGAAATAACCACTAGAAACTTGAAATCTTGCACACATAACTTGTAACTTGCACAAATCTTACCGATATCAACAAAGGATGACATTTAAACCATGTATTTGCACTTAGATCATGTAAGAAACATTAGCAGGGTCACAATGTGTACACCTTTGTTGATATAATCCCTGGCAACGGTGCTAAAATGGTGTTATTGCCACACAAATAGATCCCAGTGTTCAAATAAAACTTTGTAATTTAAATAATCCCTAACAATGGCACCAAAATGGTGTTGGTATCCAAATTGATTCTACCTTGGAAGATGAGCAGCCACATAGATTTACCAATATACTCAGAGACAGACAAATCATAAGTTTTTCTATATCTAGGGAAGGGATTCATCAGACTCTTTGTTACTCAGGCGCTAGAGAAATGGATAACATCATATAAAAGGATTGATATATCCTCACTACTTCAGGCCGTGCCTTTCGACCAGGGTGAGAGGACCCATTTCGTAACCTCTGTTGGTGAGGGACATGAAGAGATCCTTCTTTACACAATTTTCTTGGGAACCTTGAGAAAATATGATCAATACGCCACAATTTAACTCTCACGAGTTGTCACTTATAAAGAATGGGGATATTTTTTAAACACGGTTCCGGTACTTACGATAATTAAAACCTGCTTGCTTCTTTATATTTTGGCAGTAGAATTTCCTCATTTGTGGATACACAACACAAACAGGGGTAGATCAGGTAGGATTGATGGTTATTTGAAAATTATGGTGGGGATTAGGAAAGATGAAGTTGATTTCACCGGATCTTTGAGAAACTTAACAAAAATTGGAAGACTAACAGAAAGAATGCTTCAGAATAGCCAAAATATTCCTTTAACCAAAAGGTGTGCATCAATGGAGCCCCAGATCTGCACGGTTTCACACAATATTTGAGAATTCAACACGAAGCCTCGAGCTAAAGACTCAATTAAACATTAAAGACCCCTCGTTCCTCACACCTAAGATACACTCAAAGGCTTACACACAATCTTTATAAAAAAATGACAGTAAAGTGGTTTTAAATTGTTTATCTCACTACAAGATGAAAGCTCTTCTTGTAATGAAATTGCAAATGCCACTAAACTATCACAGGGATGAGATCTTGCGTGATTCAAAGGGATTTTAACATAAGATTTGTGACAGAAACATCAAAACCATTTGAATATATTCTGAAATAAAACTAGACATAATTTTTCGCAAGATCAACATAGATTAATTTGAGATCTATTAGATTTATCAGTAGGGGAAAGTTTCTTGAATAGTCTCAGAGCTTGTCAGTGGCTTTAGACTTACAACCATCTTGATGCAATCAAATCTAAAACATAAGAGATTAACAAGTTTCTCAAATGGTCTCTCAGGAAGATGGACTTTCTCAAATTTTCTCGTAAGAATTAAACCCTTGACCATTTGCATGACTAACTCATGCCCTTTATAGCACTCATTTACATTAAAGCTTTCCCCTCAAACAAAAAATATTTGAGGAACCTTTGTTTGTTACATATTTGATCATGATTTCCAGAAAGTGATGTTTAACAGATTTACAATAAAAAGTTTCCAAGTGTTCAAAAGGTGAATCATTTCATATATTTCCATCATTTTTTTAACTGGGGCATCCAGTCATCTCCTTTGGCAACACGTTTTTCATCCTTTACGCCTATAGCTTCCTTATCCTCATTATTTCCTCTACAATTTTCTCTGCTAGATCTGGAAATTAATTTTCCGCAGATGCCTGAGTAGCTCTGTTTCAAAATATCAACTCTTGCACTTCCTCAAATTCACAAATTCGATTATCACAACACTTCAATTTCACTTTGCTAATAGAAATGAAAAGAAATCTTTCAGATTCACCATGAAATATAATGCATATTTACATCCCCTGAAGTCATGGAACGTTAATGGCGGAAAAAAAGATGCATCTTGCCATAACCATTGATTTTTCCCTTTCATAACTTTAAATTAGAGCTGTCCACATGGAAGACTAGAGCTGAAACGGGTCTGAGGGTGCCTTTTGCATTTTATGAATTTTGGAGGAAATGTGTAATTTTCACATTTTTTCTCACCCCTCTGCCTTTGAAATAAGGGCTCGACACGTGGCTTAATCTAGGCCTTTGATGGATTCGCAACTCATTTATGCAATTTTACCTTTTTTTAAAAAAGGTAAAATTTCTAATTTTCCTCTAGCAACATGTTTCCCCGCATTTGACTTTTCAATGTAGACTTCATTTGTTTCCTAGCCGGGCCATGCTTCACTTTTATACTTTATCTTTTTTTCATAATAAAGATTTTTTTTTTCCAAATTTCTCCTGGCACTCCACCCTCCCGATTTGACTTTTCAAATGCTGACTCAAACATATGACACCACTCTGTCCCCTGTGGGGTTATGGATCAATTTATAACTTTGCTCCTTTTTCACAAAAAGGCAAAAATTTTCAAAATGTTCTGATGATCCGTCTCTCCGCCTCTAACTTTTGATGTGGCCCCTAGCAGAGTTGTAGGTTATTTCATAACTTTGCTCCCTCATATAAAGAGGCAAAAAACTTCAAAATGTTCCGCCGATCCACCTTCCCACTTGAAACATGAAAAACTGCAGCGTGTCCTTCTTCGAGGTCAAAGTAATACTTTTTCCCTACCACTTCATATTTGCTGGATAGCTAATTAGAGTCTGTCGAGGCTGCGGGACCCATTTGGTATTTTTTAAAAATTTGACAAAAGTGGAGAATTTCACCAAAAAGACCCACTAGGCCGCATCCAATTTGGTGTCACTCAGATTTCACCTTGAAATCTGCGACTACCCTATCCGAATTTTTTTTCATACTTTTAAAATAATGGGTCGTTTTGTGTTTTTATTGCATGAAAGTTCCTATATTGCGTCAAGATAATCCCAAAGAGCCATATTAGCCTTTTTTGCCAATTACCCAGATGCCCAAAATTGTTTTATTCTGTTGTTGGGATTTGTCTGCGGAAAATTTGTATTTAATTATTTTGAGCCCCGTATGAGGCTATTTGCACTCTGTTTTAACTCTATTATGAGCGAATATGTTATTATTCCTATGTGCCAGAAGGGTTTTAACTTATTTTAAGTTTTGGGCTTAATTTGTAACTTTTGGAAATTTTTCATGTTTTTGTGGTGTCCCGTTTCGTTTTCTATGAAATTTCTCTGGAGCAATTCCTTAGCCGGGTAAGCCCGATTTTTGGCCTGGAGTAGCTGGAAAACATATACGCACATTATACCCGGAGGAAGTCATCATCGGAGGTCTGGATCACTGGGAAAAAGTGAAGTCATGCGCGGAAAAGCCCCTGCGGGGATGGGCGCATTTTTGGAAAACAAAGGATTTAAGCTGCGATGGGAAAAATATAAGCCACAGGCAGGGTGGGAATTTTATACCTGCCTAGCATGGTACTTTTCTCGTGTTATAAAAGTCACTTAAGCTACAGTGGGAAAAATAGAGGCTGCAGGTAGGTGGGAATTTATTGCCTACCTTGCAGGGTAAAAATTCCCATGATATAATAAAAGGAAAGTGACTTAAGTGAAATCATGGGATTTTATTGCCTGCCTTGCAGGGTAAATAATCCCATTGTCAAAGTCAAATCACTTAAGTGGATGACGGGAGTTTGGTGCCTGCTTTGCAGGGTAAAGAATCCCATTGTGGAAAAATTCTTAAAAATAGAATTACATGTGCAAAAAAGTGCGCCCCTTTTGTGAGAGAATGGCAGCCTTAAATTGATTATTTTAATTAATCTATTCTCTCAAAAAGGGCGCCCAAGCTTGGAGGAAGTCAACAAGTCAAAGTTGAAATAAAAGAAATGTTTAAAAAGCATTAAAATTAATTTATTTAATGGCTGCCCTCTTCCTCTCAAAAAGTGCGCCCCATTTGCGTATTATTTAATGTTTTTTAAGCATTAAAACATTAAATTAATTTCTATTTTCAGTGGCTATGGTCAAAGCACACTGTGAAGCTTAAGTGAAGTGATGTGTGAAGGATTAAATTGGATTAATTTAATTTATTGGATGGTTGTCCTTAAACATGCTATTTTTAAAAGAGAAAAGCATGATTTTTAATTAATTAATTGCCTTTAATTGTTAGGGCAATTATTAATTATAGAACTGTGAAGGTTATATAAGCATGGGCATCCATATGGGTGAATTATTCAAATCACAGGTAAAGAATTGCAGCCAAGTGGAAAAATGCGCCCCCATTAGAGGAAGGATTTTTCTTGGACAAGGTGCTAACAGGGCTAAAAGCTTCCAGATTTGGTGCATGCTTTGGAGGAGGTTGATCTTTGTCTACATAATTGTTTCCACAGGTGTTACAGGATCTCAGATGTTGATTGAAAGGATTCATGCTTATTTATGTGCAAATTAAACACCAATTTTTGGGGCAGCAGGCTTGAAAAGTGCAGATTTTTATAATTTAAATTCACTATTCATGCTCCGGTGGCCTTTTTTGGCTGAATAAATTGTAGGAATTCATTATAGGTGCTTTACAAAAGAAAAGGAGTTTTTATCAATGTCCAACACATTGCAAATATCCTCCGAATTTGAAGAATTGTCCAGATCTGCACCAGTATTGAAGAAATCCGGTGAAATAAGAAGAAAAAGAATTATTTAGACGAAGATAGACAAAGCCATGGCAAAAAGAGATGAAAAAGAAAGCACGATGGATTCATGCATTGCTTCCAAACTTGCAGACATATGAGACACAGATCTAGTCCCGGAACCTCTTTCTGATTTGATTGATAGATCCAGAGCGGGAAAGATTTCACTCATGCGTGCGGTCAAAAGTAGTGGAATTATCCGAGCTACAACTTCTCCATGTACAACCCAATTTCAAGAGTTCGTGATGGAGTACGCCAGATCTTATCATCCTTCATCCAGATCAATACGTGATGCTTCGGGAAAGACAATAATTCATTTGGACATAGAGTTCATTAATTATTGTTTGAAGATTCCAGTATGAAAGGTGGTGACTTCTATTAGCATTCAGGATGCTGACAGTAGATGGGAGAAGCATAGAGCTGATTGCGTGAGCATAATGAATAGCAGATTTATGAAGAAGCCTAGATCTCCTTTGAAGTTCCCAAGAACTCTTCCGCAGTCTAATTTGTTGCAGGAAGCAGATGATGTCGTCAAATTGCTATGTAGGATGAATGGTGAAGCGAATTCTTACACTTTCCGTACATGGATGTATGCTTTCATCAGGACCATTGAAATCAACAAGGTTGATTCCATAATCAATTGGTCAGAAATTATTAGCAACAACATCAGTGAGCAACTCCGGAACGTGAAGCGTACTTTTAGCTTCAAAATGACTTCATACTTGGTGTATGCTGCACCTTCACAGGGTGTCTTTTCCAAGCTGGATAGATGTGGTGTTCTTTCCAAGGACCCCATTTTCGAATGCTACCCGCAACTTACTGCACCTGCATGCGAGAAAGACTTCAAAGTAATCAACGATGACTTCTTCTACAATTTCATCTACAGGATAGACAAAGACTTGAAGGCCAACATGGTAAGCAAGGAAGCGTGGGAAGTTGTGTCCAAGGTTGGCAGTCTATTCATTCAATTTGCAGATTTCACATACCTCAGGGTTACGGGATTTTCTAGAGAACCAACAAAGATGCCCAGATATCCGAATGATAAATTCATCGCCATGGAGCTAAGCAGGAAACTTATGGAGTTACACGATCTTCAGTTAAAGTGGCACAAGTCTACGGGTTTCTTTCTAATCACTGTGGGATATTACAACTGTATTAGCATTCACAGAGCTCGAGGGATGGAAGCACAAATGTTATCCAAGTATGAGAAAGATTTCTTCCCTGCATGGCTGAACTTCGATCCATTTGGAGTAGCCAGGAAGACAATATCGCAGCAGTACGCACATGTGCCTTTATTAGAAGATTTCTGGATGAAGTGCAAAAGTGAGTACGAGGTTAGAAAGAGAGATTTTAGCAGGTTGTCAACAAAGCAAGTGTTCGACTTTGGACTAGCGCGGATACCTGCAGATCTTAAAGATGATGGGAATGTGGTACTTGACACTTACCATGAAATGGGAGGAGATAAAGCCATACTGCAGAATAACATAGGAGGCTGCAACACAATTGAAGAAAGGTCGAGAGGTGTTTTGGTGAATACTTCAAACTGGTTGCTGACGAAGGGATATTGCCTTGATGAAGCATTGATGAATCAAGTCACAGGAAAATTTGGCGCAGGAGATTCCCTCAAGCGAAAGCACGGAGGAGAAAGCAACAAGAAAGTCAAGAAGTTGAAAGTACATAGAAGAACTCAATCCAAGGAGAGTATCACTTCTACGACAATGACTTTAACTCTAGTTTCTCTAGCACTTAGTACTTCATTAACTATTGCACCATAGTAGCAGGACACTTCCATGCCTCCATTGAATCCATTGACATTCGTCTTCTCTCCTAAGCCACTTCGTTCATCACCCATGCCAAATGATACGTTGAAGCTTCAGATGACAGAGTTCGAAAGAGCTCTTTTCTTGGATGATTCAGAAGATGGCAGCCATAACACTATGGCACTTTCTGACAGAGAGGATGTTGAGTGGAAGATGGTAGTGCACTAAGCGACTTCTCACTCTCCGAGAAGTAATTTCTCAGAATGGTTGGCTCCGTAGTTGGTTCCAGAAGCGAGAATGGAGATGAACTTAGAGGAGCACGACTTGCAGCTACTCAAGGATCTGAGCAGAAGAGAAAGAAGGCCTAAATTTGCTAAAGCAACTTCTAGGTTGATCATTGAGGATTCGGGAGAGAAGTTTGCTGAGATATCAATTCCGGCAGAAGGAAAGATAGAAGAGGAGCTCACGGTAGAAGATGTGACAATGACCAAAGTACCACTCAGTCAAGCCACCACTGAAGGATTGAAGCAGGACACGCAGACATTGATAGATGCTTTATTCCTTAGGCTTGATAGTGAGAAGGTGAAGAAAGAAGATTTGCAGAAGCAAGTATCTCAATTATGTGAGATCATAGCCAAGGTTGCTAAACCTTCTATTCAGCCCATTTCAGAACAAGTGAGTGATCATCTTATGCAGGAAATGGAAGACGCAAGCAATCAAGTAAAGGCTATTGACGAATGGAAGAATTTGATTATTCATTAAGCTTTTGTACAACTTGGGGAAGTGCCAGCCCGCCTAAAGGTTATGAACGATGCAGCAAATCAACTAAAGCAACTAATGGAAAACATAGAAGGAATGAATACAGTTCCACAGAGTAACCTGAGTATTTTTTCCGAGATCAACAACCTGCCGAGAGATGTATTAATTGCAGAGCGGATTGTACCGGATGGATCAATTGAGAATGGGAAGTAATTAGAATTTGCAGTATCTTTCCGTTTGGAAATCTGTAGAGTTTTACTGAAAAGGATGCAGGCACTTGAAAGTAGGACGTCATCCTTACCCGACAGTATCATTTCTTTCACGGAAGAGGATGTGGTTGGAGGTGTTACTTCTTACGTGCGGATTGTTTCTAACGAGGTGCGTAATTCCTTGGAAGGGTCTCTCCTGATGGTACAAAAGAGAATTGATAAAGCTACCAAGCCTTTCACGATGAATTCTATCAGTAAACTGGTGGCACTGCAGACAGAAATTGCGAGGTTTGGGCCGAGCTTGGAAGATGTGGAAGCATGCATCAAAGTGTTGAATGAAGGGTTGCTACAATTCAGGACAGAGAAAGAAGCAATGGCTAAAATATATGGAAGGATGCTAAATTATATGTTTGACAAGTATATCAGATATCAGAACAAGAAGATGTAGACATTATAGCTGACATGACTTCTTCTATTCTTTCTTCTTCTATTTTCTATGTTCCCGGATGAAATTGTAAAACTTCTAAGTTATTTGTTTTACAACCATTACTTGAATTCATATGGAACCATTGTATTAGTTAAGTGATACATGTGTCACTTAAGAAGAAGTTAGTTGAGGATGGTTGCCAAATGTCATCTTTACTTGTTGTTCATGCTTTGGTTCAGTTTGAATTTTCCATTTGTATTTTCCCTTCTACATTCTATATGTAGGAGAAGAACCTTCGGGTTAATGATTGATCAGAATTTGTAAGCAGCAATCTTGTGTTCTAGATTTTGTGCTGAACCCCTAAGAGAAACTTGGAGCAAAGGAATACAAAGGAGCAGGTTTCTGGAGAACTTTGTGTCACGGTGTACTTTGTTTCTTGCTTTTAATCTTAGATCTCTTAATAAACTTTGTGTTATTTTAGATCTTGATCTAGAGCTGCCTTTGTTTTATGATTCTGTGTGTTCATATCTACTAAGTTTCTTCTATGTGCATGCAATTAGCTCTGCTATCTACTAATTGGGATGCACATCTTCCCCATTGCTTCTTTGTATTTCCTTTACTTTCTACTTCTATAAAAAACTTCCTTTCTTAAACAACTGCTTACTTGCTGCAGAACTTCTTAGTTATGGTTCATGAACTAAGTGGTTAAAGTAAAACCCCTTATAGATAATAACACATTTTTATTGACAAATCTGACACGGGATTCTCACCGGTTAAATGAGGAAGATTTATCTCATGACTACCTAGGTTTGATGCTATGTAGAAAATCTAGCCAACAATTTTTGGCGACTCCACTGGGGAAACAACTATCTTTGCAGATAAAAGATTTTCTATTGAAGATCAGAGTGTTTTCCATACAAATCTCAACCTGGTTGAACGTCCATTCACCCGATCTGTGAAGGTGCAAGGAAGGACTGATCATTTCTTTTGACTACAGGAGCAATTCAATTTTAATCATCCTCCTCAAGTTAGAAGCCGCAGATCTAGTCTCTCACTAGGAAGGAGAGTGCACATCCATCCAGATCCGGATCGTATTCAGCATAATTCATCGGATGGAATTATCCATCAAGTCTATCAAGTCTACACAAGGAGGAGATGTGCTCAAGTCAACATAGTGCACCAAATTATACCTGTTCCATGGGGAGTAGCTTTTGGACCTTTCAACTTGGTGCCACCTATGCATGAAATGCCAAAGGGATCCAGAAAGAATTTTCTGAAATTCTTTGGAGATGGAAAGCAAAACCCGGATGATCATTTGGCGGCCTTCTTCATATCCTGTGGTGTGCTTGCAGTAGAGCATGAAGATGTCTTAGTCAGGCTCTTCATTGAGACTCTGCATGACTTGGCTGGAGAATGGTTCTATCGGCTAGCTCTTGGCACCATAACCAACTGGGCAACTATGTGTGATAAATTTTTGAAAAGATTCAAGCCTGCAGAGGATGCTAGCACGTTGATCACCCAACTGATGCAGTTGAAGAGAGAGCCAAGTGAGAACATGTGGGACTTTATTACAAGGTTCCAAAGGATTTTGTATAAAATCCCCACTTCTGCCACATTGAGCGACGAAAATCAAAAGATGTTTTTCATAAACGCTCTATTGCCTGAAGTTGGATATCAGCTAAGAAGGGCAAGACCGGTAAATCTACTTGAAGCACAAAATGATGCCGTGGAGGTTGAGGACGACTTGATCATGGCTGGAAAACTCAAACAACCATCTCACAAAGGTGATGGTGCTTCTACAAGTACTTATGATCCTTTGTTCCAGATTTGGCTAATGACATGCTGCAGATGAAGAAGTAGATCTCTCAAGCAGGGAATGTAACCCCCTCAAAAATAGCTCCTATCCGGACCTTTAATGGTCCAAATCAAAATCAAAATTGAAACAGACTTGCTGCTGCACCACAATGGTTGGCAATAGAAGCTGCTCCAAGGAATAACTTGGAAACTAATGAAGAGGATCTTCGCATTGATGAATCATTCGATGATGAAGACTTTATAGATCCCGCTGGCGACTCCAATATTGGTTACCTGGACTACGAATCTGATGATGGCTATTATGAATCTTTTGAAGATTCTGATGGTCACACTTTTGCGGTGTTTATAAGGTCTCAGATGTGTCAAAATGCCGAAGCATCCACAAGCAGCTGGAAAGAGAGAGAAGATCCTGGCCCGGATGTTACTATCTTGAAAAGAGGTAGCACTCTTCCTTCTTCTTTAGCACCCAAGGATAAATATTCAAATTCTTTCAATTCACAGCAAAGAGCCAACGACCATCCTGCTGAAGCAAGTCAATATTTTGACATAATTGATCACATCAAGAGGAACAAGGTCCAAATGTCAGAAGCTGAGTATTTGAGAGCATTTCCTGATCAGCTAAATAGATTGGTCAAATATGTGCAAAGTAATGGTCCCAGCCCAACAAATAACACCACACGGGGTATCTTGTCAAATCCAAAGAATAATCCTCCTACAAATAATGCGGCTGCAAGTTCTCCTTCTACCCCTTCTCCTGCTACATCAGAAAGGATCGAGCCATTCTATGTATCGTTGCTTATCAACGGACACAAGCTGAGCAATTGTATTTTGGATTCTGGAGCTTCTGATAATGTAATGCCTGCCAGAGTTGCTGATGCCTTGGGTCTCACATTGACAAAAACCATCGGAAGGTGTTATTCAATGGAAAGGCAAGTCCCCCTTGTGGGGAAAATCAAAGATGCGCAGGCAGTACTTGCTTCTTTTCCAAATAAAAGACTGAAAATGACTATCCTTATAGTAGACATTCTAGTCTCTTATGGCATGCTGTTGAGTAGAAATTTCTGCAAAGAGCTGGGTGGAGAAGTCAAGATGGATTGGTCTTGTGCGCACATACCAATCAAAGGAGTAAATCAGAAGCTGGAACCTGAGAAGAAATCTAAGCACACAGTATCAAAATTTAAGGATCCTAGATCTCAGATCTTGTTTCAGGAATCAGATCACGAAGTTTATTATCTAGAAATGGATAAAGAAGAAATTCAACTGGTGATTCTAGAATCACATCAAATTGATAACAAGATTTGGAATCTGGAATTTGATGGCAGCTACTGTTCATTTGGATCCGGCGTAGGCGTTGTTCTTATCTCTCCTGAAGGGAAGGTGCATGTGCACTCCTTCAAATTGATGTTCGAAAATACTAACAATACAGCTGAGTATGAAGCATTGTTGTTAGGCATGGAGAAGGAAAGAACAATGGGAATCAAACTATTACATGCAAGGGGAGATGCTGAGCTGATTGTGAAACAGATAAGAGGCCTCTACCAAGTCAAAAAAGACAAACTGTGGCACTATAGAGATCGGGTCTACTCTGCTATCCTAGATTTTTCAGCTTTCTCGGTATCTTACATTCCAAGAGAACAAAATTCAAGAACTGATTCACTTGCAGTAACTGCAGCCTTGTTGAATCTAGATCAGCCTCCTATGTTCTTTAGACAGGGAGAGTACAAGGTGGAGATGGTCTTTCGCCCAAAGGTTCCTGACAACGTTCAGCAATGGCAGGTTTTCAATGATGACACGCAGATTGTTGTGTTTCTCCAATAGAAAGACAACTTTGAAGAAATCTACTACGAGGGAAGCAATTCACCTCCTAGGAAGACTACTGTCAGAGAAATGGATGTGGACATCTCAGGAAATCAAGAGATTATCCAACTAAAAGGAAATAAAATTCCCAAAGGTTTGGTATCTCTTGAGGAAATGTTTGATAAGCATGATCAAATGCTTAAGAAAAATGAAGAAAATGAGGAAGGTTATTCCTCTGACACACAATTGCTAGATTTGGGAGCCGGCAATGATCCCAAATTAGTAAATCTGGGTAAGTGTTGCTTTGAGGCCGAAAGAGAAGATTTTACTGAGCTTCTTAAGAAATACATGGATGTTTTTGCCTGGTCCTACCAGGATCTAAAAACATATCAGCCTACGGAAGTTCAACACTACATCCCACTTAAACCAGAACAGAAGCCTTTCAAGCAGAAGCTGCGGCAGCATAACCCTACCATTTCAGGAACCATCTTTGCAGAAATCTGGAAGTTGTTAGATGTAAATATTATCTATCCCATACACCATTCCGAATGGTTGGCCAACATAGTTCTTGTAAGGAAGAAGAGTGGCGAGATTAGGCTGTGCATGGATTTCCGCAACCTTAATCAAGCTTCATTAAAGGACAACTACCCCATCCCTATCATGGATCACACTCTGCAGGTGGTCACTGGATCTAAGATGCTTTCCATGCTTGATGGCTTCTCAGGCTACAATCAAGTCAAGGTGGCTGAGGAAGATCAATACAAAATGGAATTTATCACACCTTGGGGAACCTTCGCATACCAGAAAATGCCGTTCAACCTGATTAATGCTAGAGCTACGTTTCAGAGAGCTATGGATCTAGCCTTTGCTCATCTCAAAGATATAAGCATAGTGGTGTACCTGAATGATTTGACAGTCTTTTCCAAAGATATAAGCACACACATTTCAAACTTGGAAGAGGTTTTCATACAATGCCGCAAGCTTGGTATTTCTTTAAATCCCAAGAAATCCATCTTTGCTGTGACTGAAGGAAAACTGCTAGGGCACATTATTTCCAAAGAAGGAATAAAGATAGATCCAGAGCATGTCAAATCCATTCAGACATTGCCTTTGCCTACATCCAAAAAAGGAGTTCACTCTTTCTTTAGAAAAGTTAATTTTCTCAGGATATTCATTCCTGACTTTGTTGAGCTACCCCGTCATATTTCGAATATGATGAAGAAGACACAAGATTTTAAATGGAGTAGTGAAGGGAAGGAAGCTTTCGAGAAAATTAAAGAGGCCTTGTCGAAGTCTCCAGTCTTGGTTTCACCTGACTTCAGTAAAGAATTTATTCTTTACTGTTATTCCTCTGAACACACCATGTCAGCAATACTGATGCAGAAAAATCAAGAGGACGCAGAAGCTCCTATTGCTTTCATGAGTACACCTCTTAAAGCCTACGAGTTGAAATACACTCCCATGGAAAAACATGCATATATGTAGTGGTGAAGGCGTGCAAAGCATTTAGGTATTATATTCTTTCCTCGCACACTGTGGTTTTGGTTCCAGATATTGCAGTTAAATCTATCCTTACTCAGCAAGAGTTAGGATTGTTGAGAGGCACATGGGTGATAAAAGTTCAAGAATACGACCTGGATATTAAACCAACAAAGCTGGTTCGAGGAAGAGGTCTGTGTGAATTAATGACAGAGATGAAAAAATCAGTGCGTGAAGCTGATCAAGATGAGATAGATGAGAACTTGCCTGCAGTACTTTTTATAGATCTGGTAGAGGAGTGGTACAGTAACATTGCTTACTTCCTGACGTATGGAGAATGCTCAGATCAAATTTCTAGGAAAGAAAAATGAACCATCAAGCTGAAATCCAAAGATTTTGTTCTCTAGGATAATGGTTTGTACAAAAGGGGAATTGATGGCGTATTTCTCAGATGCATCGATAAAGCTCAACAGGATCAGTTACTTCAACAGTTTCATGACATGGCTTGCGGTGGTCATTTCTCAGCCTGAGTCACTGCACACAAGATCCTCAGAGCAAGGTGTTACTGGCCCACCTTTTTTCAAGATACTGCAGAATGGGTAGCTAAGTGTCAAACATGCCAACATTTTGTTGGGCATGTGAAGTTTCCTGCATTACCTCTAAAACCCATTGTGATTGAAGAACCTTTCCAATAGTGGGGAATGGATTTTATTGGAATGATTAACCTGACTTCCATTTCCGGTCACCATTACATTCTGACAGCTACTGATTATTTCAGTAAGTGGGTAGAAGCTATTCCTGTGAAGAATGTCACTTCCGCCGAGGTGTGTAATTTTATAAAAGAAAATATTATTGTCAGGTTTGGTGTGCCTAGCAAAATTGTAGCAGACAACGCTCTGAATCTTTCTTCTGAGGAGTTGGTGGAATTTTGCTACACTTATCGGATCTAGCTGGTTCATTCTTCAAACTACTATCCACAAGGGAATGGTCAAGCTGAATCTAGTAATAAAAACTTGGTAACTATCGTGTGCAAGCTGGTAACAAAAATTCAAAGGTCTTGGCATAAAAAGTTATTTGATACATTATGGGCTGATAGAATCACACCAAAGAGGGTGATAGGCATGTCCCCATTTCATCTGTTGTACGGTAGAGACACGAAGTTGCCTCTTACCTTGGAACTTCCTGCCCTGCAACTTTCTAAGGCCTTGGAAGATTCCACTTTCATGGATGCTATTGATAAAAGAATTATGTACCTGACTGAATTGAGGGAAGTACAGACTCAAGTTGTAGATAGGTTGACAGAGCATCAAAGGAAGGTGAAAATCATTTTCGACAAAAAGGCTAGAGAAATAAATTTTGAAGTCAATGATTGGGTCCTTTTATGGGACAAAAGAAGAGAAACAAAAGGCATGCATGGAAAGTTTGATTCACTATGGAAAGGGCCTTTTATGATTAAAAGGATCACCAAAGAAGATAGCTTCATTCTTGCTCATCAGGATGGAGTTGAATTGCCATTTCCTTTCAATGGGAAACACTTGAAGCTGTTCCGGACATGAGAAGTAGGGTAAAACCTATATGTACATAAATAAATATTTTGTTTGTTTTTCCTTGTTTTGTCTTGTTTTGGTGTTGTGTTGCGTTGTTTTCATTTGCTTGTCCCCGTGCCCAAAAGACAAGATACGAAACCAGAGATGCTGGGATCTCATCTTTTCCCTTTGTCATTCTGACAGAGAAAAAGATGTCCACAGAAGGAGCCAATTGGTGTCACTCAGATTTCACCCTGAAATCTGTGACTTCCCTATCCGAAATTTTTTTCGTACTTTAAAATAATAGGTCTTTTTGTGTTTTTATTGCCTGAAAGTTCCTGTATTGCGTCAAGATAATCCCAAAGAGCCATACTAGCCATTTTTGCCAAATACCCAGATGCCCAAAATTGTTTTATTCTGTCCTCGGGATTTGTTTGCGGAAAATTTGTATTTAATTATTTTGAACCCCGTATAAGGCTATTTGTGCTCTGTTTTAAATCTATTATGAGTGAATATGTTATTATTCCTATGTGCCAGAAGATTTTTAACTTATTTTAAGTTTTGGGCTTTATTTGTAACTTTTGGCAATTTTTTCGTGTTTTTGTGGTGTCATGTTTCATTTTCTGTGAAATTTATTTGGAGCAATTCCTTTTCCGGGTAAGCCCAATTTTTGGCCTGGAATAGTTGGAAAACATATACGCACATTATGCCTGGAGGAAGTTGTCATCGGACGTCTAGATCACTGGGAAAAAGCAAAGTCGTGTGTGGAAAAGCCCTGCGGGGATGGCGCATTTTTGGAAAACAAAGGATTTAAGGTGCGATGGGAAAAATATAAGCCACAGGCAGGGTGGGAATTTTATACTTGCCTGGTAGGGTACTTTTTCCTGTGTTATAAAAGTCACTTAAGCTGCAGTGGGAAAAATAGAGGCTACAGGCAGGTGGGAATTTATTGCCTGCCTTGCAGGGTAAAAATTCCCATGATATAATAAAAGGAAAGTGACTTAAGTGAAATCATGGGATTTTAGTGTCTGCCTTGCAGGGTAAATAATCCCATTGTCAAAGTCAAATCACTTAAGTGGATCACAGGATTTTTGTGCCTGCCTTGCAGGGTAAAGAATCCCATTGTGGAAAAATTCTTAAAAATAGAATTACATGTGTAAAAAAGTGTGCCCCCTTTGGTGAGAGAATGGCAGCCTTTAAGTGGATTTAATTAATTATTTCTCCTTCTAAAATAGGCACCCAAGCATGCAATAAAGTCAAGAAGTCAAAGGGGAATAAAAGAAATAGAATTAAATGAATTAAATTGACTAAATTTAATTTATTTAAAGGCTGCCCCCTTCGTGTCAAAAAGTGCGCCCCATTTAGGATATATTTAATGATTTTTGAAGCATTAAATCATTAAATTAAATTCTATTTTCAATGGCTATGGTCAAGGCACACTGTGAAGCTTAAGTGAAGTGAAGTGTGAAGGATTAAATTGGATTAATTTAATTTATTGGATGGCTGTCCTTAAACATGCTATTTTTAAAGAGAGAAGCATGATTTTTAATTAATTAATTGCCAGGAATAGGAAGGGCAATTATTAATTATAGAATTGTGAGGGTTATATAAGCATGGGCTGCCATATGGGTGAATTGTGAGGGTTATATAAGTAAATAATTGCAGCCAAGAGGAAAAGTGTGCCCCATTTGAAGAAGGATTTTTCTCAGGCAAGGTGGAAACAAGGCTAAAAGCTTCCAAATTTGGCGCATGCTTTGAAGGAGGTTGATCTTTGTCTGCATAATTGTTTGCATAGGTGTTATAGGTGCTCAGGTGTTGTTGAAAGGATTCATGCTCTCTTTATGTGCAAATTAAACATCAATTTTTGGGGCAGCGGGCTTGAAAAGTGTAGATTTTTACAATTAAAATTCACTATTCATGCTCCAGTGGCCATATTTGTTTGAATTAATTGTAGGAATTCATTACCAGGTGTTTTACAAAAGAAAAGGAGCTTTAATCAATGTCCAATACATTGCATATATCCTTCGAATCTGAAGAATTTTCTAGATCTACACCAGTTTTGAAGAAATATGGCCAAGTAAGAAGAAAAAGAAGTATTCAGACAAAGATAGACAAAGCCATGGTGAAGAGAGATGAAAAAGAAAGCACGATGAAGTCATGCATTGCTTCCAAACTTGCAGACATAGAAGACATAGATCTAGGTCCGGAACCTCTTTCTTAATTGATTGATAGATCCAGAGCAGGAAAGACTTCACTCATGCGTGCGGTTAAAAGCAGTGGAATTATCCGAGCTGCAACCTTTCCATGCACAGCCCAATTGCCAGAGTTTTTTATGGAGTGCGCTCTATCTTACCATCCTTCATCCAAATTAGTGTGTGATGCTATGGGAAAGACAATAATTCATTTGGACGCAGAGTTCATCAATTATTGTTTAAAGATTCCAGTGCGAAAGGTGGTGACTTCCATTATTCTTCAGGATGATGGCAGTAGGTGGGAGAAGCATAGAGCTGATTACGTGAGAATAATGAATAGCAGATACATGAAGAAGCATTGACCTTCTTCATAGTTCCCAAGAACTCTTTCGCAATCCAATTTGGTGCAGGAGGTGGATGATGTGGTCAAATTGCTATGCAAGATGAATGGCATGGCGAATGCTTACACTTTCTGTACATGAATGTATGCCTTCATCAGGACCATTGAAGTCAACAAAATTGATTCCATAATCAATTGGTCGGAAATTATTAGTGACAACATTGGTGAGAAACTCCAAAACGTGAAGCGTACTTTCAGCTTCAAAATGACTTCCTACTTGGTGTATGTTACAACTTCACAAGGCGTCTTTTCGAAGCTGGATAGATGTGGTGTTCTTTGTAAGGACCCCATTTTTGAGTGCTGCCCACAACTTATTGTACCTACGTGTGAGAAAGATTTCAAAGTGGTCAATGATGAATTCTTCTATGATTTCATTTGTAGGCTAGACAAAGACTTAAAGGCCAACAGGGTAAGCAAGGAAGTGTGGGAAGTTGTGTCCAAGATTGGCAATCTATTCATTCAGTTTGTAGATTTCACATACCTCAGGGTTACAGGCTTTTCTGGAGAACCAATAAAGATTCCCAAGTATCCAAATGATAGATTGATCACCATGGAGTTGAGCAGGAAACTTGTGGAGTTACATGACCTTTAGTCAAAGTGGCACAAGTCTACGGGCTTCTTCCCAGTCACTGTGGGACATTACAGCTGCATTAGCATTCATAGAGCTTGGGGCATGGAGATGTAGATGTTATCCAAGTATGAGCAAGAGTTCTTCCCTACACGGCTGAAGTTCAATCCATTTGGAGTAGCCAGGAAGATGATCTCCTAGGAGTACGCACATGTGCCTTCATTAGAATATTTCTAGATGAAGTGCAAAAGTGAGTACGAGGTTAGAAAGAGAGATTTCAGCATATTATCAGCAAAGATAGTGTTCAACTTTGGACTAGCGCGGATACCTGCAGATCTTAAAGATGATGGGAATGTGGTACTTGACACTTACCATCAAATGGGAGGAGATAAAGACATACTTCAAGATAACGTAAGAGGTTTTCATACACTTGAAGAAATATCTGGAGTTGTTTTGATGAATACTTCAAACTGGTTGTTGACAAAGGGATATTGCCTTGATAAAGTATTGATGAATCAAATCACAGGAAAATTCAGCGTAGGAGATTCCCTCAAGCGAAAGCATGGAGGAGAAAGTAGCAGAAAGTATGAGAAGTTGAAAGTACATAGAAGATCTCAATCTAAGGAGAAGATCACTTCCACAGACATGACTTTAGTTCTAGCTTCTCCGGCACCCAGTACTTCACCAATTATTGCACCTCAGTAAGACTCTTCCATGCCTCCACTAAATCCAGTGACATTTGTCTTCTCTCCTCAGCCACTCCATTCAACACCTATTCTAGAGGAGATGTTGAAGCTACAGATGGTGAAGTTCGAAAGAGATTTGTCCTTGGATGATTCAGAGGATGGCAGCCATAACACCGTGGCACTTTCTGATGGAGAGGAGGCAGAGCAAGAGATGGTAGTGCACTCAGTGACTTCTCATTGTCTAAGAAGTAACTTTTCAGAATGGTTGGCTTTGTAGTTGGTTTTAGGAGAGAGAGTGGAGATGAAATTAGAAGAGCATGACTTGCAGCTACTCCAGAATCTGGGTGGAAGAGATAGAAGGCCTAAAGTTGCTAAAGCAACTTCTAGGTTGATCATCGAGGAATCAGGCCAGAAGTTTGCTGAGATATCAATTTCAGAAGAAGGAAAGAAGGAGGAGGAGCTCACAGTAGAAGATTTTACAGTAACCAGAGTACCCCTCGGTCAAGCCACCACTAAAGTATTGAAGCATGACACGCAGACATTGATAGATGCTCTATTCCTTATGCTTGACAGTGAAAAGGTGGAGAAAGAAGAACTTCAAAAGCAGCTATCTCATTGTGTGAGATCATAGCCAAGGTTGCTAAGCCTTCCATTTAGCCCATTTCAAAGCAGGTGAGTGATCATCTTATACAAGAAATGGAGGATGCAAGAAATCAAGTAAAAGCTATTGATGAATGGAAGGATTTGACTATGCATCAAGCTTCTGTTCAACTTGGAGAAGTGCCAGCCCGCCTGAAGGTTATGAATGATGCGGAAAATCAGCTGCAGCAACTGGTGACAAGCATCATAGATATGAACACAGTTGATGAGAGTAACCTGAGTACTTTGGGAGAGATCAACAAGCTGCCAGGAGATGTATTAGTTACAGAGAAAATTATACTAGATGGATCAGTTGAGAAGGGGAAGTAGCTAGAGTTTGCAATATCTTTCCATTTGGAGATCTGTAAATTTTTTATGAAGAGGATGCAGGCACTTGAGAGTAGGACATCGTCCTTACTAGAAAGTATCATTTGTTTCACTGAGGAGGACGTGGTCAGAGGTGTTACTTCATATGTGCGGATCATTCCTAGCAAGGTGCCTAATTCTCTGGAAGGGTCTCTTCTGATGGTACAAAAGAGAATTGATAAAGCTACTAAGCCTTTCACGGTGAATTCTATCAGTAGACTATTGCACTACAGGTAGATATTACAAGGTTTGGGCCTAGCTTGGAAGATGTGGAAGTGTGCATCAAAGTCTTAAATGAAGGGTTGCTGTAGTTTAGGATAGAGAAGGAAGTAGTGGCTAAAATAGATGGAAAGATGTTGAATTACATGTTCGAAAAGTATATCCGTTATCAGAACAAGAAGAAGATATGAATGTTACAGCTAGCATGACTTCTTCTATTATTTCTTCTTCTACTTTCTATGTTCCCAGATGAAATTGTAAAACTTCTAAGTTATTGGTTTTGCAACCATTACTTAAATTTATGTGGGACAATTCTATTAGTTAAGTGATACATGTATCACTTAAGGAGAAGTTAGTGGAGGATGATTGCCAAATATCATCTTTACTTGTTTGTGTTTTAGTTCAGTTTGAGTTTTCCATTTGTACTTTCCCTTCTACATTCTATAAGTAGAGGAAGAACCTTTGGGTTAATGATGATCAGAATTTGTAAGCAGCAATCTTGTGTTCTAGACTTTGTGTTGAACCCCTGAGAGCCACTTGGAGCAAAGGAATACAAAGGAGCATGTTTCCAGAGAACTTTGTGTCATGGTGTACTTTGTTTCTTAGTTTTAATCTTAGATCTCTTAATAAACTTTGTGTTATTTTAGATCTGGATCTAAAGTTGCCTTTGTTTTAGAATTTTGTGTTTATATCTATTGGATTATTCTATGTGCGTACAATCAACTCTGCCATCTACTGATTGGGATGCACATCTTCCCTATTTCTTCTATATGTTTATGTAATTACCTTCTTCTATAACTTTGAATTTCTTTAAACAGCTACTTACTTGCTGCAGAAATGTTCAGTTATGGTTCATGAACTGAGTAGCTAAAGTACAACACCATTTAGATATTAGCATACTTAAATTGATAAATCTGACACGGGAGCCTCACCGGTTAAATGAGGGAGATTTATCTCATGACTGCCTAGGTTTGATGTTATGCAAAAAATCTAGCCAACAGGCATTTAATTTAAAATTTCATGAAACACTATTTTTGGAAGAATTTTTTTGTGGATTTTACATTAAATTCCTGTTGAACACTAATTTTCTTTAAGACCCATGGAACACTATTTCTTTATTTCATGGCTTCCAAACTTAGAAAATTTTTATCTTCTTTCCTCGTACTTCATGGCTTGTGTTTTTTGTTTTGTGACTTATCTTCTTGATTCTCGTACCTTTTTAAGAGTTTTTATTAAGTTACATGTGATTTTTTTAATTCATTTCCACTAAATATTGTTCTCTTCACTCCACAAAACTTTGTGTTCTAATTAAATTCGTTAAACTCTAACTACGGATCTCTACAACTGTTAAAGCTAGCATAACACTAATTTTCTCTTATTTGCTATTTTTTTAAAGTATGGATAGTTTTATATGGGAAAATATTAGTTACTAAATAAGTTCTAATTATAGCATGTGGAGAGTTAGGCTAAAAGCTATCTTTATGGCTAGAAAGCTATGGGATCTAATTAGTGGCGTTGAAAAATGACCCACTGAGAGGCAAGCTAACCCCATAATATTGACTTCCTTCTCTCAAAATTCCCAAGAGGCCATGTATATCCTATTGCAAAGTATTAAAGATGAATTCTTGTTGTATATAGGACATATAGAGTCTCCATATGATGGATGGAATCAATTACAAACTATGTATGAAGGCATTCACCTTCCTGAGATCATTTATCTAATCATGGAATTGCTCACAACTCCAATGAAAGGAGATGAGAAGATAGTTAATTACCTAGCTAAAATTAATAATATTAAGGAAAATTTATATGGTTGTAGCTGTGAGTTATTTCAAGATAAGTTGTGGTATTTTATTATTCATATTAACATTCATGAATAATTTAGAAACTATATCTCTATTTTGAATTCTAAGTATCAAAATGAATCTCATTTTCCTAGTTTGGTGCTCTATCATCTATCCTAATTCAGGAATAAATAGTAATGAAGAAATTTGATAAAAAAATAAAATGCCTCTCAGGAATTATCATCCCAAAATTAGAAATTTATTAAAAACAGAATAACAGTAATTTTAATCAGAAATCCAACTTTAAAGATAAGTTCAATCCTAACAACAATAAGAATAATCCAAAATTAAAAGTTAAGTTAGATGGTACTTGTATTAAATGTGGTAAAAAAATTCATTAAGTAATTGATTGTTATTCTAATAAAAATAAGTCTAATAGCAATTCTGAAAGTAAGAACTTCAACAATAAAAATCATAATCATGCTAAAAACCAAGCTAATAATGCTAAGAAATCTAATACTTTTTATACTTCTCTCTCAACTTGTAATGACAATGAGTGGATCCTAGATAGTGGTGCGTCTAGGCATATGACATAGATTCGTGAAATTATTTCAGATGTTGTAGAATGTCATAAAAATATGTATCTAGGTGATAATTTTGTCCTTGTGTCTGAAACTTGTGGAAATGTTAAGTTAGAAAATGGAATTATTAGAAATTTTTTATTAATTCATAACTTAAAGAAGTACATTTTATCTTATTCTTAATTAACTAAAGAAAAATATAAATTTGTGTTATTGGAAGATAAATTGTATGTGAAAAATGAGCTTAGTAATGTATTTCTTTCCAGTATCCAAAAATTGGTTTGTATATCTTTGATGGACTTGTGTCTGAAACCTATTTTTCTTCTTGTTGTAATAATGTTTATCTATGGAATTAAAGGCTTGAGCATGTGAAATATAATATTGTGTATGAAATTTCACGTCTTAACCTTATGATAGGTCTTCTTAATATGAAATCATACCATGGATCTTGTAAAATTTGCTTACATGGTAAGTAACATGTTGAATCATTTCAAAAACATCATGAATCTAACTCCTCTAACTTGCTTTAGTTAATCCATAATTATGTAATATGTCCTTTGGAATTTCCCTCTTTTGGCATATCCTTGTATGTAATAATTTTCATTGATGAATTTTCTAGAATGACTTAGTCATATTATATTAAGAAACATTATGATGTTTTGTCTAAGTTTCAAGAGTTTAAAACCTTGGTTGAAAACATGGCTAATCTAAAAATTAAAATAATAAGAACTGATAATGGATGTGATTATGTGAGTAATAATTTTGATGAGTTTTTTGTATCTTTTGTAATTCAAAGAGATTTAAAAACTCCATATTCCCCACAGAAAAATTCCATAGCTAAAAGGAAGAATAGAACTATAATACAAATAGCAGGACTATGATTCATGCGTCTAAAGTGCCTAAGTTTCTATTAGTTGAAGCCATGAACATTGTTGTCCACATTATAAATAGGGTTCCCACTAAATATTTGCATCAAATTACACCTCATGAAGTATGGACTAAATAGAAACTTGATATCTCTCATTTAAAAATATTTTGTAGTCATGTTTCCCTTTTCGTATCCTAAAGTCAAAAGACATAAACTTGATCCTACCTCCTACTCTTGCATATTTTTTGGGTATGACAGTCACACAAAATGATTAAGAGTATATGATACATTCAAACATGATATCATATAAATCTAATAAGTGTTTCCTATAGTGTAATAAAATATGTTTAACATAAAGGTAATTTAATAATGATGGAATTTTTTTTTTGGTGTTTCACCTCCAAGTAATGTGATAAAATAGGTAAGGGTGATGGGCGTAGGAGGAATACCTGTGAATATTCAGGAGAAGGTTGAGCATGTTTTTGAATTTGATCTGATCGAATGTGAGCGATTCCTTTTGGATAGGAGGAACTACCTGTAAAAGCACAATAAGACCACAAGAGAGAGTTAAATAGTATATGGCAGTGGACTGCCTAGCAAATGCTAGTTTTAGGAATTGTGATAGTTCATAAATGGTTGTCAATTATTATCTTTATCAAACTAATGAAAATAAATGCAAGAAGTAAGGGTCCTATTTTTAACACTTTGATTTAGGTGTCTCAAAACATTATCAATACACTAGATGAAGAAAAGTACTAAAAATACAAACTAATATAGTATTAGGCAAGGTTTTTTTTTAGTTGGGAAAATGTCAGTATGGTGTTAGGAAAGATCTGTGTAGTGTTTTGGATGATTCTGGGATATTTGGTGAAAGTTATGAGTTCGTTGTTCTAGGTAAAAGTGATATTCACAGAGACTGGTATCAGTTAGGTGACAAATAACGGTATTAGAAAATGACCGACGCCGGTTGGGTGAGCGGTGCTGGTATGGGAAATATAGTGGAAATATTAAAAATGTGTGTTTTGGGTCTCTATGTAATTACACAAAGAGTTGAGGGGGTTCGAGGAGAATGATATGATTTTTGTTAAGGCTTGATAAGGGTGGTAGAGGTGCTAGGATGGGTGAAATGGTTCATGTTGATGGAATAGGTGGTAAACAGGTGAAATGTGGTATTCGAGATAGAGAAGGATCGACTTGAGGATGTAAATGAAATACTTAAGATCAAAACAAAAGCTTAAAAAATGAGAATGAATTACTTATCTGGTAACTAGTAGATGTGAAGGTGGTTGATGATTGACAAGCATTTGTGGGATATATGAGAATGTGTCTAGTACTACGGAAATGGATCCTATGTTCTTTGCTGTGACAATCTGAAGTTGTGGATGAGATGACTGGATGTTGGTGAAGACCTGATGGGCTCTGGTTTGTCGTTGGGTAGCTTGAGTGGATGAGAGTTAGAATGCCAAATATTCCATGAATGAAATGAATTTAAGAACACGTTCAAAGAGTTAAAAATTCTTATTTAAGGGAAACCAATGATGGTTAGGGAACTGACGCTCGGTGAGGGATAACTAGAGTTGGTTAAGGAGAATTGGTCTAACTTGTAAAAAATAGGGTTTCTCTCCCAAATTTGGTGTGGTCTTTGGCTTAGTCTCAGTCTGGAATGTTTAATGGTGTAAATTAAAGTTTGGAATTAATTAGAGGATTTATATGTCATGAATAGTTAGAATTGGAAAGTCCTAGTTGGTTAGGATAAGTGGAGACTTGGTCTAAGGAAATTAATAGGTTTAGAATGGGTCTAGGGTGAGGTTGAAAGGGTGTGGTGGATAATTGAGGTGGCTAGGTGAGTTAGATAATTAAATTAATTAAAATTTTTGCAAGTGGGCATGGTGGGGGAATAATATTAAATTAATTACTCTAAGGCAATTTAGAGGGTTGTGATCCAATTTTGGGTGTCTAAATTTTCCCCCTTTTTTCACGCAGCATGTAATGATAAGTGACACTGACAAAAAAAGGAGTGGTTTCCCCAGGTATGGGTTGATGTGATCCTACTCAAACTCGGATTTGATGAAGGAGTAAGCTGAATCAATGATGAGTTTGATAAAATGGCTGGTGAAGAAGAAAAATAATGTAGGGTTCAGGTACGAGAAAAGATTATTTTTGGTGTAGGTAATAAGAGTGGGAATTTAAACACATGTACACGTAAATAATACAACAAGGAATTAATATAAAGAGATCACAAACTCTACATCATCAAAGGTTGATAATTTATCCAAAGAAGGTTGATGTGATCCAGGTATCCAAAGTATAGGATACGGTCTTGAAACAAAACTAGGATAGGTGTAGGAACACACATTAGGTGGGTTCCATATCATCAATAGTTTTTGGCTATTCAAGATAAACATAAAAACATTAGGCAAGGCAAGGTTGGTAAGCTAAACAATATGAGTAGCGTCGTCGCCAGGTATATTGAGTAACAAAATTTGAGTTTCCAATGGGTGAGGTCAGGTTGGGGTGATAGGTAAGGATGTAGGTAGGGATGTGGGTAAGGATGCGGTATAGGAGAAAAAATTCCTGAAATGAAATGAATGTCGTAGGTTAGGTAATAAGTTTATAGGTTGAGCCAAAAAGGCTTGGGTAATGGTGGAGTAGTAATAAAACTACAGCAGACAATCAAATGTGATGAAATGTGTCATAGTGGGATTAAGTAGGGTGACCAATACCGGTCAAAGGTAAATCAATTCCGGTCAAGATAAATTGACTTTGGTCAACTAGGGCTCTTGACTGACATCAGTAAGGTAACTTTGGTAATAAAACACAAAACCCACATTTGGAAAATTTTATTTGGACTTTGCTATTTTTGGAAAATGATAGAGAGGACGGATTTGGGATTTTTCACGTGGGAGAAAATGATAGGGCTATTTTCCATGCCGAGTTGGATTTATTTTTAGTGGACCCAAGATGTTTTTTTGAGTGAGTGGATTGGTTGATAGTTGAAAGATTAGTTGAGCTATGGCAGAGGAAGGAGAAGGTGAAGGAGGACCTTCAGTGTAGAGACTGGACATCCCACTAAGGATACGGTGTCGAGTAGAGGTAGGATTCAGTCCTCATGTGTGGTTTTGGATTAAAACCAAAGTAAAAATTTGAAATATATGGGTTTTATATTTGATTTTAAAATTTGGATAAAAATAATGAAATTGGGTATGGGGAGGGCCAAATTTAGGTAAATGAATGTGGGTGGGATTTAAAGGGTTATGGGTAGGGTTTTAGGAGGTTTGTTAAGCTTTTGAAAGGTGAGAGTGTGGGGGTTTGGAATTGAATCTAAACCAATGACCGAGACTGGTTGGGCATCAGTTGACGTCGGTAGAGATTTCTAGCATCAGTGGGGTAAAAGGGTGACTGGTACCAGCACCAGTATGATAGGTAATCACCAATCTCATTGGCATGGCTAGAGGGAGGTGACTAGTTCACAGAGGCCAATGAAATATGACAGTACTGGAGAGATGAAGAGAGGGTGGAAACTTGGACAAGATGAGGGTACTGGACATAGCAGCGGAGGTGTCAGACACACACATGGGTGAGACAGGTATGTTATTTGAGATTGTATTTTGATTTTTGACATATATATCAGCCTACTTGCTAAAGATGTGTGATTTTATATGAGAGGTTTTAAGACAATATATTATTATCTGTGTATACATGTATTGACACAAAAACATTCCATTTACATAGTTTAGGATGATGGTTATATGTGATGTGTTTGAATTTATTTCCAATGTATTGTTATCATGGAAACATAGAAATGTAGGCATGGTTTTGTTTGATTCCCAAAAAATTGATTTGATGGAAACTAGGTGTTGTAGGCATGGTTTGGTTGATTTAGATTGTGAATGATAGGTTGAATTTCCATTATATTGATGTCATGTAAACTAGATGATTAGGCATGAATGAGTTGATATTTTTGTAAAAACTAAGACGATGTTATTTTGATTTCGAGGCTATTGTTCTCATGGAAAATAGGTATGTAGGCATGGTTGAGTCAATGTTTTATATGGTTGAATTATTTAATTTCCATTGTTGCGATCTTATGGAAACTAGATGTTTTAGGCATGGTTGAGTTAGATGTAGGCATGGAGTCAAATGTAGGCATGGTGGAGTTAGATGTAGGAATGGTGGAGTCAGTATAGATTGTCATTATATCGATGTCATGAAAAATAGATGGGTTAGGCATGGTTGAGTTGAAAATTTTAAAGTTATTGTTTTTATGGAAATTAGATGATTTAGGCAAGATAATCCACACATTTATTACAATTTCTTGGGGTGTTAATAATTAATTATATTTATCAAATTCTTTCAGCAAATTTTCTTTAGTATCTTTAAGGATATTTCTTATGGTCATATTATTAATTGTATCCTTTCTCACATTGTTTAGTGTTAAAATCTTGTTTTGAACAGCTAATCAAAAAGAACATGTTAACATTGGTGAGTAAATCTTTAATCAAATATTTCCTCCAAAAATCCTTTGCAAGACAACATATGTTTGGACAATGAATATGGTTGGTCCAAGAACGTATATGTCAGGTTCTATACTTAAGAATTATAGTCATTGATATCCATAAACATATGTATGAAAAACATTTATGTTAAAATAATTGATCTAGGACATTTAAAAGACATCAAATTATTTTAGAAACACGTTCAATATTTTTCATTCAAACAACATATTATAAGTACAACATAAAGGGTATTTTTTAGTAAGTAAAAAATATTTCAAATAAATACAATGTTGGTCCTCCAATATTTAAAATTCAATTCCTGTTAAGGAAGGTAGTCTTCATGTTAGTTACCTTGGGGAGTAAATCCTTAGACCAATTTTTCCTCCACAAATCCTTTGCAAGAAAACATATGATTTGAGAATGAATATGTTTGGTCTAATAACTGATATGTCACTTGTTATAATTATACATTTTAGGAATTGATCTCCATCAATGCATGTAAGAAAAGTGTTTTTGTGAAAGCAATTGATCAAGGACGTTTAAAACACACCAGACTATTTTATAAACATGTTCAATATTTTTTCATTCAAACAACAACATATTATAAGTACAACATAAAATGAATTTTGTAGTATTTAACAAATATTTCAATCCTTTCAATAATAATAATGTCTAACATCCACGACGTTAGTCACACTTCTATTCGAGTAGTAACAACTTTAAAAAATAGGTTACAAATTTCACTTCAACCCCAAAATACTATACCTTTTTTTTGTTATATCAATTCAATACTCAAACTAGGAGGAAGTTCATTACGAGATTAACATTGGAGATACTAGCAAAAACTAAACTCAATATTTCTTTCTTTAGCCTGTTAAATGGTAGTGAATCTTCATCTTGAAATATTATATTCTTCAAATACATTCGCCCACTAAGTTCAAACTAGATTTATTTAATTTGTTAAATCCCAGTGACCACTAAAATCATAATAATATCTCACTTTATTTTTTTGAAACTATGAGACCACAAAGATCCAAATATTATGTTGTGTCATAAGCTAGCGGATGCTAAGTTCAAAATATCATTCAGTAACTTATTAAATGAAAGTGACCACTATGCTTGAAGTAACATAAGCAACCAACTACTGACTGTACCTACAACAAAATAATATTGATTCAAGTTAATATATATACCCACACCAGTTTGAAGTCACATAATGGTTCAATATAAGAATAAATTTTAACATCCATGAGGCTAGTAAACAGATGAAAATTTATATTATTCTTGTCATGTTCATATAATTATACCTGTAATTGTGAATGCAATTATACTTGTAAGAGAACAGAAACCCAATAAGGATATTATTATTGTAATGTACATGTAATTATATCTACATTTAATTTTATCTTGGTCTAAACTAAACACGTTTCTCTCCTATGAAAAAATCATACCCCAGGATAGAGAGGACTCGTGGCGATGCATTTTTTTCTAGTGAACACCGTTCCCATCTTATTATAGTCAAAAACGGTTTTTTGAAATCACCTTACCAAATATCGCAAACAAATTCCCATCAAAAGTGTTGCTTATGCTCCCTTTAACATCTCTTTGCTTACTAAATTCATTTCCACGTGTAGAATGAATAACCTTGGAGAACCTACATGTAAATAATAGAAATGTCCATAAATAAATTCTAATAAGATATTGCTTTATGATTTCTTGTTTGATAATCTATATAGTATGAAATCAGGTCTAACAATGTTAGTTATTTCACCTTGCTTTATTTTCTTTGCAAATTCTTCCTTTATAATTTATATTAATTAAATACATCTAATATTGCTAACAATCAAAACTTCAACCTCCACTCAATGCAGTAATTACAAGAACATTAACTATTTAATTTTGGGGTTGGCTAAACATTAACTAAGATTAAAATTTGTTAGGTTATGTTGAGGAAATATCTCTTTTGGTGGAAGTAAGAGGATAAAGAATTTGTGGATTTTTTGGGAATTTATGACATTCATATATTGTGTTCGTGTGATAGATGAGATCAATTAATGATTATTGATAATTAGGACAAAATTCAATTAGAAATCTTGGATAAATGAGTTAAATATTGGAATGAAGGTGCTTTATATCTCTATTTAAGCATCGTTTATATCAGGCCTTTGGCAGTCACTTTTAAAAAAGCTCTGTTAACTATGGGTAGCACTAGTAAATGCATTGATCCTTCTTCCTGTGAAGAGGTCAAGGATGACCCTGTAGTATGGAATATTTTTCATGATGGTGGTATTACATTATTTATGGAAATATTGTCTGGTCACTCTATCAAAGTAACTTGCAGTGTGTTGGCAACCTGGAAGAAAGGAAGAGTCAAAGTGGGAAAGAATAAAGATATTTGTAACGCCGCTAAAAAGGTGACGCCACACTCACGACGCCGATGACGCGCCACAACCATGCAACCTGAAAATGCGACAATTTTTGTTTTAAAAAAAAAATGGGTGCGCTTGCATACAGGTTCGAACTAAAACAGTCCCGGTAATGCCTCGGGAATGATGATGTTTAATTTAAGCTCATTCGGCGTTTCACTAAAGTTGAAAAGGGTCATCCTTCGAGTTGAAAGTCTGAGGGCTGAAATATCGAATAACGGCATCTCCGGATGTTAATCCTTAGGGTAAGGTATAATTTGTTATGAAATGAAAACACTCTCTACCCAATTTTTTATATTTTTTTTTTGGTTTAATATCCATTTATATTACATATATCATGATTTAATACATTATAATATATATATGTATAATAATTATACATTAAGATGTTTACTTGGCCATAATTTGCTTTATTCACAATGCAGGACTTTATGTATTAGATATACAAATCACTATGTTTACATTTAGTATAATATTATATGAAAATATGCTATAAGTCATACTACTACTATACTATGTAGTATATAATACTTAGGTAATCCTAAGTAGATATCCGGATAAACATATAACAAAAGAGGAAACCAAGAGACATGAGTCCTTGGCGAGTCTAGCATTTCAAACTTCAGTTTAAATGTTGTGGTTGGGGCGGTCGATAACTCACCAACACCTGACAAACCCATTTACTACTCCCTCCTTATGCATGCATGCCACACGGAAAACACTGAGCCACTTGTTTGATATACTTTCAATTACTACTCTCAGATTTGTAAAATGCAATCCCCACACAGCTGACCTGTTGCGTTGGGTGCCGTGCTGGCCCCATGGGTTCAATACGGTGGTTGAGGATGGAGTTAGGGCGAGTGGAACAGGTGACGCAACAACCAAGTCTCCCTTCTCTTTTCTGAGTGCTAAAACAAGCAGATTGCCAATACTGTCATTTTCTACTCAGTATTGAATACATCTACAAGTTCTGGGAATTCTCCTGTGTGAAAATTTAACCAAAACGATTGAAAATCGTGAAGGCGTTTTAAAAAGAAAGGGACAGCGACCAGTTCAACTATGCTGTTATCAGTTTAGTGTCGAATGCATCCTCAAAGCTCCGGATTCACCTTCAAGCTATTTTTATCAAAATTCGGTGGGGGACAGTGAAGGTGTACAGAAAGACATAATCGATTAGGGGACAGTGTGAATGTCACCCGGGGCCGAATGGAATGCACACCGCATTCATAGGATTGCTCGTTCAGGTCATTTTTGTGTCAAAAGTGCATGGTGTTGCAATAAATTATGGATATGTCATTTGTCAACTATGGACCTCTCATACCAACACTACTGCTTGTCTATTGCAACACTCTAAAATAGACGACCACAGAACTCGCTTTTGCAAGCATTGCAGCAATTTAAATATTCACTGTGACAGTCAGCGCTTTGTGTATCAAGTTGTCTATCAGACATATCTACTGAAACGTACCATCATTTTTTTTTTTTTTTCATTTTAGCAGTTATTCTCTTAGACACGATTTAAGGGTGATTGACTGGTCTTGATTTTGAGACTAACTTTACATTTGTTTGGGCAGTGGCGAGGCCTGCCATGTAGCTTGATATTTGTGAAGCTAAGACCACTCGCAGTGTCCTAATCTGTAAAAAAAAATGTTCAAAATATGTTGTCCTAATCTCTGTCAGAAAATAGTATCTTTAAGGAGCTTATGGTAATAGTTCTGGCAAATAGATTATGGCATTGCCCATAGATTTGCATGGTTATAGTTCTATTTGCCAATAAGCACTCAAACTAAAAGATAAACAGCAGGCAAAAAAACATGAGAATAGAGAGCTTAAATCGGCTTGCCATGGAAACTCGCTTGCTCTTCACAGTGCTTCACTTGCTGGCGCATAGATGGAAATGAGAAATTACACATTGTGTAAGAAACAAACACGCGTTTTCCTTAAGACACTCAAAACTACCAAAAGCGACCTGCTCTATACATGGCAGTCAATGCATTAATGTTTCATAACTGCTCCATTAATGAAACAGTTTCTAATAAGGGACAAACTTAATTCTCTTAGACATGGTTTAAGGTACTCTTGAATTTTTCATAATCATTATAAACATATATGATAAAGTTTAAATTGTTGGATGTGTGTTCAATTGTATTTTCTTATGAAATCTCTTTCCAACATACCACAAAGAATCCAACAACATTTCCAATAAATTTTTGAGTAAGAAAACTAACATCTCAATACAACTTTCCTTCAATATTTTGTTACAAAACTTTCTACTTCATGTGGAACAAATTCACAATAATGTAAACACTTTTCAAGTACAATTTTGCATTCAACCGTGTGACCTTTGGGGCAAACAAAGATTACAATGTCCTTTATTTTTGAAATGGAAACAAGATGATACAACTTTCTTTCACATACAAATTTTACAACCAATAATGCATATAAAGGAAAAAAAAAAGAAGAAGTCTTCCCAAGCTCCAAGGTGTTCTTCATCCATGCTCCAAGTTCCAAGTATTTCAAATCACAACCAAGATAGGGGGAGAGGCAACACTCTCCTCCCAACCAAAACTCAATGGAGAAGAGAAGCAATCTCCTCCATTGACCCCCGAGCCCCAAACACAACACAATGAAGGGTGGTCTCCAACTCAAGGCAACAATACTTGCTTCCACAATACAATTTCTTCACAACATTCAAGGCTAAAATAAAAGAAACAAAAGGAAACACAAACAACACAATACTTTTCACAACAAGGCTTTCATCCAAGCCAACAAGAGAAGGAACTATGGGAAATTTTTCCTTATGCCTCCCCATTGAGATGAGATGCCCATCCAAAACCCTCCACAATAAAACTCAAGCCCCTATGACTCTTATGCCTCCCTCAAGTACCCCTTTTTCCTCCCATACTCTTATGCTTCCCTCCTCTTATGGCTCCCTCAAGAACAAGGTAAGAATGTGAACATTCTTACCCAAGATGGGCATCCCTCTCAAACTCCATCCACAATTTCCTATTCTACTCTTATGCCTCCCTCATGAGTTTTCCCATAGACCTCTCCTACACTACACATTAAACATTCTATCCATTTTTCCCAATACACAAAGTAAACATACATTATCCACAAATTTAAGCATAGAACAACAACAATAAGAAGCAAAAGGGAGAAGGTTTCCTACCTCTCCATTGGAGAAGCCTAAACCAAGAACTTTGTCCAAGCTCCCTCCAAAACAATCCCAAGCATGCAAGTCTAAGCTCCCCCCCCTTTTTTTTTTCTTTCTCCCCCAATCTTTTCTCTCCTCAAAAGAAAATAACAAAAATAACTCTCCAACAAAGAAACCTCCAAGCCCCTCAACAAGAGAGGAAGTTTCTATAAATAGAAAAAAGGAAAGGGTGAGGGTGATGTGGCTCCATGTAGGATGCCACATCACACATCCTCAAACCACCTCTCAAAGTCAACTCAAATCCCAAAACACTATAAATGGGTGGTTGAGTTGATTGACATCTCTTTTCCACATCCATCCCTTCCCATGTGTCTTATGGCACAATTAAATGCAAAAGAAGACAAGTGCACTCCAAAGTCACATTTCCCTTCCCAAAACAATAAATAATCCCCTTTTGTATTCCCAACCCATAGATATGGTTGGTAAGGGGTTTTGGGAAGTGTGGGACAAGTTCAACTTGTCCCACAAGTCCCCCAAAATTGCCCTAAATCTCAAATTCGAGATTCAAAGGATTTGGGGTGGTCAACACTCAAAACCAAGCATTCAATACATGAGGAAACACAAGGCTCAAGGAGCCAACCATAAAAATTAATTACACCCACTAGACTTCCCTCCAAAACTTAAAAAATTAAAACAAGATGTTAATTTAATCTAAACACACTTAGCAAAAGGAATTTAAAAAAAAAGATATCACAAATAAAATCACCTACTAAAGTAAGTTAAAACAAGTAAATAAAATTCTTACCCCCTTGGTCACATTAGAAAATTTCCCCCTCATGGAAATTTTTCTTAACACATAGAAGAACAGAGGTAACACAATACAATTCACTAGTTGCCTTAACGACCAAAAGTTGTAACCACCCGACATCCTGTTGTGTTTGGTTCCCAATCCCCCTTTAGGTTGTGATCATGTTCTGTTTCCTACAAAATACAAAATACCTCCTTCGGGCTTGCTACCATGTCAAAATATCCAAAATAACCATATGCATGAAATTATTAACATCTATACGTAATTCAATCAATCATTATTTCTAGGTCTAAATCACAACTTAATTATGCATTTCGTCATTATCCAAAATTATAGTAATGTAAATTCAACAACTACATTCTACTCATCATGGCGAAGAAATCCAATGTTAGAACACATGTAATATATCCATATAAAAATAATATCGTTATCCAATAGTCTGTCCATGAGTCAGTGTAGATCATACTGAAAACAAAATCCAATCATAATCCAAATGCATCTAGTCACAAAACATCATGCTAATCAACATAAGTTTAAGTCATGTCCATATCCAAAGTCTGCATAACTCAAAGTGGTAATCAACTAAGTGTCGTAGGGAAGTGGGCATTACAATATTATTTAGAAAAATTCTATTACAAATGCAAAGGGGATCCATGGAGAGGGAGAAAATTATTTTGAATGCTTGCTCAAGGAGGATATGGATGATTTTTTGTATCCTAGTGAAAATCTGACCATGTATCACTTAGGCTATGAACAGGAATAGCTTCCATAACCTTGGGATAGGGTTTTTGAGCATTTGGGGAGGTACTGGATGCTTCAATGATGCTACAAAGTGATCTATCCACCTTAGATTTTTCTTCTTGTGTATCTTCAACATGATCAAAAGTTAAACTTTGTGGATTTTCTCTTTTGAATGCTTGAGCGGTCTTTTAAAATGGCTAGAGAAGACGATTGTCCTTTCATACACCAAGGCCTTTTTTATTTTTTCTTTAAAATGGAAGCTTCCCCAAAATAAATCTTGCCCTTCCCCTTTAAGCCAAGCAAGAAAAATCATGTCTTCCCTAATCTTCAACAACTAATCCCTATATCCATCATCGTTGTCATTGCCTTGGTCTCCCTTCGGACTCCAATTCGGATATCATGATCATTAGCCACTGTTATTTTTCTCTTAGGTCTCCCTCATCTTTCAGGTGGCTCGTAACCCTACAGAAACCTTAGAGAACTCTCCTAAGGTCTCTGAACTACTTACGGACCCAACATATAATTCCTCACCACCTATTGCTAATGCTTCTCTGGCTTCTCCTCTCATCTCTACTGACATTGTAATTTCTGCAACTATTTTAACTCACCTGATCATGGAAGAATGTGTGACTACCCTCCCATATGTTTGCATGGAATTTAGCATGGACTCAGAAATTCCATATGTGTTGCGGGATCTGTCCTTGGTTTACCATGATTGTCCTCTATCTGAGAAAATGGGCTCCCTCACTGCAACTTTAGAAGACAAGGATAATTTTGAGAAGATCTCTCTTGATCTAAACGAGGCCATTGAAGATTATGTTTCATTTAGTATCTGCTATCAAGGAATGGAAATGTCACATGGTCAAGACCTGGATGAAAATCAACGAAAACTTCCTAGAAAACATTAAGTTAGTGGACATGCTAGTTTAAGGAAGGCCTGCTACCAATTCTAAGGATGTAGCAACTACTCTCGTGAATATCCAAAAAATGTGATTTATCTTTGTTTAGTTTGGGACTTTTTGGTTTTTTTTGTTGCATATGAGATTCTTCTCATCTTGTTTCACTGTAATACCTATCCACGAGGAATTTTTGTCCAAGTATGTGAGTCATTACCGAAACTCCCCTTTTACTTGAATGCCAAATAGTTTTATGTTTTGGCATATCGTAGTTGCGGCTAAACTCATAATATGTTAATGAGTTTTCTTACATCCTTAAGATTGGTATGCTCAAAATTCTATATCTTGGAATAACCTAATGGCTTCTTAGATGAGAGTATCCTACTTTATTTTGATAAAACCTAGTGAGCAGTAAGCTCCAAAAATTTATGGTGTGGCATAACATACTCTTGTCTAATATCAAAATATAATTTTCATACTAGTTAGGTGGTAGCGAAAACTAAACTCAGAATATTATATTATGGGTTTCACACCATAAAATTATTAATATCTTCCTCTAATTTGCTAGATGCTGTAAAATATCTTAATTATGAATTATTAAACCTTAGAGATGAAATCACCAATTAACATGTTGTGGAAAAATAACACCCACAAAGAATAAAATAATATATTGTTTAAGAAGCTAACAGATGCTAAGCTCAAAATATGTTGATTTAAATTTGCTAAATCCCAGTCACCATTAAGATCCAAATATTATGTTTTGGCATAACCCATTGGAAGCCAAGCTAATAATATATATATATATTTTAAACGTAGTGAGCACTAAGCACCAAATATTATGTTGTGTCTTAATCTAGCGGATGCTAAGCTCAAAATATCATTCAATAACTATCAATTTGGTCTAAGATTTTACACACAAATATAATAATAATCACAGTATATTTCATACATTACATTCGGCTATTAAATAACCAATAAGGTAGGTAACAAAACATCCTATAAAATAGGATGTATTAAAAACAATAAACCTGTTAATAGACTTACGAGTACAACAATAATAATATGATCTAAGTATGCAATATTGTTTATAACAACATTACTAACCACCAAGACGATAATTTGAACATTAATATTAATTTTCTAACATTCCCCCGCTTAATATTTACATGGTAGTAAAATAATTTTCACGCTTCCTCTAGCTTGACGTGTCTTTGCACTCATGATCTTGGCACACACTCGAACTAAAGATAGAAGAAGAAAAAAATTCAACTTCTTATCGACCATGCACTGTCGGGAACACATCTCACCAACAAGGATGGGAACATGCTCAGGAATCATCTGCTTATCAATGGTTTTCCATAGGCTGACAACAAACCTCTGAAAAGGAACACATCTGACTATTCAACCTCATCAAGACTCATGATGCTACATTGCACTGTGCTATATGTTCTTCATTATGTTTTTGAATTGGTGAATTTATGTAGGAATAATAACATACACAACTGAGAAACTTGAAATGGAACATTGGATCATGTTGATCATGCTCCCTCCTCAATTTGAAATTTCCACTTATTAAAAAATGCAAATTGTAAAAAACTGAAGTGCATGAAACTACACTAAAAATCATATGCTCACACTATATATATGCCACCACAGCTATGTGTAGCCTCTTCATTGGCGACTAACGAGAGGTCACTATTTGACCTCTAGCCTCAGATGTCTCCATTCTCCAATAATTGCTTTTCTAACCCAGCTCGATAAATATGTGATGCTCAACTATTTCCACATTGTTTAATATATAATATCCCTCTTGCAGTGTGAAACAAATTATTTATTGGACATTGGGTAACAACAAAAAATGTGTCTATGAGGCATTTTTTTTATGAACTTTGTATAATGTTTCAAAAATCTAATTTGACAATTATGGAGACAAAATGAGAACACTTGAAGACTAGAACAATGATTTTGATGATATTACAAAAATTTTCAATTTTTTTTGTGACAATTCAAAAATTTGAAAAATGACAGTTTAGACATGGACAAGAGAACTTGACTAAACAAATATCCTAAAATCACCTATTTGACAATGACATTTTTGCCACATTGATGATACTACAAATTTGACTATGACTCTGAAAATATAGTCTCTTTAGATTGACCATAAGACAATGTTTACAACTCGACACAACAAAATATTTCACACTTTCTAACAAGATATTATTTCTATATCTAATCACCCAATATAACAATTTTGATTGCCACAAACAAGTACAAGTGATTAGACTAAATCCAATATAAATTACAATACCAATTACTTTATAATATTATTATTAGAAATTGAATCATCCTCTAAAACAAAAGACTACCACTAAACCAAGACACTAAGAAGTAATTTAAACAACACAACCAAAGAGAAAAACAACCCAAAATGTGTTGATGAAACCTATGCAGAGTTCAAATACAGTTTTATAGTTGAGAGAGGATGCTCAGGAGTCGATATTTCGAAGGCGGGAAGCACAAATTATTAGGAATATGGATTTGCATAGTCATCAAAAGGTGCAATAAAATTATTAACTGATCCAATTATACTCTAGAACTGCAACAGGACGTCTCTGATAAAAATGAAAGATAAACAGATGAATTTCTCGGAGACAATGCAAAGAGGAAAAATAAGTAGTTGCTGTGGAAAAATTATACGAGTCTTTAGTGACTACACATGAGGATGCATACAATTCACCAAAAACTGGTCAAATATACATATGGATGTGACAGAGATCTGTAAGTGCACTGTTTATCTGATCTGTATGGTCCAATGATGCAACAACTGCAAGGGAGAACATGGATTGTATTGTAATACAAAGAAACGACCAAACAAGCTGTGAATGATGTGATCTGGTCTTAATGCTCTAACTACAGATGTGATTACCCAAGTAGTGCCATGCATGCTTAGGTAAGGCTCATTATCTCTTCACCGCCATGAATCAACACCTGAACTTCATTTCAAATAAAATTTTTGACCTTGCTTTCTCGTGCAATGAATATCGTGATTACCCAAAAAACATACAATGACACCCGCACAGGATTGAGAAGTCAATTCTAAAAAATATGCCCAAAGACACCTTTTGCTATTGGTAGATGTATAAAAAATTGATAGTAAATTGCAATAATCACCAGAAATTTGATATTCTCCTGCAGAAATAGATCTCCAAATTTATTTCTATTATACTTTTGTCTGATTGTTGATCTTAGAAAATTTGAACTTATATATATATGACTATGTCTATCCAAATTCAAAACAAAAGACAAAAAAAATCATAGATAAATAATATAATGACACCATCCATAGGGGCAATGGAGGAGTAAAACTGCCCTTTGGAAAATTATTAGAACACCATTAGCTTCACTCTGATACCAAATATCAATTTGGTCTAAGCTTTTGCACATGAATAAAATAATAATCAGAGTATATGTCATACATTATATTGGACTATTAAATAGATAAGAAGGTAGGTAACAAAAAATCCTATAAAATGGGATGTATTACAAACAATAAACTTGTTAATAGATTTACGGGTACAACAATAATGATATGATCTAAGTATGTAATATTTTTTATAACAATATTACTAACCACCCAGATGATAATGTGAACATTAATATTAATTTCCTAATAGTAACATGTTAAATGATAACAACCACTATCCTTGAAATAATATATTGTGGAAGTACCTGGTTTTTTCTTAGTTCAAAATATGTTAATTAAATTTGTTTAATCTTATTGACCGTAAACTCCATATATTATCTCGTTGTGTAAACTAGCATCAGGTAAGTTATAAATATCTTCCTATAATTTTTTAACTGTTGTCAAATATCGTAATTATGAATTATTGAACCCTAACAAGTTCAATCTCCAAATAATATGTTGTGGTAAATGCTACTGTCTGCTAAGCTCAAAATATCTAATACCACTGGTAGTATCCAATTATTATGTGGTAGCATAACCTAGTGCGCGCTAAGTTTGAAATATATTAATTCCAAATATTAAATGCATATGAAGAATTAAACTAATTTATACTTATCTTGATTGCTATAAATATCTTCAAAGTCATTATATTTCTTCTATTTGTTAAATACTCTTGATTTTTGAGCTCAAAATATTTATATTCTTAAGTTCTTACCTTCTTTAGTTGAAACATATAGACTGCTAATATCTTAATTTAATTTATAAAATCCTAACCATAAATAAGCTACAAATATTGTGTGGTGGAAGAAACTAGCAGGAACTGTGCTCGAAATATCTTAATTTGAAATATTAAAATCATACAATAAAGTTGACTAATTTATACAGATCTTGATTGTTATACATTTCTTCAAAGTTAACATGGTTAATTAACTTAGAGGTCGATAAACTCAAAACAACTTACTTTAATTTGTCAAAACATAGCGGCTTTTAAGATTTTAATAAAAATCCTTACATTAATCTTAGGGGTAACCTTTTTTGGTAGCGACAAGAGGATATGGCATATGTGGCATTAATGGTCATTTATGACATCGATGAAGGGTTATAAGCACGTGACATGTAAGATGGCATTTGTTATTTAAGATTTTTAATGGGAAGCGTGATATTATGATAATGATATCTAGTCGATGATCTTCGGTATTGTCATGCCACACTTAACCCCCTTTCGTGTGTTGTGCACTGGTGGATTTTTATCGCTAGAACGACTGGACATTACAATACCCCTTTCCTCTTTTCATCTTTGGTTGTTGTGCTTCCTGTGTCTTTGCGATGGTGAGAGGGGTGCTGGTGGTTTCTTTGGTAACATGGAGTGTGGTCCTAGTAGGAAGAGGAGGAGAGATATGATAAGAAATGACGTTAGGGAATCATTTACTTCTTGGATGGACAAGAAAATGTGGAACCCAACTATGTGAAATCAGCTCGAGATGGTCTGGTTGGTCATGGACCGATTTGAAGAAGAAAATAAAAGTGATATTTGTGAGAGCATGCACAAGCTAATGTTTGATCCGAACCAGTACAAGGGGTGGAGGAACATTTTGGACATGGCATAAGGGTTGAGCACAATAAACATACTATTCAACTCTTTGGGCCATTTTATCTTACATGAAGAGAATGAGAAGTTGGAAGAACGTCTAGTCATCCTTCAGTATCATGTACATGCCTTGAAACGGGGGATGCATGTGATTGCGCGTGGTCTTGAGACAATTGTGGAAAATTAGGTTATATAACTCCCTTATTTCATGAAAGTGAAAATGACAGAATGCTATGTCAATTTATCCTCCTCTTACGATAAGAGTAAAGGGGACGCCAATGTTGAGATTATTGATGAGGTGGATCTGAGAGGCCAAATGACTTAATCATTCCTGGAAGAATTTATCATTGGGTTTTGATTAAGGGATGAATGGCTATATGTATAGAGAAGTTTATCAATATAGGAAGTATTTAAGGGTGAAGTGAAGTTCGTTACAGATCTTCCCCGTATTTTGTTATATTTTTTAAAGATAAGTTGCTTGTAATCATCATGGTTGTTCACTTCTGGAACACTTATCATGGATTGGTTCCTCATATACTTTTTTTGAAGACTTATCATCAAAATATCCTAGTTAATATCTTAAAAACATAAAATGAATTCAACTAATTTATATATATCTTCTTTGCGATACATATGCTTGCAAATTGAATAACAAAATACTATATTATGTGCATAACCTAGTGGTGACTAATCTTGTAATACCTCAATTTAGTTTCAAAATCATAACTACCACTAGGCTCCAACGATTATGTTGTAGGATAATATAGCGGGTGCTAAGCTCGAAATATTTTAATTTAAAATAACATATTATGTTTGCGATACATAACCTAATGAATTGAATACCTAAATAATATGTTGTGGCATAACCTAGTGGCCACTAATCTCTTAATACAACTATTCAGTAAGATCATATTATTATTTTTTGGCATAACCTATTCGCCGCTATGCTTATAATATCTTACTTTCTTTTACTGAAACCTAGAGATTTCTAAGATCCAAATATTATGTTGTGTCACAAGTTAGCGGACACTAAGTTCAAAATATAATTTCATAACTAGATATATTATAACATCCACTAAGCTAGAAATATAATTGGGTAAATGGATAGATTATAACATACACTAAGCTCGAAATATTATAGTGTGGAAGTATTGAACACCCGCTTATCTTAAAATATATTTATTTAATTTATTTAATCTAAAAAACCATAAGGTATTAATGCTATACAATATGATATCCTTGATGAAGCTTTGTGGCCACTAAGTTATTCTTAGTCATAAACAAAGCAATCGCTTGACCCAAAAAAAGTGTCTCGCTCAAAAATAACCAAGCGTATTTAACAAAAAATACTAAACAAAGTGATCGCTTGACCCAAAAACGTGTGTTTCCTATATCAAATTCCACATATCCTTGAGTCTGCAAAGGTAAACAAATACTTCATCTAAATAATAATTATAGCCTAGTGGTCGCTAGTGAGCCAACATTTTTCATTTAGATCGTATTCAAAATGTAGATTATATAAATGGTAACATATAAATCTGGAATTTATATAATAGTATACATATAGACTTGGACTCGTTGTGACCAAGCGGCCGCTAAGATATACTTAAAGGTAATATATCATGTTCATAATCAAGTTGTGTATGTTTAGATTCGTGCTTTTCATGAATTACACAGCTATACATCTAGAGTTTTATATTTCCTATAATATTTTGGAAGAATATTTTTACATTTAGGACAAGAAGAGAAATTTGGACTAACGAACTAGAAGTTATACTACAAAATTTTAAATACAACGTGATCTACTCTTTGCACCTGGGCGGCCACTAAACTATTCCTAAAGGAAAATATATCATGTTCAAAATGAAGTTGTTTTATAAATCTAAATTGTTAATCTCTTCGAATTTAACAGTTAACAAAGAACAAAAGTGATCGGTAGGACCCAAAAAAACTGAGTTTCCTATATAACAACTGATCCATAAGGTGCCAAGGAAAACAAATGCTTTTTCCAAATTAGAATTATATCCTAGTGGATGTTAGAGTAGAAAACTTTTCCTATGGTAGACTTTAGTCATGAAAAGAAGTCATATTCAAAAGATACAAATGATAACAAATAAATTCAGAATTTATATATGGACATATAATATACGTGTAAAATCCTATATGTAATTCGAAATAGGATTGGACTTTTGTAAATATGTTGTCAAAACAACCAATTATATCGTGGTAGCCTCAAAGCTATGTTATTTTTTGGCATAGATTAACGGGCTCAAAAGGAAGAATATAGTAATTATAAAATGCATATTGATTAAAATTAGATTTAATAATATTATTGTAGATATAATGTGTTTAACTTCCAATGTACATAGCATAAAAATGATGAAGACATTACATTTGGTTAATCAAACATGGAATCATCTATACAATTTTAAATAATTAACATACAATTGAATTCTTAAAATATGTTTATAGTTTTGAATTAATTTTTTAACATAATATATTTTCCTAAATTATCTAAGTGGAAACCATGTAAAAAGTGTAATATGCATTAATTAGCGATGATTGTTTTCATTATCTTTATGAACAACATTAAACTACTTTTGGTTCTCCTAACCAAAATAAAATTTAAAAAAAGGTGACTATGTCAGAAGCTATCATTATCCTAAGAAAAATCATAGGGATGACAACTAAAAAATGAAAATGAAAATAGCCAAAGAGAGACATAGAATGATAGAAATGGGAAAGTGTTAAACAAAGATAACTACTAGACAAGATAAAGCGATTTAAATTGCTTTCGTTAACACACAAAAAAGTGACTTTTCATTAATAACAAGGCAGTTTGGCATGGAGATAAAAAATAAAGGCTTGAATGTAGAGCATGATCTAGTAGGACAAAGCAGGGCTTGTGTGGATCACAATTGAACTACCATGTGAAACACAGATATAAGTCGACTACAGAGAAACTAATAAATCCTATAATAAAAAAAGGTACACCTTTACTTTAATTACCTGATTTAGTAATATCTGGAATGATTTAATGATTTATGATATCTATGCAACCTCCATGTGCTATCTCAGTCAAATAATCATCGTGATCCATTTCACAAACTCTGTTGATATCCTCTTTTATGTGCATCCTCTATGTTCATCCTCTCTGTGCTTATTTTGTGTTCCTTTCTATGTGAACAAGATTATAATGGAATGCAAAAAAACCAGGATTTGAACACTCAGCCCCATAATCAATGGTCTGCATGTATTTTTTTAATTTTGAAGACATGCTTTTCCGATTGACCGATAAAACTGAAACCCTACTCAATATTTCTCCAAGGTATTTAATGATTTGCTTAACACATTTCATAAAATAAAATTCAAAAAGAGAAAAAGATAGGGATACAAAAATTTGAAATTTTCACTTTCCCTGTCTAAAAGCAAAAGGGAGGGCTATTAAAATTTCAAATATCCAAAAATGCAGGAGAATTCATATTTCCCTATTTTTATTTTCCCATGGTTTAAAAATTAAACATTTTTCATTTTCTATAGCCTATAATAATATAAACATAATAACAAATATATTATACAACATATAAATGGACCAAACATAGAAAAAATATATATTAAAATAAAAAAATAAAAGAAATAAATCCTAAACATAGTTTTGAATATTATTAGAATAAGATAAACACATTTACGTTCCATTCTATATAAAAATTGATTTCTACATTGTTAGCTATAGTGGGAGCAAATATAAATTAATTATCCAATTAGAATGTGCCATGTGGCAAGTTAAAACAAGCTATAAGTGATACATAATAAGGCTAGTGATCCAAGAATGTACAGTTAGAGTTTGTGTATAGATATTTTCAAAATAAGAAACGTATGAGCCTAGGGTTTGATATGTCATTTTTGTAAATAAGTAAATAAGCATAGCAGGCGCTAAGCATAATTCTTTGTTAAGAAACAGTGTGAAATATGTCTTTAAAACCATGTATCTTATGGAAACTACATACCAAGGCTAGCGATGCACAACTTTACAGATAGTGTTTAAAATGAGAAAAGGTATACGTAGGAGACTAGAGACCACTTAAACTAAACTGTGATTTACGTTTTTATGTATACTTTCATAATAAGAAACTTTTGAGCCTAGGGTCAAATATGTCATTTATTTCAATAAGTAAAGGATCTTAGCCATTGCTAAGCATTTTTTTTATTGTAAACGCGATAAAATATGAGTTGAAAACTTTGTATCTTATGGGAACTACATATTAAGGCTAGCAATCCAAAACTATAAAGATATTATTTATATTTATATGAGGTAAAGGAAGGAGCCTAGTGACTTCTAAGTTATATAATTAAATTCAATAGGTTATGGCATTCCACTCAATACGTATAAAATCTTAGCGGTCGCTAAGAATTTTTTTTGGTGATAACAGATGTGAATTATACGATACAAACAATAAGTCTTGAGAGTACAACATAATAGATGAAAACACAGTAGCCACCCAAAGCTATATATGAAATGTACTTATAATGTCTGGTAGTAATGGTGGAATCCTAATGACTGCTAAACTAGAGCATGATCTTTTATTTTTTCGCTGCTTTCAAATTATTAAACTGTTGAACCTAGCTTCTAGTATGCACTAACTTTCGATAAGGAAAAAATGCTTAGCATTCGCTAAGAATTTTCTCCCACAATATCCAATGTGAATTATGTGTTTCTAACAATATACCTTAAATAAAGTTTTTATATTGATAAGAGGTAAAGGAAGGAGGCTAGCGACAACTAAGCTATACCAATAAATTCATTAGGTTATGGCATTCCACTCAATACATATAAAAACTTAGTGGTTGCTAAGAATTTTATCTTGTAAAAACTAATGTGAATTATATGTTACAAACAATGAGTCTTTTGATTATTACATAATAGATGAAAACATAGTAGTGATCCAAAGCTATATACGTATGGTATTTTTAATGACTAGTAGTAATTGTGGGAGCCTAGTGATCGCTAATCTAGAGCATGATATTTTATTTTATTGATGTCTTCAAATTATTAAACTGTTGAACCTAGCCTCCACTATTCCCTTACTTTTGATAAGGAAAAAATTCTTAGTGTTCACTAAGAATTTTATTCCATAAGATCGAATGTGAATTATGTGTTTCACAAAATATACCTTATAGGAAATATGTAAGGCTTGATCCCTCATGTACCTTAATCACTCTAAGAGATAACAACATAGGAAAAAAAAATTACATAACATTAATATTGTACCTTAATCACTCTAAGAAATAATAACATATATTACTTAAAAAAGAAAATAAAGGAGAACAACCCTAAGTCCAAGTACAAATAGAGATGTAGGGTTTTTCATAGTCTTCCATTTTAGTAAGGGGCCACGAAGTTGTAGAGGATTTACGGAAGTGGCATGGTTTGAAGGGTTAAGGAAATATGCCACCAAAGTTGGACCCATTTCAGGTTGTGGAGGTGTTTGTCCATGTGGCAGGAGGAGAAGTTAGAGCAGCCCCTTAATTTTCCCCAAAAATATGTTCTTTTGGTCTTTCACAAAAAAAATTAGAGAAGACATTGCAAAGGAGATTGCAAGAGATTGGAAGGGTTTGAGGGTTACCATGAAGTTCACTATACAAAATTGCCATGTCAAAGTTACAGTTCTTTCTAGTGGAGCTGCCCTGGTTATTAAAGCTCTGAAGGAATTTGGACATGATAGGAAAAAGATGAAAAACATTAAAAAAGCTAGGAACATCTCATCTGATGATGTTATTGAAAATTTGAAGGTCACGAAGCCCCAATCCATGGAAAAGCATCTTGCAGGAACTATGAAGGAGATTTTGAGTATGCATGTTTTTGTCAGGTTCATTGCCAATGGCAAGGATCCCAATGATTTATAATCATATATTGATGAAGGAGAGGTGAAGATTCCAAAGGATTCATCGGTAGGAAGCCATTTTGTTTTGGGTATGTTTTATTGAGTTTTAGTATATTGGGTATTTATTTATTTTTAAGCTTTGATCAGGGAACAATGGCTTAAGGATTTATGGGTATTTCATTGAATAAAAATAAGCATGCCAAATTCAGTTATAGTGGGTTTCTTTTCTTATTTCTGAGCATGTGTGTGAATTGCAAGATTTGGAAGAAATTATTGCTCGGGAAGGGAGCCTTGAGGCTCTTTAATTTGAGGTGGTTGTGAGTTGTTTCCATCTCAAATCTGCTTAGTGGCCGCTAACGGTGAAGGTTTCATTCTATTTTTACAAGGGAGTTCAGGATCTATCGTTATTGTTCTAGGATGGAGAGAAGAGGGATATGGCCTTTCATGTGAAGGTTTTGTAGGCTCACCTGTAGATTATTTTCTTGGCCTAGTCTGATTCTATAAAGAAAGACATTACTCACATTTTGGGGGTAGAATATATAGTGGAGTCATCTCATTCTTGTGTTAAATATGAGGTGACGTCCTGATTTGTGTTGTGGAGTTTGTTAGTGAGGAAAAATATTTACGAGGTAAGGGTGATAGTGATGCATTTCATTAAACCCATACATGGAGCTAACTTGGTGGAAGAGCTAGAGAAATTTAGTAGATCTCATCCTTTACTTGACTCGGTTCGAGATGGAAAAATATTTAGAGGAGACACGACAAGTGATAGCAGAGTTTTTGGCTAGGATTTTGGTCTTGTTGAAATTTTCTAAAGAGGTGCATGTTTTCTATGTGGAAGGAATCTCTTAAGGGAAACATCTTGATAAATTATATCTCATAAGTCTCTCGGTGCAAGTCTTTATGGAGTCTACAGGAATTGCGGGGCTTCTTCGCAAGATCGGTTTTACCTACAATTTCCTCCTTTGGAAAGCTCATAAAAGGGGTACTTCGAGAGATAAGAAGGTGACTGGTCCTCACCTACCTACTTTTATGGTTTAATTTTTCTGTTATCTTTGGTTTTGGTCGTACATTTTTTTCTAGTGGTCTTTGGTGTAGTGTTTGGGATTCTAGTCTCCCTGCTTTCTTGTAGGTGTTTAGTTATTTTGGTTTTGGTTGGATGGTTTATTGTATGGTCTATGTTTTACTTTGGAGGGATCCCTCCAATCCCCAGGTTCTAAGCTCTTGTAAAAGTCGTTTAAATATTTAATAAAAAATAGATGAAAAAATAGTAGTGACCCAAAGCTATATACAAATGGTATTTATAATGAATTGTAGTAGTGGTGGGAGCCTAGCGACCCCTAAAATAGAGCATGATATTTTATTTTATCATTGTTTTCAAATGATTAAACTATTGAACCTAGTATCCACTATGCCCTTACTTTCGATAAGGAAAAATTGCTTAGTGTTCGTTAAGCATTTTATCCTGTAAGATCTGATGTGAATTATGTGTTTCAAACAATAGAGCTTATGCAAAATACATAAGGCTTGATCCCTCTATATGGTATGCAATGGAGCTGTTATCTCCCCCAGGTACCTTTCAACTAACATGATATAATTATAATCAATGAAAAACACTAATGATTCAATGTTGTACAGATAGTGTTTATAATGACCGTACTGGTAGGAGCTTCGCGGTCTCTCAAATAGGTCAAGATTTATTATTTTACCACAATTTCCAATAAAAGAAACTGTTGAAACTTGTGTCTAATGTGTCGTTACGTTTGATAATGAATGGAACTAAGTGTTAGGTAAACAATTTTTTTGATACTAATGGATGTGAATTATATGTTACAAACAATATACTTTATGGAAAATACATATGGCTTGATCCCTATTTGAGGATTTATAGTGTAGGAATTTTTAATGGCATGGATACGAGCCAAAAGTGTACAGATATTAACTCTTTACATCCTAAGAACATTGACACTATAAATAAGATAACATAAGTTTGAACAATTCTAAATCAATTTCTTCAATTATTATTTTAAATCTAACTTATAGTAAGAGTAAGAGAGAATAGACCCTTGTTTCAGTGGTAATAAAAAACCATTGTTAATAATCAAATATTTTCTCAAATAGGTTTAACCCATCATGACCTTTTTGAAAGAATCTCTTCCACAAAAATGACTACTATGAAGAGGGCCATACTTATGTTTTGGAAAACTGTAAACCTTCGCGTTTGTTTTCAATAGCTTGTTCTAGAATAGCCCACCTAGTGCTAAGCTTAAAATATCGTATTAGAAGTTAGTTCATAGACATTTAGACATAATGAATAAAACTATGTTTCATAACACATATATTTCACATTGTCTTAAAAATCATATTAAAAATGAATGATGATAATCACTAAACTCCGTTCATCTGATTTAGTTATTTACAAATACTTCTCCTCTTAAAAATACAAACTTATATCTTCTGACCGGTTATCCTTTAAACATGAGGTGACGTCCTGATTTGTGTTTTGTGGAGTTTGTTAGTGAGGAAAATATTTTACGAGGTAAGGGTGATGTGATGCATTTCATTAAACCCATACATGGAGCTAACTTGGTGGAAGAGCTAGAGAAATTTAGTAGATCTCATCCTTTACTTGACTCGGTTCGAGATGGAAAAATATTTAGAGGAGACCACGACAAGTGATAGCAGAGTTTTTTGGCTAGGATTTTGGTCTTGTTGAAATTTCTAAAGAGGGTGCATGTTTCTATGTGGAAGGAATCTCTTAAGGGAAACATCTTGATAACTTATATCTCATAAGTCTCTCGGTTGCCAAGTCTTATGGAGTCTACAGGAATTGCGGGGCTTCTTCGCAAGATCGGTTTTTACCTACCAATTTCCTCCTTTGGAAAGCTCATTAAAAGGGGTACTTCGAGAGATAAGAAGGTGACTGGTCCTCACCTACCTTACTTTTATGGTTTAATTTTTCTTGTTATCTTTGTTTTGGTCGTACATTTTTTTTCTAGTGGGTCTTTGGTGTAGTGTTTGGGCTTCTAGTCTCCCTGCTTTCTTGTAGGTGTTTAGTTATTTTGGTTTTGGTTGGATGGTTTATTGTATGGTCTATGTTTTACTTTGGAGGGATCCCTCCACTCCCCAGGTTCTAAGCTCTTGTAAAAGTCGTTTTAAATATTTAATAAAAAATAGATGAAAAAATAGTAGTGACCCAAAGCTATATACAAATGGTATTTATAATGAATTGTAGTAGTGGTGGGCAGCCTAGCGGACCCCTAAAATAGAGCATGATATTTTATTTTATCATTGTTTTTCAAATGATTAAACTATTGAACCTAGTATCCACTATGCCCTTACTTTCGATAAGGAAAAATTGCTTAGTGTTCGTTAAGCATTTATCCTGTAAGATCTGATGTGAATTATGTGTTTCAAACAATAGAGCTTATGCAAAATACATAAGGCTTGATCCCCTCTATATGGTATGCAATGGAGCTGTTATCTCCCCCAGGGTTACCTTTCAACTAACATGATATAATTATAATCAATGAAAAACACTAATGATTCAATGTTGTACAGATAGTGTTTATAATGACCGTACTGGTAGGAGCTTCGCGGTCTCTCAAATAGGTCAAGATTTATTATTTTACCACAATTTCCAATAAAAGAAACTGTTGATGAAACTTGTGTCTAATGTGTCGTTTACGTTTGATAATGAATGGAACTAAGTGTTAGGTAAACAATTTTTTTGATACTAATGGATGTGAATTATATGTTACAAAACAATATACTTTATGGAAAATTACATATGGCTTGATCCCTATTTGAGGATTTATAGTGTAGGAATTTTTAATGGCATGGATACGAGCCAAAAGTGTACAGATATTAACTCTTTACATCCTAAGAACATTGACACTTAAATAAGATAACATAAGTTTGAACAATTCTAAATCAAATTTCTTCAATTATTATTTTAAATCTAACTTATAGTAAGAGTAAGAGAGAATAGACCCTTGTTTCAGTGGTAATAAAAACCATATGTTAATAATCAAATATTTTCTTCAAAATAGGTTTAACCCCATCATGACCTTTTTGAAAGAATCTCTTCCACAAAAAATGACTACTATGAAGAGGGCCATACTTATGTTTTGGAAAACTGTAAACCTTCGCGTTTGTTTTCAATAGCTTGTTCTAGAATAGCCCACCTAGTGCTAAGCTTAAAATATCGTAATTAGAGTAGTTATAGACATTTAGACATAATGAATAAACTATGTTCAATAAACATATATTTCACATTGTCTTAAATAACAAAAAATGATGAGATATCACTAACTCCGTTCATCTGATTTGTTTTTCAAATACTCTCCTCAAAATACAAAACATTATATCTTCTGACCGTTATCCTTTAAACATGCTCACTAGTCTTGTTATAGGCATCTAAACCTCACTACCACAGTATGGCCGTTATACACATAAATCACATAAGTCTTGTAAATCATAAAATCCAAAGATACCACAACCTCTCTTCAAAGTACCAAATATTACATCTTAATGTCCTCTACGGTTTATCATTAAAAATATATAAATGGCTTTAACAATTTTTTAGGTTGTTCTTTTATATGTTGACTAGAAGTCTTTCTGCCACTAAAGTGTGTATTTTTTAACATTCCTATCACGCCATATATATTATATTATGGCTTCTCTAACTCATATGTAATACTTTTAAAAGGTGCAAATGGTTTCATATCTTTCAATGCATCATAATTAGATTTCAGAGTTTTAGAATAATTCTATTATTATTTATTTGATCCAAAAAATATGAATTACTTTAACCACTTGAATGATACATAAGATTTCCTATCGAATCCTAACCATCTCTAACCATTAAGCTAATTACTCCATTATGATAGATAGTAAAGAACTCTAGAAGTTAGTGTCTGCTATGGTACTATTCAAATTCCTTAGCAGACAAAATGTGAGAAAAACACTTTAAAGTTCAGAAATGACCTAATTATTTATGTATTTTACTCTACATTTATGTAAAATGTATTCCATTGTTCATGCTCCATTCAGAACAATTCCTTTCATCACAGGCAGTATTTTTTTGAAGAAAAGAGAAGAGGAATAGTTTGTGGAACTTAATTCACCTAAAAAATACCATGTCGACATGTGGTTTTTTTTTTATATAGATGAAAATCACAAGGAAATTGGTATTGTTATGTAGTTAGAAGTTATTTATTTAGGGACATTGCATGTCTAGGTGGAATGTTTTGACTTTGGAAACAAAAAGTGTACTATTCTAGATATGGATTTTGATGTTTTTGTTGTTTAGGAAATGGGAAATGCATGCCTCCATAAACAATAGACCTTATTCCTATTCAAAATATGGTTGGAATTTGGGGATTTATTCAAATTATGACAAAATTGGATGTTCAAATGTAGAAGACATTTAAAATGGTATATTTACAGTATTTAGAAAATTGTATATAAACTAGAAAACATCTTCTATTTGTCATTTTTGTTATAGAAATGGTTTCCTTTCACCTCCAAAACATGCCAAGTTGTTTACTATGCTGAGGAAAACATATTTGACTGAATTGCAGATAGACCCATGTAAATCAAAATTGCATGGGTTAAAAAGGAATACTAAATCAACTGGGTATTTTGAGGCTAGTGTAATAGAAAAGAAATTTGATTCTTACTATTGGAGAGTTAAACGAGACAAAAAAAATGAAAGAAAAATTTCTACATTATTTAAGAAACAAACATCTCGATAATATTGTATTGACACCCTGTAATGAATCCAATGTAATAAAAAAATTAATTGCATAAATCGCACTACCACCAGTTATATGTATTTTTGGGTGAAGAGAGCAATGGAAAAATAAAATTTGATTCCCATATTGGGGCAAAATTTAAAAATAGAAATAAGATCCCGAGGTGAAAGAAGTTCTTCCCATTGCAGCTTAGATAATATTAGACAACTATGTGATGTCATTGGAAGGAAATATACTAGTAAGGGTGAAAGTCTTTAATGATTTTTATTGTAAATGTGCATATCCATTCCATCTTCCATCAAATTTATCAGCAATTCCTTCGATGAACCCTTTCAATGTTGAATGTGTGATCGCTGATTTTTATAATTTGGCTAGCGATATTTCTTCTAATGTCATAATGGAGTTTCTAATAGTTATTGGAACCAATGTGATGGATTGTATTATTATTGTTCTAATACCAAATAGGTATTCAAAAATTTTAAGCGACACCATACAAAGAAACATGGGAAAGGTTAAAGATATTTGAGTATCAATTCTGGATGGATGTTATAGACTCTACGATAATAATGAGATATTCAAAAGTTTTTGTCTTATGTACACAATATCTTGTGTGCACAACTGCGACAATAACGACGATTATAGAGAAGAGGTCACTATGGATTGGATGGAGAAATTGCCACAAAAATTGGTAACTACAAGCCAAATTGGCCTACAAGGAAACATCCATCCTTTTCTTTGTGAAAGATTGTATGAGTTCTGCTGCTGAGATGTTCACTCAATGTTATTCCGTAAATTCTCTAGTACTAGTGCTTTATGGTGGCAGTGTCACTCTCCATGTATTGATGGATTCCAAACTATTTTTTTTTTTAATTGTTGAGACATGTAGTCAAATGATGTTTCTAAAACATTACTATTCTCATAGGAAGAAAGGTCTATCTCTGAAAACAAATTCAACAAGTGAATTTGTTTAATGGCTTTTAACCTAAATATGTTACTTATATAATTATTTTTTTATGTAGACAACCACAAAGCTATAAAATTTGATGTACAACCATTTAACCATGACGCTACACAAACAATTGAACATTGTCATTTACTTTCAATCATTTTATAAATAAGTTTAATTAGATCGATCTTTAATTGCCATGGTTTTCAATTATTTTAACAAAGTTAGATTTTTAACAGTTTAGATGACAGATCTAGAGGACATGAGAACATAAGCCACGGAAATTCCATCAGATCTAGGTATGTTAATTGTGTGAATTTACAAACAAAACAGCTAATAAGACCCACAAATTTATAAGAAAATAAATGATTATGCAGACAACTAATAAAGTCCACAAATTTATAGGAAACAATATGATATCCATGTGTATTTTACACCAAAATTATTTATAAGGCCCACAAATTTATAGGAAACGATAACTAATAGACATTAGATTATATGCTTGGCTTAGGGTCGAAGAATTGTTTTTTAGGAAACCAATTGTAAGCTACGATAACAATTTAAAACGAACTATGTAGAGATTAGCGGAGTCTAAGAATCCATGTTCAATACATAAATGGTTTGAATAAATAACCTTACATTCATCGATATCTTTTTAATTTACAATTGCATACTTTCTACAATGTTTCACCAATTCACTATTGCATATTGACTAATTACATTGAATTAACATTGTTTTGGCTTCAAAATCATCCTAAAAAAAATTACGTACAACTTGATATAGCTCGTATGTATGCAAAACAACACTTGGATAGCCTTATTAAAGATTTTCTAGCTAAGTGTAGTTTGGTAAATTATGGCATAGCCTAGCGGTCGCAAATCCTCAGCAATAGTTGAGGATTGTTCTCCGTTGAAGGGTGTTTTGACAAATATAAACATATCTTAACGACTACTAAATTTGAATTATAAGACACAAATAATTGATATTCTAATTACCATATCACCATAGAAACCAATTTGTTTATCCAATTAATTTTTCCACATCATGAAATCGATTATGAATTTATTAATGTCTATTTCAAATACATTATGCTTGCATTTTCAATTGGAAGAAATAGATTATGAACTGATGATTGCTTATTTGAAATAGCTCTTGCATCAATGGATCTAGTAGCGTGTAAAGGTGGTGTAATCCAAACCACAATATCAATTGGTAACTGTTAGCCGTAAGCTAAAATGTTTTTTATTTCAATTGGTAAAAATTGATATGCGACCAATGAAAATAAATTTTGCTTACTTCCCTGCAGGTAGTGATAAGAATTATTTACTTATTTTTGGATATGGAACACTTGCTATATGTGATAAACAAAACATACAATAGGAAGATGTCATTCAAGTTTGGTATGAAAGTTATCAACCTACGAGGTGGCCTATCAGAATTTATAAAATTAATATCAACATACTGTGAACTCAGATTTTGGTCTGACACTTTCATTTTTTCTAATGTTAAAAATATATCAATGGGCTTCATTAAAAAAATATCGATGGTATTGAATCCAAGATTCACTTGGGGAAAGGAACATTGCAACATAGTTAAGGGAATAATAATAAGAGACCTAGAAAAGGTTTGGAGTAGAAATGATTTTTCATACAGTTCGAAAAATACACTGTGTATTACATTAGGTGCAATGGGAAACCCTCCTTAAATTTTATGGTGGGTATGAAAAGTAGATGCAAATATTGTACAAAAGATAAATGGTTGATGGCAGATTTGTACAAGCAAAAATCACAAATAGTGTCACAAGAATTGAAAGTGGTAGAGGGCATCAAATACTTGGAGAAAGAAAATGCTAAATAACTATATATCTTTTCAAAATATTGTTATGATTGTAATGCTTAACATTTTGAATAATATATACATTCATATGTTATTATGAATGTACTATGTAACTCTATTCTATAATGTTGATATTGTCGAAATATAAGTTAGGGGGATTTATATTTTCACTCATTATAAGATGACATTATGATTGAATAACTTCTTCTGTGGTGAATTATCAGAAAAAATTGCCATTGAAATTTTGTAATATAGTATTTGTTTTATAGTGTTCATAAAATAAATATTAAATTATACTATATATGTAGTGCCCACTTCCCTTCGACACCGTTTTGTTATTGATTTCGAGACTGTCGACTACACTTATGGATATATTGTAGCCTTTTAATTTAGCATGATGTTAGAGATACTTGACTGTTGTTGATTTTAACTCGTATATGATGCATGTGGATTATTAGAGACATTTTATATTGATGTTGATATGCTATTGACATGGCTATTCATGTATATTTTTGACATGCGATATACTTTCGCCACACTGAGTAAGCTTTGATAATTGGATTAATGTTGTGATCATTTTGACATGGATGAAATGTTGATTAGAAATGTTTCTAGAAATTGTAAATGATATTGTAATTGCATAGATGATATTTGATTCATATATAGATGATTGTAGATTTATATTGTATATTTTTGCATAGATGTTTTTCATGCGGCCACGAGGCCGAAAGAGGTATTTATGTGTTTTGCAGGTAAATTTATTCACAACAAACATTGGGGGGATTGGAGACAAACCACATTAGAATTCTAGGTGAATTCAACAAGGGTCACCATCACAACATGTATTGTGTGTGTTTTTGAATAACGGTTAGGGGGAAAATGTGACCAAGGGGTTATGTTTTGTCTTTTATCTAGTTTCCTTTAATTAATTTTAGTATGTGATTGTATCGATGTAATTCATTGTATTAATTATTTGGATTTTGGTGTATGTATTTTACCCTTTATTATTAATGGGTTGTAGTGTCTTAATTAAGCTAATTTATTCGTGTTCTAAACTAATTAAATATGCGACCAAATGAATTCATTTATTAGAGTAGATTTCTCTTGGATTTTGTGTTGTAAGTTGAGTCCTTGGGGATCTTGAGTGTTGTACACTCTACCCCTTCATGGAAATTCGAATTTAGCCTTAGAGGCCAATTTTGGAGGCTTTTAGGACAAGTCAAACTTGTCCCACACCTATTAAATTGCTATAAAAACCCTAGCTATGGGTTGGGGTGTCAAAATTAGACCCAATTAGGTGTTTTGGGAAGATAAAAAGGTAAAATGTTTATTGCACTTTCTTTCGTGAAATAAATTTTGTCCTTAGGGGGTGTGACCTTAGATTGTGTGTGTATGTAAAATGACATTCCTTCAACCACTTATTAATTGTGCTTTGGAATATGGGGTTGTATAAGGTGATGTGGAGTGGAGAGGAAATGATGTGGCATCTTACTTAGAGCCACATCATCCTCCTCTCTCCCTTTTCTATTTATTGAAATTATTTTTCTTTTTTCGAGGTTACTTTATTATTTTGGGCTCTTGCATTTTGGGAGTTAGAGGATTTTGGAGAGCTTGTGGCCTTTGTGGGATACTTTTGGTGATTTTTTTGGATTTAATGAGCTTAGATATTGACTCTTGGAACAATATCTACTATGGAAAGGTATAAGCTTTACTCTTGCTCATATTTTTCCTATATTTGTCTATATGTGCTTATTATTTAGAGTGTTTGGGATGCTTGTTGGGTTCTTGGGTGGATTGCCTAAGTGTGGTGTAGGAGGGGACTGTGGGGAGAATTCATGTAGGGAGGAATAAGAGTTATTTCATGCTTTGGAGGGAGTTTGGGTTGGGTGCCCCACCTTGGACAAGGAATGCTTACATTTCTTACTTCTTCTTGTATGAGGGCGGCCTAAGAGTATGAGGGAGGCATAAGAGTTTGTGGGAGGCATAATATTATGTAGGGGATTTGAGATATAGATTGGAGGTTTTAAGGTGGGCACCCATTTCCCATTGGGAGGCATAAGTGGCCTTGCCATAGATTTTTGCTCCTTTGGCTTTCATTTAAAAGCCTTGTATATATATATTGTTCTCCTTCTTGGGTTTGTAGTTTTAGTTTGGTGGTGTTTGGAATGGTTGTGAAATACTTGGTTTTGTGTTGTGGAAGCTTGTTTGTTGCCATGGTTGGATCCACCTTTCATTTTAATGTGGTTGGGGCTCGGGGGCCAATGAGGAGGATGACTTCTCCTCCTCATTGGAATTATTGGTTGGGTGGAGAGTGTTGCGTCTCCCCCCAATTTTTTTTTTGGATCAAAAATATCATGAAGGATCTGTCTTGTTGGTGTTGTGAAGCTTAGAGCTTTTGGTGGAGTCCCTAAGAAGATCCTTCTTGTAATAAAACTTCCTTTGTGTTATTCCCACTTAGAGTGGAGGAACTTGTAATATTATATTCCATTTTTAAGATTGTAATATTGTATGATTTCCCATTTCAAGTGGAGGACATTGTATTGATCTTGTGAATGAAATTTTCATTCAAATATTTGTTATTAAAGTTGTATTGTATGTGGAAAGAAATAAAAGAAGAAATATTTTTGTTGCAAAGATAGTTTTGTGAAATAGAAAAGAAATCTATTGTATTTATTTGAAGTTTTAGCTTGTTGTTAGAAAAGAAGTTCCTTGTGTTAAAAAGATATGAGCTATATTCAATGGAAAAATACAGTTTACTTTCATTATGAAGTTGTTTATTGTAAATGAGAAAGAAGGAAATATAGTAGTTGAAAGAAGTTGAAATTGTGTGCATAGTAAACTTGAATGGAGAACCAGGTTGTTATAGTTACTTTGAATATATCAATTGAAGTGAAAATGGAAAGAGATAATATATTTGAATTATAATGTTGTAATGATATGTTGCATTTTTAGTAAGCAAATAATAACATTTGAAGTAGATTTAGATCTTTATACTCTTGAAATAGAAAGAAATTTAGTTGAACAAAATGGAATAGATCTTGTAGTTGTTATTGTTACTATTGGATTTCAAAATGCTTTAAATGAGTAGTTTTAACTAATAAATGATCAAATGGAATGATATCTCAAAACTGGAGACCTTAGGTGTATAAAACTAAGCTTAGAATGTATCTTGGTACCTTTTAACAACTTTTTGTTTTTGGGAAAACTCAAAATTTTAGGTTCTATTTCTAAGAAAAAGGACAATCACCCTACAGAGCCGCGGTCATGTAACCTCCACTCAGGAAAGGTGGTGGTCTCCAAACTATTGCTTCACATGGTGGTGGTTCACGGTGTCACCCATGTAGGGTGGCAGTCCCAGAACCGTTGGCCTACTCTGGGCGACGGTTCTATCACTTACGAAAAAACTTCTTGGATCCACACCTGTACAAAATTTTAAACTGGTTTATACTAAATTTAACAAGGAAACTACCAGCAATCAAATAATGCTCAAATCTTGTTGTATAAAGAAATTAAACCTACAAATGGTGGATTTAAAACATTATTTCTCATTTTTATTCATGGGGGTAAGGTTTTCCCCAAATAGAGAACCCCAAATACAAATAGTTTGAAATAAAACCAGATAGGTAAAGGAAAACCCCTCCCAATCCTTGAATGAAATAGAATTACATGGATAAAACTATAACCAAACTAATCTAAACTAAATCTCCTTGTAGAATCCTCCATAGTCCTTCCTTTCTTGCTCTCATGGCTTCCTCCTTTCCGACCTATAATTTTAACAAAACAAATAGACCAAATGAGGAGAATATAGTAAAGGAAAGGCTTTAATAATAATTCATAAGGATTCTAGGGCTATGTTTGGAACCCTAGAATCTAGTAGCCAAGATTGTTTTGATATAAGGGTGGAGGATTAACCCTAATTTTTTTGGTAGAAATGTATTTTTTAAATGTTTAAATTAAATCCTTAAGGGTATGTGTAGATGGTTGAATTGGGCCATTTAATCACCTTGGGGTGTAAAGTCCTTATTAATCCTTAGTATGTTGTAGAAATTTAATAGAAGGACTTTAAACTATTAGGATATTGAAACTAAAGTAATTAAGCATGAGGTTAACAATATAAGGGTTGAACATTAACTAAGGAGAGAAAACAATTAACCAAGTAAATTAAACTATGGAACCTTCCTATTTGACCTTTAATTAATTTAGAGGTAAAGAAAAATTAATATGTAATCTTTTAATCAGGCCTGACTTATCAATCTTAACTTGAGTTTAGTAAGGTAAGTTAATTTAATGAACCCTAAGGGTTAAAAATCCTTGTCACCTTTGTATAACTTAAACTTAAACAAAACAAATTAGTCAAAAATTTTGGGTTAAGTGTTAGGTTGTAGCATGTTCCTAGAACGTTGTTTTTGCGGGCGTTACAATACATACTTGGATTTTTTAAAATAATTTTTAATATAATTAATATATAAATAATATACAAAAATTGGCGGTCATATCTAAAATATGCAAGTCATATGTGATGGTTCTTTCAAATTTTTGTAACTATTTTAAGGATAAAAACTATAAAAAATGTCTAAACGGGCGTCAAATTTAAAACCACATTGTGGCCTTTGTTGCAACCATTAAAGGAGAAGAGAAGATGTTCAGGATTATGTTTGATCAACAAATAAATTTGAGGGAACTTATTTTTTGGAGCTTCAAGAAGACAAACCATAAATAATGCTTAGCGACAGCCAGTCCTTACAAAATAGAAACATGTTCTATACATAACATAACATAAATAATGGCCAGCGACTGCTAGCACTTATAAAAAAACATGTTTTGTACATAACAAATCATAAATAATGGCTAGCGGATGTCAGCCCGTATAATAGATTCCAATATTTGATTTTTTGGATTTTGATATATGGGACTTTGGAGTACATGTAATTATAATATAGGTGATTTTGGATTCCAATATATGTGGTTCTGGATTCATATAAATGTGATATTAGAATATAATATGTGTGATTTTGGAATCTGATATGTGTGATTTTGGAGTGTAGATAATTCCAATATTTAACATTTTGGAATCGAAAAACAACAAAATCGGATTCCGATATTGAGTATAGTTTTTAGCTGCTAGGACTAGAATAAGTCCCAATTTAGTGAAATAAATGTTTTATAATATTTTGTTTGTACATATACCAATTATAATCTGTGGAAATTATGTGCAATTGTTTCCATTATAAATACAAAAAAAACAAGCCTTTCACAATGAGGGATTCAAAGGAACTCTACTTTAATGTTATGTGAAAAACCTTATTAGTTCCTTACAAAGTATGGAAAGGGATATGAAAAAAATATATAGCATATAAGTGGCCTCATTTAAATGTGAAACATGTCTCACAAATGAGAATAACTATTTTTTTACTTTGAAAATATAATCACTTATCATTGCTTTGATATAAATAACTTTAACACTATTTTCCTTTCTCAAAAACTTTATCCAGTCTCACACCTTTGAAAATTCTAAACAATCAAGATTTAAAATCATGTGCATGTATCAATAAGACTCTTTAATGGTAAAACAATTGAAATATACTTTCTATTCTACTAAAACAAAATGTCTAGTCTATGTAAGTTCCCTACTATCATCTTCTAATGAGTTTGAAATAACTAGAAAATTCTAAAATGTTACCTAAATTGTTAAATTTTCCTATAGGCATGGGGATGCTCTTGTAAACTATTTTTTTTCTCTTACAATTTCAAAAACTCCTCTATCAAATATTATTTGTTGATTTTATATCCAATTTATAATTTTATTCAATATAGTATTGTACTTATGTATTTATAAACATATTGAACTCAAATTAATAGAAATTATTGACACAAAAGATGACAGATAATGAGATGTTAAGTTAACATGAAGGAATATGGACCTTAACATATGCAAAATCAATATCTCAGAGCTAGGTTGACCCACATAGGTAGTTGATATTTTGGTAAAGTAAATAATTTTTTTTTATAATAGGTAAAATAGGGTTGAGGGGACTGTACCCCTTACAAGTAAGAGCTCAAAAATGAGAAGATAAGACATTACAAAGCATATATATATATATCGATTATAAAAACCGAGCTCCTCCATGAGCATATAAAACAATTCAAAAACACCACCAAGAAAGGGTAATAACAACACTCTACTGAACCAAAGTCTTACTAACAACAAAGTAAATAAACAACCACCCAAAAAAAAATTACTTTTTATCTTTTTCGAGACCATCTAATACTTTTTCCCATTCCTTTGACAGAGACTCAATGTTGGCACCCAACGAAGTCAGGTCACATTTAACAACTTCCTGTTTCCTTTTCTTCAGATTGCCATGCTTGTCCACTTTCCTGTAAGCATTTCCCAACCGACCAAGGGTTTGAGGATGTTACAGAGTGGATTTCATAGTAACAACACTCCATTCAATATAACCATGTAATATATCTCTAGGGTGATCCACCTCATTGGAAAGATTACTGCAGTTAGCTTTCATAATTTCAAGATTTCCCGCACTAGTGATTTTTACCATATCTTCAACCTATTTTTTCGTAGTATGCCATTCTTTAAAGTGAAACTTAACATAAATCTTCATTAGCCTCATGTCTCCTTTTAGTTCTTCAATATTCATCACCATCTTGGCAAGATTATTATGTCCTTTCTTGGGTCCCATTTTACCCAACGCTTCAATCTGTTGCTCTAATTAGGCATTCATAGGAACTTGATTCCCATGCATACTCAAATCCCATTTGGTATTAATAACTAAAATTTGAGAATTCTTTGACTTAAGCTCATTGATATTTTGAGTTGCATCTATTTCCACCACATCCTTTTCATCCCCCGAAGCATCAGCTTCCTAAGACTCCGATTCTTCACTAGAATCCTCTAAGTCTGAGTCTGAGTCCTCTTCATCAACATAATCCTCAAGAAGAGTTCAAGTTTTATCAATTTCAAGAGCTTCTCTTTTGACAAGAGATAGGATAAAACTTTGGTGAAATGGGACATCAATTCTGCTATTTTTAAACTGGGTGATCGATGCACACAGAGAGCGAGAAAAGAAAAATGGAAAACTGAAACTATGGCCATGTTGAAGATAATTAAGCATAGGAAAATAGTAAGCATAGATACACTTGTGACAACCTTCAAGGGTAAGAAACTAAATAATGGTCAACGCCACCTCATCAAAAGGGAGGGGTAAGGTCGAGCGAAGAAAAAAAGCAAAATGACTGCTAGGTTTTTCATTACCTTACAAGAACAACTTCAATTCATCTATAGCCTCCTTTTTTGGCTTGTATATGTACCTTCCTTCAAGTGGTAAGCCTATGACATTAACAAAATTCTCCACTGTAATCGCAATGTGCATTCCTTTCAAGTCTATGATGGCCCCCCTTTCAGTCAACTTACATGCTTTGGAAAAAACCTTACTCAGATTTTCGAAATGACCCTTAAAGATTTTGAGAAAAGGAGAAAAACCCATTCTCTCAAAAACTTCCGTGTACTCAGGTTTGACTCCTTTGAGGTCATATGGTTCAGTTCATACAATATCATCCCCATCTAATTATATGAACACCAATCACATAAATTCCCAAATTTAGGTTAGCTATATTGTTATGAGCAATCCTAGTATTGTTGAAATTACAAAAAAAGGAAATAATGATACTTAGGTAGCACAAGCAAACCAAGTCCCAATAATTCACATAACCCCAACTTATAATCACACATGTCTTACAATATTATTCATTAAAGCCCTTTTATACCATCACCTATAATAATTATCCATTGGCGATGTTTTCATGTTGTTCATTTTGGAGGTGTGCCTGCACCTTAGCATCTATCGTTTCCTCAATAGTGATTAATGTCATTACATGACATATAACCCCCGTATTGGTGAAATAATCAACAATAATATTTTCCTCTCTATAGATATGTTTAAAAGTGATGTCTTCAAACAAGTTAGACATTCATTTTATGCTAGTTATAGAGTTGTAAATAGATGTAGAACAAGTACCTTTTCTGTTAATACTGTTAATAATGTTTAGCGAATCACCTTCCAATTCCAATCTATCAAACTTTTGTTGACAAGCTATAAAGACATGCCAATATGCAGCATTCACTTCAACAACATGATTCGATTGAATTCCAAGGTTTCAATGATACCCAAGAATTAATTTTCCTTAATAATCATGAAATACCCCTCCACAACCAGCTTTGCTAGGGTTTCCTTTGGAAGCCCCATCAAATTTAACTTTATCCAAAAATTTCTTGGTTTCACCCAACCTTAAAGCCTAGGATTATGTATTGGAAGGTTTTTTTATTGGGACTTTATCCCTAATTATTAGATAAGTTACTCTCATTCTGGAGAGATTTTTTCTTATGTGGGGTTATGGTAGAAAAATTTGCATTGAGAGCGTTAAAACAATGAACCCCAACTCTCTTTTATGATTCCTTCTTCCCTTTAAAAATTCACCTATTCCTCTCTTTCAAATTTTCCCATGCTAGGTGCATAATAGTAATGGTTCAAAGATGTGTGAGTCCTTGATTGTTGAAAGGATTGAACCATTGGGACCAAATTTTCTTAATGGAGCATGGGAAAATCAACTTAATTTCAAGTAGATTAAAAATGGCGTTTCAAACCATTTCCAAAAAGGGGCAATGGAGGAATCGGTGTAAAGAGTCTTCAGTATCTTTTTGAAAAAGAACACACCTATTCACCATACAAAAATTCTTGTTATTAAGATTGCCCATAGTATGGATTTTATCATGGAGGACCAACCACCTGAACATGTTAACCTTGGGAGAAACTTCTTTGCCCCAGACAATTTCCAATTTAAAGTTGTCAAGAAAGTACATAATTGACATCATAGGTTCACACAAATTTAAACAATGGTAACTTAGATGAATTGCAAGAATAACAACGAAGTAGGATGAAAATAACAATGAGATAAAAATAGGTAAAATAAAAGAAGGGAAAAGAGCCAATAATGAGAGAGAAAACACAGTTGAGAGGGACTATAGAAGGTTGAAGATGTCAACCGTCACAAAGGACATAACTTGGACAAGTTAAAAGTGGAATAACAAAAGGAACATGTGCCAACAAGATCCATATCGAAACTGATAATCAATAGTTCCATAGCACACTAGTAGCATAGTAAATAGCTAGTCTCGTACAAGAACTAATTGTCTACCATTGTGGATTATTAAAATAAGAGTGTGTAGTTATTAGCAGATTGTTGGAATTATTTACAAATTTATTTTATTAAATGTAGAAATTAAAATAAATATACAACATATAATAATAATACAAGGACAAACATAAGAATCTAAAGCTAGATTAACATGGATAAGCTTGTTGAATAACTTAGAATATAATTTTTTAATTTTTTAATTCAGAGTTTCTTCTTAATTTAAGATTTTGGGTGATTAATTTTTATTTTTTTGAGTTATTATTTTGAAATGTCTACTATAATGATATATAAATTCTTTTCAAAATAATGTATGTTAAAATTATAACAATATACCAACAACATGGTTTAGTAGGATAAAATATTGGAGAAGGTTGTCATTTAAGCTCAAGTTGATTTATGAATATTATGAGTTTTGTATTACAAGTTCAAGATATCATATAGGTTGAATTGTTTGCTTGATATAATTGTTTGTATACATATTTTTAATAAGGGACAAAGCAAATTACTTGCTTACGATCAACAAAAATTGGTAACCTAAGAAGCTAACTTATCTTGGTATAAAGTAAATATGTTGATTTGCATCATACTCTCATTGGTTTCATGTGATTTTAGGTTCTTTCGACATGATATGGACTTAGTCATAAACCTAAACCTAATTTGTTGGCTAAATTGATTCATATGTATGTGATTTCTTTGCGACATAGTGATTGTTTTAAGCATACTTAAGGTGATAAAAAACAAGGGAAAAGAGAAATGAAAGAAAATTTTATTAGTAGGAAGGTGAATAAGTAAATGAATAAGAAAGCCATTATGGGTAAGAAATGGGCAGAAAAAAGAAAAGAATCTACTTAGTGCAGAAAAATAAAGAAGAAGTAAATGTATTTCTTTCTTTTTGTAGAAGAAATAGAAAACACTGGATTAATTGCAAAAGAATTAAGAAAAGAAATAAATGTATTTCCATACTTATTTTCTGAAAAAAAATAGTGCCCAAAATATGTTAAGTAATTTATTTGGCAATCAACTTTTCAACTTTACTAATATATTCCATTCTACTATTAAAAATATTTGTAGGTTTTAACAAGACTACAAACAAAAGCAATTTACTAACAATTGACTAACATACATTACAGATATTATAGTTCAACCTTGGTAATATATTCTATTCTAATATTTAAAGTATTTTCTGGTCTTAACGAGACTAAGGAAAAAAACAATTAACTAACATGCATTAAAGATATTATAGTGTGTAAATTATATATCTGAGATTTTTGCCGAGAATGGATCAGTAGTTTAACTAAAGAAATGTGGAATTTTTTTTGTCCATATAACATGGGCTAAACAAATTGATGAGTTGAACTCTTTTAAGTATGTTAGAAAGAGGTCACACTTAGTTCGAATATATCGTTGATATTTATCAAATGTGGTGGCAAAATGCGGTAGGCCTTCTTCTTTTCAAGCATTAAAGCCATCCATTTCTCATGACAAATAAAGTTTTGTTGTGACATGACAATCTGTCCCACATATTACACGTGCCCATAATTAGGTCTGAAATTTATAAATTTGTTGCTTTTTAAGAGCGGTAGAACTTTGATCTTAAACTGGAAGTTATTCTTTGAATATCCCACAGCATATCCGTTGCCCATGAGTTCTGAGAGGAAATCTTTTGGCAGGCACACATTCACCACGCAAAACTTAGGTTTACAAATGCCACTTTAAGAAAAGAAAACACATTCAGTGACGATAGGTTAATACCATAACTGTATATAAGCATGCTCAGTGGCGCCCATGGAGACAAGACTATAAACCATAATTTGGAATCATGGTAGAATTCAGGAGATGGTTGTCAGTTGTAAACCATAGAAATCATTTGATTACAGTTTTCTTGTCGTTTTTCGCCAAAACCGAAAGTTGAATAAGATTGATTTGAGCATGATTTATGAGTTTCTAGTGGAATTTCAACGTCTCGACCTAAAATGGTATGAATATCATGGTAATATTGTACGTCGCTATGCACAAAAATGGGAATGGAACTTACGTCGCAGCGCATGGCATTTATTATATATATGGGTTCTGTCGGAGAGGGTTTAATTACATTTTGGAGCTTCCTAGAAACAGAAGCTCTTACGGGTCTTTAGATCGAGTTACTAGTTACTGGATGTACCTTAAAAATATTTGGGAAACCAGTATACGTGTGGATCTTAAAAGGACATTTCCTTTATGTTTTTTGTGGATGTTTTTTTTCCAGTGATTTTGATATAGAGCTATGAGATGTTAATTAATTTTATTTTATTTTTTGATAAAAAGAAACGACAAGTTGTATAAATTCATTTTTACATAGAAAAAATATTAATTTTCAATGAGATTTTACTCTAGTTATGACATTGTCTCTAGTTAGAAAAATTTCAAAACAAATATAATTACGTGGTAAGGTTTGGACTTTCGTGGATGGGATAGCTCACAAGAATATTCATGATCCTAAGAACACTATAGATATACAAGAAGAAGTTGGGATGAATTTGACCATATCTTAGCACAAGACAAAGACCCTTTTACTAATCATAAGCCCCTTTTTTTACCTGTTAAAATGAAGGATAGGATCATCCATAATTGCATCCTAGATATCGGTACTTCCAAATATATTATGAATAAATTTGTAGATGATCATTTGAGAAATAATTACGAAAAAAAACAGTGAATGCTAATAAGGTTTGATTCTAAACAAACTAGGTGTTGCAGTAGGTTATAGAATGTTGTTCTCAAAGTTCCAAAAGATGAAAATATAATGTATATAGGGAGCATTAGAATTCTTGATATTGCGGAAAATTATGCCATACCATTAGATTAACATTTTTTTAAAAAATTCAATGCTTAATTATGTTGGTAAGGATACAAAATTAGGATCATTGGAGGTAGTAAAATTTCCATCGTGTGAAGAGAAGATTGGTGTTTTACCCATATTGAACATGTCATGTTGATTGTTTTTGTTGTTGAAATAGGTATACGAACCTATGGTATCATCAACATTGATATCAAGACCACTGATGATGATGACCAACGACATAAAAAAAAATCCCTAAACAAACCATTTGATCTATGTTTTTTGATGGTGTTAGTTCCCACAAGGGTAATGAAGATGTTATATTTTTCTTCTCCCAAATGCAAAATGTTTAGATATGCTTTCCAATAAGATTTTTAGGATACTAATAACACCACAAAATATTATAATTAATGGCTAGGTGTGTAAGACATTATCAAACTTGGCGCTAGGCATATAGAGATCTTTAGATATTTTGAATTAGTTGTAAAAATGGTTCAAAAGATATACAAAATGAATCAAACTCACATGAATAGGTACACATGAATGGTATACTATTTGAATAATGTTTTGTAAGGATTTACTATTGTTCATATACTTTAAAAATATATATCATTTAAGGTAACAAGACCACTGTCTTTCCTTATGATTGTGTATGGATTGATTTTGATCATGTAGATTACAAAGTTATTGAAATATTTAAATTTGAAATACTTGATGTTGAAACAAATGTGCTAGTGTTTGAGTTTGATGAGCATATATAATATTTTTCAATGTAATTTTCTTATAATAAATATTTTTTTGTTGAATTGGCTATCTCTATGGGAAGTCCTAATCATAGGTCATTAAACCCTAAACACAAGTCACCAAACCTCAACCGATCTCCTGCATGGGATGAAGCTAATGGCATTACCAGAGTGTTTCCTGGCTCAGATAGGGGAGGTTTCTCATAGGCTCCAAGGGACTACTCCATGGATCGTTCAATTGTTATTGGTGATTCATTATTGGGTGAAGTCTCCCATCCTTCTCCCTCCCTTGGTGGTGGCAGGGCTTCCCTATTCTGATAGGAGAAAATCACTTCAAGACTATTGGTAGTGAGTTTCTAGGCTTGCATTCTAAGCATGGTCTGACACCTGACATGACCATCTCACCCCTTAATCAACTACATATCTCTAGATCTGACTTCAACCTTGTTGGATTGTGAGACAACTTCAGATATTCTTCTCTTACTCATGCCTCATCTACTATTGGGGGAAAAATCATGGCCTAGTTGAGACAACTAGCTATTTATTTAAAAATTCTCTGTGGGGAACGAGTTCTATGGCCCCTTCCTCCACTACTTCCTGCATCACATTTGGAAATGAAGTCTTATAATTTCAATGCTACGTCGAGGAGCATACATTAATATGTAGATTCACAAGTTTATGGCCCATCCTACTGGCACTACATGAATGGATCTCCAAGCATTAGATCCTGGTCTTTAAAGAAAGATTATATTTGTATCCCTATGATAAAGGAATTTTTATTGTGGTCTATTCTTCTTTAACAAATAAAGACATCATAGTGGGTAAATTATGGGTTTATCAATCAAGATACCTTGTATTAAAACCATGGTTCCCCTCTTCTAACCCCCTCACAGTATCCTTATCTTTTAAACCCATTTTGATAAGGCTAACCCATTTACCTCTCTAATTTTGGAGTCATGATTGTATGATGTCCATTGGAGATGTTCTGTGAAATATTCTTCATATTGATTCTCAAACCATTGATTTCTCCCATACAACATATGTCCAGATTCTTGTTGAACTAAACACCTAAAAAAACCTTCTTGCAAACCTTGTGCTTAAAACAGAACATGGACCAATCAATGAGACTATGAATGTTTACCTTTAAGGAGTAGAAGGTGTTTAAATGTAGGTCATATTGTTGCTGATTGTGGCATGGAAATACGTCAAAATGAGAGGAAAAATTAGTGGAAGAATTCCCTCCCTGAACACTTGGTTTTTGATGACAAGGATGATTTAGATTTAAATGCAGATTCAGATGTTGTGGACAAATAAGTCCAAGAAACCCCTCTCTTATATACCTTCTAGAGGAAACATGAAGGATTTTGAATGTATCATTCCATCAAAATCAATTATTAAAGCAAATGAGTGTAAAGCAGATAAGCAAAATATCCCTTCTCCTCTTCCGTCATTAAAAAACACTTATCTTCCAATTGAATGGGTTGGTTGTTTTCTTCATATCAAGGACGTCTCTAACATGTGGACACTGGTGCATAATAAGAAATAATTAATTTTCAAGAACATTATTTCTCCTACCTAGCTGTCTATTTCATTGTTGGGCAACTGTTTATTTTTTCTTTGAACTGTTATTGCTTTATCTAGGTGTTTAGGCCTTATTGTACTCCTGGGTAGGGCCCCTATCAAAAAACCTTTACACTTAATAAATAAATATTTTTTGTTGAATTGTGATGATTATTTAGAATTTAATATGAATATTTTTCCTCTAAGTAGTTATGTATTGTAGAATTGATGTAGAGAAAATACAACATTTCATCATGCTTTCAATTAGTAAAGAGGAAACAATCACTAACTTACTCAAAAATCTACATATGAAAATCCTCAAGCTTCTCAAGATGCCTAAATTGAATTAAAATGCAAGAAAAGATCAAATTTCATCTCAAGGGATTGAATCGGACTTAATAATATGTTCCAATATCCTCATTCATTTTCCTTTTCACTGTCACAATGCTTCTTGATCAAAAATACAATCATTTCTTCTTTTACTCCAAAATTGTCCTTTACCTTCACTTCCCTAGTTTCTAGCCCAAAACATGTAATTTTTGGATTTCTAGCTTCAAAAGTTCCTTCTAACCCCTTTCTCTATTTCATAACCTAAAACAAGAGTAAAAAAAACATCAAATTGATTCACAACTATCAAAAACATTACTATGTACTTATCTTTCTCCAATTTCCATTTTGGTGTTCTCTAGTCCAAGTTCTTGCTAGCATCAAGTTTAGAATGATATATAAATAATCATCAAGAATTTTAAACGACTTAAAATACTCTTTTTCGATCTTAATATTTTCCCCAAGTTTTAAAACCCAACTCACCTTCCTCTTCTCACAATCACCCTTTTCACTCCTAAGCTCTCTAATCCTTAACTAGCCCTGCTTACAATCCTTTTCTAGCATGTTCCTCAAACCACTAAGTTTCAAAACTAAAGAAGGATTTTTCTAGACACCCATTAAGGTCTTTCATGTCTATGTCAAATTTTACTTTTTTTTTTTTCACAAAATATTGTCCAAAATCACCAAAATCTTGTTTCCATTAGGCTTCTTATGACTGTGACAATGTGTGATAGCATACTGTCAAATAAAACATGAACCTTACCCCATCAAAGTCCAAGATTTATTTATATTCCTTTAGTAGAAACTTTTCTCTTTTTTTCTACCAATTTTTGGACTTAAGCTCAAATATTTAATGCTTCAAATTCAACTTTCTCGTAAAAACCCTAATTGTAATAGGTCTATCCCAAGAAGAGAAACATTTCTATAAAATTACTTGTCCTTTCCATCAAGCCTTGATGTTTGAACTCAAGTTTTGTATGCACTAACCTAATATGACTTTGTTGTTAATGAGGGTTCAACCAAGCCTCAATATTTGAATAATGGCTCTTTCTCCACTGTATTTTCCTATAGGGACAATGTTGAGACTTCAAAACCCTTATCTTCACAAGGGATATACCAATATTTTATTTTATGAATATTTTCTTATAAATGAGATTCTCTCAACTTATTTTCTGTTATAATCAACTATAAAATTATACCACATCATCCATTGCAAAAAGAAGTAAATAAATACACTCTCAACTAGAACAAGCTTAACACAGTAAGATTCCTTGTAATTTTCAAGTTTATCATCAAAGTACAAAATATTCAATCTTAAGTATCACACCATTTACTCATATTCCATGATGATTACCACAATATAACTTTTCCACGAGGATTATAAGATGTTTAAACCTAATATTTTATAAGCACATAGTTAATTTGGCATTCACATTATTATATGTAAGAAAGAGAGTATACTCACTCTATACCTTTATAAACTCACGCCTAGAAACCAAGAAAGTTATTCCAAATGTTTGAACATCATGAACATCAATTATTTAAGCCTTAAATTCATGCAACTCAGATTCTACCATGACAAGAAATTCAACATCTATAAAATAGAATTTCATATATTCAAAACTATATGTATACTTCTTACAAAACTTCATATTTTCTTAATCTTCCTCTCCTCAGACCTTGAGGAGTTGTTCTTCCCATCCTTAATTCTTCCACCTTCCTCGTAAGGTCACTCACCTTCTCTCTTCTCACTAACACCATTCCTTCAAATCCCTCCTCCTTTAATGCACTCACTCCTTAAAACCTAACTAGATTTTCAAATTTCACATGCCCATACATCAACATGAAGGTCTTTCATATCACTTTTAGTCATTTCATAACTCACACATATTCTTGAATACTCATAACCACAATCTAATACAAAACTCACGTCTCATGACTTGAATCATCTCTCTAACCCCTTTTCAAGCCATATTTGCTTATTTACATGTTTTACAATTTGAATTTCATTATGGAGGGAAATGAAGAATATTAAATTTGAACCTCTTGGTCATCAAATTATCTCTGTTAGGACTTGATATCTCTCTAATATACTCACTACAATCATGAATAAGGATATATTTACAATTTTGGTGTTCTTTGAAGATGCCACTACATCAAGAATCCATGTTTTATGCACATAACCAACCCAAAATATCTAGATTTAGAGAGTGACGTAGGTGGGACATCATAGATAGTATTCATATTATCTAAGGTATAAAAAAAAACCTAAGTCTACCTATTTAGAAATTAACTTCAAACATACATAAAAATACTCATTCGTCAAACTCTTTAGTGTTATTTTTGATATATTCTCACATTGTTACAAATACATTAAATGTTTTAATACCAAGATCATCAAATGTGAAATTTATATCTAACATAATATACAACATGTAATCTTGAATACATAATGAGTTATCCCTTATTAGAAGACATCATCAACAAGGAGTTGGAAAAGATACTTGATGATAGTATCATGTAGTTCCCACTTCCCTTTGACACCTTTTTGATATTAATCATGATACTGCTGATTATATTATGGACTGTATTATGAACCTTATTATAGTATGATGATAGATGTTAGATCATGGATCATTGTTGACTTGATTCAGTTATGATGCATGATGATTATTAGAGGCATTTTGGATATTGATGATGATACACTATTTGACATGGTTATGTTATGGATGTTGTTCGGATATTGTGAGTAGACCTAGAAATGGAAATTATTGGATGATGATATAGTTGCTGATAAAAATGTAAATGATATTGTTAGATTACTTTGATGTTGTTGTGATTCATATATCTAGATGATTTCGGGAATTATATTTATATTATTTTGGATGTTCTAATATGGCCATGAGGCCGAAGGAGGTATTTGTATTTTGCAGGTTAAAATATCACAACAAACATCGGGGGATTGGAGACCAACCAAATTGGAATTCTAGATGAATTCAACAAGGTCACCATGGTAACTTGTTTTGTTTGTGTGTGGTTGTTTTGTTAGGGGTACCCATGGGGGGGAGCCACCTTTAAATGTGAACAAGGGGTTATGTGTATTTATTTATTTAACCCTTTTGCTTAATGATTGCATGTGTTTATTTCAAGATGCATTTGCCCCTTTCTTTATTTATTAAATGTTGTATTACTATTGTGGGTAAGCATGCTGTTAATATTAATTAATTAAAAGATATTATGAGAAATTAATTCATTGAGTTTTTGGCCTTGAATTAAAGTGTTGTAACAGATGTGTAAGTTAACTATTGAGTGAGAAACACTCAACCTTCTTCGAAATTCGAAATTGTCCTTGGGGGCCGATTTTGGAGGCTTGTGGGACAAGTTAAACTTGTCCCATACCTCTTAAATTTAGTTACCAACCATACCTATGGTTAGAGAGTTGAAATTTATCTTTTACAATACTTTTTGAAAAGGCAATTTGTAGGTTTTAATTACACTTTTCTTACAAGTTGTAATTTCAGTCCTTTGGGGTGTGGGTTTGTTTTGGAGTATGTAAGTAAATTATCATATTATTTAGCCACCTATTTATTGTGCTTTGGAGAATGAATTTGACTTTGAGGTTTGGGGTTGAGGATGTGTGATGTGGCATCCTACATGGGTCCACCTTCTCCTCTTCCCTTCCCTCTTCTATAAAACTTGAATTCCTTGCCTTGTTTTGGGTTGCTTGATTTTGGAGACTTTATTCTTGGGTGAATTCTTTTTCTATTTTGGGAGCTCTTGCTTGAAGGATTTTTTGGAATATTGTTGTATGCTTGTGCTTGGCTGCTTTGGATTGCTTGCATTGGGATAAGCTTGTTGTTTTGGAACCTGGAATGACTCCATCATGGAGAGGTAAGAACTTGGCTCTTGAAATTTTCTTCTTATATGAATGTGAATGTTAATGTATGAATGTTTGATATGTTTGTGGGCTATTGGGTATATGGCCTAGGGATGGTGTAGGAGAAGACTATGGGGTTTAATTTGTGGGAGGCATAAGAAGCATCCCCCATAGTTTCTTGCTCCTTTGGCTTGCTTGATGAATCCTTAGTATTGTTTGCCATGTTTTAATGTAGGTGTAAACTACATTCAATTTTTGGAACTGTGTTTTATTGTGAAAGTGTTGATTGTGTGTTTGTGGAAGCCTAATGTTGCCATGAGTTGGATCACATCTTTTATTGCATTATGGTTGGGGCTCAGGGGATAATGATGAAGGATGGATTCTCCTCTTCATTGGATGTCTTAGTTGGGTGGAGAGTGATTCCTTTCCCCTACTCTTGTTGTGATTACAACATGGAAAAATGAGATATATGCACTTGCTATTCTGGAGCTGAGAAAAAGACAGTTTGATAGTCCCTTGCTGAGATAAAGTTTATTGTAACCTTTCCCACTTGTAGTGGAGGAAATTGTAAATTTTTTGAAATAGAAAGATGTGGAATTGTTTATTGAAGTTGTAAAGTGAAATGTAAAAGAAATAAACTCTGTTTTTAGCCTTTGAAAGAATGTGAAAGAATTGTACTCCGTGTGATAAATTCAAAGATTGAAAGAAAGGTTGTAAAGTTGTAATTTGGAATCAATAAAGGATTGCATTACCTTTCTCAATTTGTGTTTTTGTTTTAAGATTAAACATCTAAATGTGAATTGGAATCTTTGTTTGAAAGAAGTAAATGCATATGAAGGAGAATACAAAACTTTGTCTTTTGAAATGTGTAAAGTTAGAAATCAAAATTATATTTTGTTTTTATTTTTGAATGGTTGGAATTGAATCAACTAAATGTATTAGATTTGAATTGGAACACATTATAATACTTGGAAGAAGAAAATGGCAATTAAACCCTTTTAAATTTGATCTCTACTATGTATTTTTAAAATGGCAATTACTTTACCCAAAACACACAGTTTAAACCTACAACAATGAAATAATATATTAAATGATTAAATTGAAGTAGTGTGTCATAAATTAATTCAATTGGACTGTAAAAATTAAGCATAAATACTTCAAAACCTTGCAACATCAGGCTCCGCCCTCTTATAGTCATTTTTCAGTCAAGGAATGAAAATGCTCAAATTGCAAATCAATCAGACAAATTGAATCTTGAAATCCTTCCTAAATCCATCTAATAACAATTCTTCATGTCTAATATCAAATTGAAAAAATCTTATAAGTTAAAATTTACCAGTTCGTACTGTAAAAGTCTGCAGGATGTTTCCTCGAAATTGACCCCTTAAACTTTATCAAAATAAAAAATTGACAATCTTTGAGTAAAGAGGATGTTGAGAGCTTTCCAGAAAGTCCTTGTTTTCTAAAATCCAAGCTCTCCATCAAACGTTATGGCCTTCTGAATTTTTTTTCACTTGGTGTAAAAAAAAAATTTGGGAAAAATTTTCCTGGCAGGCCCGCGGGCCTGGATTTTTCCCTTAGAGCTTTGGAAAAAAATTGGTAAAATTTTCTTAATTTTCCCCACTTCCCCTTCATTCTGTATCCAATCAAAGGCTACCACATGGCACCATGAGGTGTCAGTGGAGGGGAAGATCTCTTTTTAAACTTAGGGCTCTCAGAAATTTTTGGGAAAATTTTCCAAATTTTCTCCGTCGGCCCACAACCAATCAGAGGCTGCCACACAGCACAACAAGGTGTCAGCGGAGGAGCATGCCCCTCTTTCCCTTTGAGATTCAAATTTTTTTTGGAAAATTTTCCAAAGCTTCCCCACCGACCCACAACCAATCAGAGGCTGCCACATGGCATCACAAGGTGTCAGCGGAGGCATAGGTGAATTTATCCCTTTTTGCCTTTAGTGTGTGAAACATTATTTCTACTCGCCACCCCACTTTCCTTGCATTAGATTAGGAGACACTACATGTCCCTTGCAGACTCGTGGGGGCATGGGTGTAAAAGTGAATTCTTGCCTAGCGCAGGAATTTTTCCAAAATATTCCCGTCGCTCCATTTTACCCACGTTGGCTTAGAAGGCGCCACGTGTCCCTGGTGGAATCACGGGGGCATGGGTGCAAAGCTAGTTTTTCACCTCAAGCAGGAAAATTTCCAAAAGTTCCCTACCACCCTGTAGACTCACCCTTGGGGCACTTTTTCTTTCGTGGCCCCGCATGCTTACTCTTGGGAAAAATTTTCACCCCAAGGCCTGTTGGCCCATAACTTGGAAAATATGAGGAGTTAGGAGGACTTCTTTATATCACTATAAAGGTGAAGAAATTTCCTATCCCATGTGAATGATTTAGGGAAAATTTTAATGCATTAATTTTGAGAAAAACCAAGTTGAATCTTTAAGTATGTTAGAGAGTGGGTATGGTGAGGAATTACCCTCTGACCCTAATTGAACCTTCTAACCCTAAAATTATGAACCTTGTGACCTCTAATAATTGTGAGAAAAAGAAAAATATTCTATTGTGGATTAGAATTGATCTGGAACTTATTAGTGATAGTTGTTGTCTTGTAACCTGGTTGTAAACTCTTTTAAACAAAAAAAATTATTCCATAATTTTCCTAGCTAATCCTATGTTGTTCTTGGGTCTCAAGTGGGTTGTTTTTTAGTGGGAGTTACATATCATCTATACCATTAGAAATTATAACTTGGTAGCTAATGTGCAAAAGAAATTGTATTATGCAGGAGGGTTTGAATGTACCTTGATAGTTCCATAAATTACAAATAGCTCACAAAGTGTAGTCATGAACCGAAAAACACTATAGATATGTAAGATGATGTTCGGGAAGAATTTGAAAACATGTTATCAAAATAAAAATAACCTTATACTAATTACAATCCCACTTTTTTGTATCTGTTAAATTAATGGTAATATCATCCATAATTCCATCCTAGATATTGATTCTTCAAAAAATATTATGCATGAATTTATAGGTGATTGTTTAGGCAATAATTATGAAAACTAAAATTGAATTCTATTAGGTTTAGCTATAAAACAATTATGTGTTGTATTAGGTTAAAGAGTTTTATTATCAAAGTTCCAAAGATGAAAAAATCATGTGCATAGGTAATACTGAGATTTAAAGTATTCTAGAAAATTATTCCATACTTTTAGATAGAAATTTGTCAACGATTACTATTTCTTAATTATGTTTGTAAGTATACAAAATTAGGATCATTTTAGGTACTCCAATTTCCATCATGTGAACAGAATATTGGTGATGTAACCATAATGAACATGTATTGAGTTTTTCTTTTTCTAAAATAGGTATACGAGCCTGTGATATCCTAGAAATTGATATTTTTATCATCATACCAAAATTTTCTAAGAAAATCCACAATACTAATGTTGTTCACATAAGGGTTAAGCGGAATTTCCTTCTGCCTTAGGTAAAATACAGATATGAGTTATCAGCTACTAAGGGACACCACATAATATAACATTATCAAACATGGAATTAGAATATAATATAATTGAAGGTATACAATACTAATTTGAATTAAATGCATAGATACACATGAATCATCTATCCTTAGAATAATATCATAGAAGAAGTTACTATATTTATTATACTCTATACTTATAACTCTCAAGCTAATAAACCCATTGTATTTTCTAATTATATTGCATGGTTTGATTGCAAACATGTTTTTTGCACAATTATTAAAATACTTAAACCTTAAACACGTTATCTTGCAAAATAAAGGTGAATGTTTTTGGATGTGATGAGCATATTGAATATTTTCTCAATGGATTTTTTTATAGGAAAAAATAAGTGTTGAATTGTGATGATTTTTTAGAACCATGTTCAAACATGTTTCCCTTAAGTAGTTAACTAATCTTGAATCTGTGTTATCTCGACATGATCAATCAAAGATATCTAGATATGAAGAGTTACTTAGGTAGGTTTTACAAGTCACTATTCATGTAATATAAGGTACATAATAAGACATATGTATATCTATCTAGAAACTAATTGCCTACATACAAAAAATTTTATTTCATCAACATCTTTCGGCAATTTGTTGATATATTTTAACAATGTTACAAACATATTAAATATTTTAAAACTAATATCGTGAAAAATGCAATTCCTATCAAACTTGATATAAAACTTAGAATGTTGGATCCTTAAAGAATTAATTCCTTGTTAGAAGAAAACATCAACAAGGACTAGGAGAAGATACTTGATGATTGTATCATTTATCCCATTATAAATTCTAATTTGGTAGAAATCTATTTCATGTGCATAAGAAAAACCAAACTCTATCTCTTTGGTTATTACCTTTACTTGAACCACGCAAGTTTGAAGAGAAATTTTGCATTCCCTAATAAAAATTACATATTGCAACAAGTTCTATGTTTGGTAATGATCTTTTTACTTAATAAATATTAGAATATAATAAAAAAAATTAAATATTAATGATACACATAAATAACATTCACTACACATAGATACATTTCTTTTATAAAATCCTTTTTTTTAATTAACTCCACCACTAATTTCTAAATATTTGTGCATGTTTCTCTAGATGATCCAAATGGTGTAATTATATAGGTTTACATTAATGATATAACTTTAGACACTTAAATTTTTAACTTTTCCTTGTGCAATGCCAATTTTTTCCATGTTCCCTTGCTAAGACAAATTTTCACATTCTAAATCAAATCACCTCATCTCTCTAGCTCTTATACAACTTGTATATCTTTACACTCTACTATGTCATTCATGTTGATAATATTTATTGATGAAAGAACTATAAAAACTATATTATTCACATATTTTTTATTTTTTTATTGGTTTTCATCTCTATAATGAAAAAATGTAGGGAAGGTTCAATATGTAAGGTTTGGTCTGGTCAACTTATACAGTCCTACCCCTTCACATTCAATGACCTTGATTTCAATTTAAAAATAAATTATTTTGGTCATTAAATATTCCTACGGTCAACCTTATTCTTGAATATGGAAGGCTAAAAACCATTTTAAATTCACTTTATAAATCACTTGACACTGTTAAAAGTTCTTATTATAAATATCATTCCAAATAACTTAAAGGGTTATAAAATCTAAGTAAATCAACTACACATCATCTAAAGTAGTCCCTACAAAAAATCAAAAGAACTCAACTATGTCAAAAAATTTGTAATCCTCCATTTCCTAGAATTAAAATGTCATAAAGCTATATTTTAGAAAGAACAAAGTCACTCCAAAAATTACACAAGGGCTTTAATCAACAAATGGTTAGGTCACATAGCTAAGGAACACTGCATATCATTACTACCATACTAAGAAAATTCTATACTACCTAGTTATCCTTATATCATGGTGTTGAAAGACACGATAGAAATCCTATGGGTTTGGTTATATATTCATACTGTTAAAATAACCAAGGATATGAAATGAGGATTGACCTCACAATAAGGGAATGCAGTGCAACACTTGGATTGGTTTTAAGACTAGAGTTCTAATAACAGTCTATTCAAGCCTCAAACACACATATGTTTTCTCATTTTTATTTTCTAATGCTATGATGAAGGGTTGTATATGTTGTTAGGGTTTATACTTTGTTTTACATGATTAGATGTCATCCCAAAGTTGTGTGAACAAGAGAGACATATAACAAAGATACTTTTTAGATAAGGGGGACAAAAGAAGTTGTGGGTCCATAATTTTAAATGTTTGAAGACCATATAATTCTAGGTGATGACCATACAGATTAGAACTTGACTGCGGAGATGTTTTATGGTGCTACCCCTGTTGAGTTTGCAGATCCAGAACATTCACCAAATCATCTACAATTCCTAGTAATCCTTATCGACTATCTTACACACATATATCTTGTATTTTGTATTTGGTACAACTAATTTTCTCTCTTCTTATGTATTTAAGAAAGTATTTATAAATTATTTCAAGTATAAATGCATTATTATGATTGTGAATGACTAATGTTGGATTTTAATTAATCGCAATAGTGTACTTGTTACAAATCTTATCATCCTTATTTTTTTACACCACCAACACATAAAATTTAATTATGTAGAAACAATTTGGTGAACCTGATTCTTGAATCAAATATTTATCATAAAACCCTTTGGTTTCACTCCACTAATTTTAATACATTATTTATCCTAATCTCATGTATCATTATCGATATCTTCCACTTAATTCCAAGGATTCTTCGACTATCCTTACTCAATATTTCTCACATTAGGCCTATACCTCTCCCTCATTTAAGGGTTGAGAAACATATACTATTCATATCTATGATAACAGTGAAAATCCTTGCAACTGCACTTATTTCACCACTAAAAATTTGTCTCATTTTATATTCATGATTTTTTCAAGTACTCTCTTTGATTAAGGGTCTCATAACAAGGATGAAATTTATATTTTTTTGGATGATGATGTGTAACATTTTTTGAAATGTTAGGAAAATATATATATAATATTTAAGTTATTGTTTATACTTCCTATGATCAAATAAAAAAAACTATTTTATTTTCCACTGATGATCTCAATAATCCATCATATTATATACTGACATCTATTATTCCCACATCAACAATACCTACTTCATTTGGGATATCTATCCCCACATTCACAATATTTTTATGATTATTCCTATGGCTAGTACTATACAAACACTTATTATCTATGGTCACAATTCCTCACACACTTACTATACTAATACATAGGATATTTTATCCCTTGTTCATATTGTACAAGCTAAAGTTTTACAATTCTAACCATATGCATCTGTTTCCTCCAGTACTATGGATTCTACATACTTTCTCCATAACACACTTGTGCTAAAAGTGGCATTTTTCCCTGTTCGTGTTGGTTTCATTTCTTGTAGGCTTCATATATATGATTGTAAGGTTGATCCCAAAGAACATCTCAAAAAAGTCCATGTTTCTTACTTGGAATATTCATCAAATGATACATTTCTTACTAATCTCTTCTTGTATTCTAAGGGAATTTTGCTATAATACTTTCATGATCTACATATGCATTTTGATTATAATTTACATCTTTTAGAAAATCAATTCCCTACATAGCTTTTTATCATCATTTGAGATAGAGTATATCTTTGTCAAATGGTGAAAAATGTGACAAGGTTCCAATATAATGATAATTTATTATGTGTTATGCTAAAATAATATGCTTACTAATATGAATAATATCCTAGATGATAATGAACTACAAGATATCATTACACAGTATTCTTTTCCCTTTTACCAAAATTGATAATTTTTGATGAGTTCAATTCCTTTGATCATCTCTCTTATAGTCTAAAATAACATCAAGCCAAGCTAATTGATGTGAAACAACTTAAGTATGCGAATAATTATTCTAGCACCTCTAATCATAAATTTCAAGATAGGACTACTTCTAAGAATAAATCTAATGATGATAATATCATTTCAAAGGTAATATCAATTCCATTTATCAACCAAAATAGAAATAATTACAATCTTATTTGAGATAATTCACATGTTTTACTAGTACACTATAACAACTTCTTGAATAATAACTTGAGTATAATATTGTATCTCTCCCTCCACCACTCAAGGTTGATGCAAGTGTCTACAACTAAAATAATTCCTCTTACCATTTAATCCATTCATCACATTTATCCCTATAACATCTCACATAATCTTCTCATCATGATTAATTTCCCTAATTAATTATATAATCAAATCATCTCATATTTTAGGAATTTAATATTCATATGCACCTACCTTAATATATCTTCCTAGCCACTCCTAAAAATCTTCCAAATAATCTATCATATAATCATCATTATCCTAATATAATTAGTTTCTAGATTTCTCCATAGGTTTAAAACCTTCCATATTCTACCACGTTTTCTTAAATTTTACATTTTATAGAACCTTCCATATTTTATGACCTCTCCTATAATCTTCTAATTCTAAAAGCTTCCATCTTCTACCACTTTCTCTAGAATCTTCCAATTTTAGAACTTTCGGTCTTCTACCACATTTTGTATAATATTACAATTCTAGAACCTTCCATATTTTACCACATTTTCTAGAATATTCCAATTCTATAACCTTCCATCTTCTACCATCTTCTCTAGAATCTTCCAATTATAGAACCTTCCATCTTCTATTACCTTTTGTAGATTATAGGTCAATTATAAATCCTTCCTCTTTAATCACCCTCCAAGAATTTAAAATTCGTAAAATCCCTCCCATCTATATAATCTTCCTTCTTCTCTACTAATCTTCACCATTGATCCAAATACACCTTGGATCCATCCTATCCATCTATTATTATATAAATCAATCCACCACCCTCCATGCAAGCCAAAACGAATGGATCCAGGGAGAATCACAATAAGCTATTTTCACCTTAACCATAAATTAGGAAATCATAATCCATCAATAAATAACAAATATTTAGTGGGAATGTGTTTTCACAATCGACGTAAAAAAACAAAAATTGAAGAAACCGACATCCATCCATCATCTTTGATATAATGTTATACATCAAAGGAAGGATCATGTTCCTTGTAAGTTGTAGGTATATCTTCTTATTCCCTTATTTTTATTTCAATGTAAGTGTTTTATTTTGAGTTAGAGTAGATATCTCTAATGTGGCTCCCATGGTTTTGTATTTTACACTATATTTTTCTTGAACATATTTTTATCATGCCCAATGAGAATAACACATATTTTGATTGCATATTTATTTATTTTCTTGTGTGTGCTTGTGTGTACCTAGAGTAAGATTGTTTATTCTCTATGATCACATCATTTGAAAATATTTGGGATAAAAACTATATAATATTTCATTTTTTATATTTTCCAAACAGAAATGTGATGTGGATTTCATCCACACACACTTTTCATAATCATTGGGCATCTTGTGACATGAATATCATCACTACATACTTATAAACACCCCATGATCTAAAGGGTATCAAATTAAAAAGGAAATATATCATTATTGGTTAAGAATTGACTCTGTTAAATAAATGTGAAGCGATGGGATTCCACATCCCAATAACCAATCCTTAGATGTCATCCTCACAACATGTATTTTGGTACCATATACCAAAATTTACATAGGGGATACACTTACTAATCCTTTTATATCATAGAATTGATACACACTTTCCAAAAATGATTAATAGTGTATGAATCATAACACTTCAAAATTTACTAACTATATAGCTCATAAAGTTAGGGTTAGTACACAAATCTATCCCCACTATAAGTGAGGCATATAATTCGGTTACTAGTCCAGTGACACATGTTTTTATACTATAATAGGCTTGTGGATTTCATGTTCTAGTTTTATTATTTTTGACACCCATGTGTTTGTATTCATCACACTAAAATAAAAACAAGAAAAAAATTTAGTCCAAACTCTTTTTGATCAAGAACATCATGACTTCATTTTATTCTATCCAAACCTTGATTAAAAATCAAAATAACCCCATCTCTATCCAACCAAATTTTCCACCTATCACGTGGAATTCAAAAGAATAGCTCATACTAATACCTTAATCTATCATAATTAATAATGGTTGAGTACTCCTTGTTCCCGTGTATAGAGTCAACAAAATGAGCTACACTACAATAGACTTCTATTAATAAAAGAGTGTCATATGGAATATATAAATATTTATCTCCATGGTTCTTATCACACATCTCAAAGAGTGTTAAAATTTTATGTCTGGCGAATACGTACCCTAACTACTATAATTACACATTATTATCTATGGCCTACTATAAAACCTTCTCTTAGTCCTTCTCTAATTCATTCATCAATTTTTCAACCCTTTTAAAATTGAGACTCTACACCCTTTTATATATGCACTTGTCTAACCCTTACCCACTTCTCTCTCCTAAGTACCAGAACCTCATAATTCTCCTTGTCAATTTCAAATTTTAATTTGGGATCATAAATTCCCCTATCCACGTTATCTTCCTCTAGCCACTACTATTGAGACACATTAGCTGGTGGTTGGAGTTTTCATTGGACTTTACATCATCTTTCCACTATCATCTTTATGACAAAACAAATAGGACACCTTCCATTCCTCCTACTAGCTACACCAAATTTTTTTTCCATGGTTTGATTCTCTACGCTCCCGCCATAGCCTTTCCTCCATTTTAGACTTATCCAAAATATTCAATTTATCCTTCTATCATCTTGTACCTTCCTTTTCTTGTGATATATTTTTTACCCTCATCTTCAATATCCACTCCATCTCACTATATATTTTCATGTAAATTTTTCCTTTCACTTCACATTCTCCCATGTACCTATCCACTTTTCTACATGTCATTCCATATAAGATATGTGTTAAAATTATGTGAACTTATTCCTTATCCTCTGCACCTCACGTTGTGCTCTATTCCCCCCCCCCCTTCTTTCTTTCATACACACCTATATCACATTATCCCTCTTTCTTATGTGCCTTCAAATTTTTGCATGTATCCTTCCTTGGGAAAAATTTGAGTAAGATTTCCTTAGTCCTAGGATGCTACTGTATATATGATTCCACTAATACATTCCTTGATAATAACAATATCTTAATGTAGACACAAAATCAGGCACTTACTCATTGCATCACGCCTCTATGTATGATATTATATGAATGATTCATAATACAAATTAATAGGAATTATCAAAAATTATTTTTCTTTTACATTGGTTTATCCTTTTGATACTCATATCATTTACTTTTCTGAAATGACCACTTTACTTTTGAACATCTTGAGAACATGTAACCTAGCTCTATATTTTCTATTTTATCCTCCAAGTATCGCACACACTATCCTCGATTAGGGACAAGAGTACTTAGAAATTATCGTTCTCTGTGGGTTATTCTATCATTTTCACTCCTTTTCTCAAATTTTAAATTCCACGTCAATTCATATATTTTCTAAAACATCTTTTATCACTTTGAGCCATCATTTTTTTGCTAATGAAAAAATTAAAACAATGGAATCTCTCTCTCTCTCTCTCTCTCTCTCTCTCTCTCTCTCTCTCACACACACACACACACACACACACTCTCTCTCTCTCTCTCTCACACACACACACACACACACACACACACACACACACACACACACACACACACACACACACACACACACACAATATATATATAATTTTCTCACTATTATTAGAGGTTGGACAACTTGAGGCTATTGCTTTGTATTGCCCACTTGGGAAAAAAGAAAAATTCAAAGAATGCATTTGGGCTACATTACTCACTACATAAGAGGGGATATTTTTTAATTACATTTTACACATTCATCTTGGGGGAAATGTATTTATATCACACTATCTTCGTGTTACTGTCATGAGGACAATATAGTTTAAAGGGACACAATTTAATCACACACAAATTAGAACTACATAGATTCTCAAATGTTGTACAAAAATTATTGAAAATCACACTGGGGTGACCATTGTGGTCAGTCTGACTCATGCATATGCATTTATTTTTCCATCTCTTATTTTCTTGAACCTTCTGTAGGTAACTGTACGTCGGAAAAGTGACAGGTGAGCTTGAGAATCAACAAGTAACTCTTCTGCGTACCCGACCTCTTGAGGTCGTGCTGAGACAGCCGGTGTGGGTAGAATGTGCAGGCAAACTAGTTAGGGCAGTCTAATGTCTTCGACACGCACTAATGGTATTTGCGAATCTAAGGCAAAGAAGGCCCTTCTAACTTGGACTGGTGTGATAGATCGATCAGCGAGGATGACTGCTCGAAGGCTCCAATCAATATCGAGCTCTGGCGTGATTCGATCTATGGGTTGTGGGATGCGTGGAAAATGACCCGGGGATGGTTTCGTGTATTTCTCCTGATAGGGTCATATGGTGGATATAGTCAACTCTATGGATGATTCTCTGGCCTAGTCCAAAATTCTCTAGTTTCGTTGGTTATTGTGTCTAGTAGGGATAACTGTTGAATGATGAGAGGTGGAATCGGAGTAGACTGAAATACTAATTTACGTAGGCCAGTGTCTATGTCTAATTCTCTTATGGATTCGTTAGGCTATGGGATCTGTGGATCACAACCATAGACTCTTGGTTGTTGCGGTCCCGTTATGGTCATACGGGAGATCAAGTTCTGATTCCTAGCATCCAGTAGTCATAAGCTTTTTCAGCTTCTATGTTTAGAACCAACAGTTGTGCGATCTTCTCAGAATACCTTACAGGTGTTATCGCAACTTGGATTCTTAAGCTGGTATCTATATCTACTAGGGTGTCTCCAGCGTCTGGCTGTGGAACTAAAGGATCACACCTGAATGTTTTTTCTCTTTCGAGCCCTTCTACAATCATGTGGGTATTTTCTAGGGTAATCTGTAGTTTGGCTGATTTGACCAAAACAGATGTGCTTGGTCGTCTTCGATGTTTAACCCTCTCAACTATGCCCTGATCTGTTGGAAGTCTGTTGTTGTTTGGAAGACTTTTATCCTAAGGTTTTGGTCAATATCAGTTATTGTCACTACGGTATTAGGCTGGGGCACAATTGGCTTGAAAATGTATTCCCTGGGCTCCCTAGGTCCCGTAATTGTCATGCAAAAGCAGTAATGAAACAAACTATGATAAAGTAAAATCTAAGTGCACTTCTAGCATATATAATTTCTTTTTGTATTTTCTGGCAATTTATAAGAAAGCAGCTATTTAAAATATTTAGAAATGACAACTAAACTAACAACGTAAAACAAACAAAATAGCCGAGTGTAGCTATTTGTCTGTGCGATTTCGTATATCTATTCTAAATAACGAAATAACTAATCTATCTGCAAGATACTCGATCCTACTTCAGAAGTGAGGAATGAATCATAGTTTCTCAGAAACTATCAATCCCCACAACCTCCCTGGCAATATCGAGAATGGAAATAACTGAAATAAAGTGATTAACTACTTTATTTGATAATTTCTAACTAAAACTTTGAAAGATGGAACCTGGATTTCGTAGAACAGTGGCGAATCCGATGGTGTGTGTGTCCTTGTCCCCTCAGTATGATCTCTCCGTTCTTTGTGCTCACATGAATCCAGAAAAGCGTGGAATGCTTGCATCAATAGGAATAGATATTTGGATCAATGGACAGCCTTCAGAATGCAGACAGAATAGAATGCGGATAGGAGAGGGATAGCGCAAGAGTACAGAGCTTGGCCTATGCAATTCCTAGCGGGGTATACTGCGAATCATGCAACAAAAAGCGTCCAGAACCTGAAACTAGTCTGTATGAAGAGCAAAACCTGCAACTTTAATGGCTTCCTAGACTATTCTACTCCAAAACAATAATACTGTTTGCACAAGTTGGATATGTGGCTTACCAACAGCAACACAAAGCTAAAACAAACCTACAACAAACTATGCTACCAATCCTAAGCAAACTAAAAGGACCACAGCACTGAAAACATGAAAGTTGGAGTGAAAATGGTGGCCCAAATAATGTTTGCACTTGCACAAGTTGGATATGTGGCTTACCAGCTGCAACACAATACTAACCAAAGCACTCAATGAGAAAACTAAAAATCCTAAGAAAAGGAAAACTAAAACTGCTGTAACAAGAAATTCAAAAGCAAACTTTGGAGCAAAATTCAGAGGCCATTTGCATGTGCACAAACCATGCATTTATAGGAATCCAAACATCCAAAATCAAATCCAAACTGAACTCCTAAACATTAAACAAAAGAAAAACACTATTCCAGGGGACCAAAAACATTAATGCATGCTCAAGTCGGCAAGAAAAGCTGGTGAGTCATGATATTTCATGCGGGTCGCGTCAAAAGAGCGTTCTGGAAAACACACACAGGACCGTCCCCCTGCTCAGGGCGGCGGTTACAGGACCGCTGCCCTGTTCAGGGCGGCGGTTTCGTCATTGAAGACCAAAAAGCCAAGAAAAGAGGGAAAAATAGGGAAAACAAAGCACGTGGGGGCTAAGCGGGGCATACGGGATGTTAACGCATATCTGTAAAGCTTCTCTGGATCCCGAACGCCTTGCGAAGAGACCTGTATCATCATTGGGGCACTTATTACACCGTTCCGCAGTACAGTACCTTACAATTTTGGGTACGTACATATTGCCCCCTTGGAGAAGCGTTTTAGCCATGAAGAGGCATAAAACGGTGGGTCTGAGTATGACAGTCCCGAAATGGGAAGTTAGAAGTTATACCTTACACGTCCGTTGTCGAAATGACGCCATCCAAAATTCCCGCCACCTACAAAATGAAAAGAGAACTCAAGTGCAGATAGATACAATAATTTGGAAAATAAACGCTAAAACAATAGGGGAAGAGGATGTACCATTAGTGCGAGGATAGAAACTTACCTCCGTCAACGCTCCGAACCAGTGAAAAAGCCATTTTAAAATGAAACAGAAGGATATATATATATGAAAGTGGGCCCATTTTCCTATTCATTTGCGCGAGTCGACTTGATAGATTTTGAGCTCTGGGACCCACGGTGACGGTTTCTCACGCGAGTAGAGTCAAAACGTCCGCAGTGAGATAGAGATCATGCCTCCACGTGCGGAATGCCACCCCGCGAGATCATAGGTTGGTTTTCTTCAATTTTGTGTTTTTCCCCCTTCTGATTTGAAATGTTAAATTCTTTGTAATGGGGGGGGTTATTTTCGAAAATGTTTGGTTTAAAGGGTCCATCTAGGGGGGGCGCTTACTGGGTAGGCCCCATTTTTTATTAAAATAGTCATTTTTTGCATTTTTTTGGGCTTTTTAAGCCCAAAAACCCGCGCGGGTTTCCAGACCGCGACCGCCGCCCTGGACAGGGCGGCGGTTACACGACCGCCGCACTGTACAGGGCGGCGGTCACGAGACCGCCGCCTTTAAGGCGGCGGTTACAAACCCCCCCCTGCTCAGGGCGGCAGTTCTGAACAGAATGCAAAAGAACCTATTTTGAAAGCTTGTACTTGTATTTTTAGCATTTGTACGTGTTTTTATGCTTCTCTTGATATTGTTTAGATACTAACTTACTCTTCTTTGTGTGTTTTTGGGTGTATGCAGGAAAAAGAGGAGTACATTAGATAGAGCCGGGAGAGAGTGTGTGACTGGCTTCCCGGGGTATTGGATGCCCTCTCAGTAGATGAGGAGGACACATTGCAGAGGGCTGGAATATTGCGTATATCGCGTGTGCCCCATGTTGCTCCATCCAGTCACATTCTTTGTGACCTATTTTCATATTGGGATGCAGATCGGAACACCTTCCGACTACCAGGGGTCCGTGGTGAGTGGACCATCACTTTGGAGGATGTTTACCGCATCCTGGGGGTCCCGATCATCAGGAGGAGACTTAAACTGGAGACAGCTGGTTCCAGGGCACAGATAGCTCAGTGGGCTGGTTATATGGGGGATGCAGCCATTTCTACGGGGTAGAAGAAGGGAGTGCGAGTCAGATCCATTCCTTCTTTGCCCATCCCTATCTTTCGATAGGCTATTATGGGGATCCTTGCCTCGAGACTCATCGGGGACAAGGGAGGGGACACCTTATTATACTGTTGGGGCCCCATCATTGCACAGATAGAGGGACATGGCCGGAAATATGCCTGGGGCGCGGACATTTTGGGGACCACCTACCATGACTTATACAGGGTGGTCTGATTACAGGGACAGTCCTTGAGCCACCCCACTCTAGTCATGAGTTGGGTGTATGAGCGCTTCATTCCGTATGGTAGAGGCGTGGAGGTGGCAGATCCTGGGGCGGTGAGGGCAGCCCGATGGTCAGGTATATCAGTGCTCAGAGCACCTCACCAGCCAGTAGCCACCCTTACCACGACAGACATGGAGGCTACACCGTACCAGCTTATGGCCGGTATATGGGGAGAGGAGACCACGACATTGGTCTCCTGCTCCATCACAGGGCAGCTTATCGACCGTGTGGGACGGGTAGAGGTACATCCCTTCAGCAGGGTTCCTCAGCAGTTTGGCCTCCCATACGTGGCTATGCTTCCTCCAGTAGCACCTGTTTATAGATCAGTCCGAGAGGCTAGAGGGGGGCCTAGAGGCCGTGGTTGGACAGTGGTTACCCCTGGCATTCCTATTACAGCCAGGGGGATAGTTCGGGCCAGAGGGAGAGCTGGTGCGCCTCAGGCACCATTACTTCAGATTGCTGCAGGTCCTGCTCATAGCAGTGACGACCCCATAGATATTGACTCCAATTCTGAGGAGCACACAGAGGGAGGGTCAGAGGAGCAGACGAACGAGAGCGATCCTGAGTGGCATGATACTCAGGACATTCTACGGGTAGAGAGGGAGGAGCAGAGTGCAGAGAGAGAGACCGTGGCTTCTGAGGAGCCACTCTCCCGAGGCCATGGTGGAGACGATGAGTCCGTTGCGGGGCGTCATGTTTCCCCTACCACAAGAGCAACCCCTCAGTCAGCAGCGGCATCAGCAGCAGGTGCTGGCCCTAGCGACCCATCTTGGAGGCCTGGTGATCCAAGTAAGTTATCCTCTCCTCCTTTCAATGCTTGTTTGTTTTAGGATTTGTTTTTGAATGTTAAATCTCCTTATATTTGTATTGTGTACACTTTAACCTCTTGCCTAGTTCCTAATTCGTTTTTCTTTCTTTGCTTTGCAGAGACTATTGATGAGTGGCGGGATCTAATCCGTAGGGTTTGCATCGATTCTCTGATGATCCCTATCTATAAGACCCGTGTGGAGTTATCTGTGGATGCCGGGGAGCCGTCAGCAGCCGGCACGCACACTGACGTCTTCGCTCCCATTTGGCATGTGGCCAAGATGGTGTCAACTCTCCGTACAGAGTTGGCAGGCTATAGGACAGCCGAGCGTCTTATGAGGAGCCGCTCTCATGGCGAGACTACGACTGCCCCTAGGGACCCCGAGCCCTCCGTCCATTCAGAGTGCCAGCGTAGCCGGAGTCCTAGGCGAGGGCGCCCACCTTCAGCGGGATCGCGTAGGGGTTGAGAGGCCACTTGGCTCCTATGCATCTTTTGTATTATAGATTCTTTTGTGCATTACGGGCTCTTTGAGCGTTTTGACCATGCCTAGTGCATGATGGCATTGTATACAAATATTGACTATTTATATATATGCGCCGATTTTGGATCAAAACTTTGTCACTTGGGTCTTCCCTTTCTATTTCCAGCTTTCTCGTGTATACTACAATGTACGATTCATATGCTTTCTAGAATGTATGCAATGGAAAACAGATGATGCAAATGTTTGCTTTATTTTTGTGTTTCATGATGCTGATACATGATTTTGTAGATATATTGTGATCTTAAATCTTAGTTTCTGTGAGCAATTTGGATACCTCATGATTTGTTTTGGCAAAGTGATGAAAATAATCAGTATGATGAATAGATTAACTTGCCCCACTCCTAACTCCACACAACTAGTAAGATGCGAGGGCTCATCACCAAGAGCCAAGAAGGGCGCAAGTTATGGAATATGGTGAAGTGATAGTGGTGAAAGACAGACGAAGCTTTGGTGGAACCAAATGAAAACTAGAAGCTTATTCTACCTGAATGACTTCATAGTTTTGGATGCAACTTGCTTTGCGGTTTATCCAGACTTAGACCCGTAGATGGCCACATAGTAGACAAAATCTGGGTTTTTAGGATTTTTAACTCTCTTGGAATTTTTGAACATCTGATTCATTCGTTATTGACTCAAAGTTTGAATTGATTGTTTATGAACTTTTAACATTTACTTTGTTTAGAGGACCCCCTACACTTTGCCCCATGCTACCTGTAAGAAGCATGGGTTTATCACCATGGGCAAGGCATAGGCGAGTAAGGGCATTTCCATCCTTTCCCAACCCTATGTCACTAGTAAGAGACGCAAGCTCATCACCGAAGGTTGGTGGGGCAAGGAAATGTGTAAAATAAAATTTTCTATTTAATCACTTCTTGACTTGTCTATTTGAGTAAAATGTCAGTATATGCTTATTTTCAAAAGAGATGTGTATATGGGATAGATGTGACACCATGAAGCTTCTAGAACAGACCATGGGCAAGACACCTATCCTAAGAAGAAATCAAAGCGAGAACGAACTTGCAGATCTTGGTATGGTTATCGTTAGGACTTCGTCATGTCTGATTTATTTGATAAAAGATTCTGAGTTGATTGATGATATCGAAGACGGAGAAGTATGATTAAAGAGATTTATGCCAAAAACATCACAAGTTTGTAATGAATTGCTTTGAGGATAGATTCCTTGATCACAATATGTGTAAGAACAAGTGGACAAAATGATCCTAATTTATATGAAAATGCGATGTAGATAGTTATATAGGCAGCGCTAGCTGCTTACGCGTAGAAATGTTTGAGGTGGAGAGAATTGACTGTTTCGCCAAACTCCTCACCTTCTAGCGTGCATAAGAGGTATGCACCATTTCTGTAGTCCTTCATGACTCGGTATGGGCCCAACCATTTGGGCCGGAATTTCCTTCCCTCGCCGGTCTTCTTGTCAATCCGGCTGTCTAACCTTAGAACTAGGTCACCTTCGTATATGTCATGTTCATAGACCTTCTTGTTGTACTACCGGCACATCCGGTCGGCATAGACTCTATGTCGTTGTTCAGCGTCTAACCTAGCTTCATCCAGACTTTCTAATTGAGAAAGACGTGCTTCTCTGTAAGCGTCCTCATCCAGAATCCCTTGTAGTGAAATGCGGAGACTGGGGATTTCAACTTCGAGTGGGAGAACTGCTTCTGACCCAAATACCAGCGAGAAAGGAGTTGCTCTTGTCGGAGTTCTTATTGAGGTTCGATGGGCCCACAAGGCCGGATATAACTTTAAATGCCAATCCCGCTTGTTTTCTTTCACTGTTTTAAGGAGAATGGCTTTCAGTGTTTTGTTTGTTGCTTCAGCCTGCCCATTGGCTTGGGGATAGTACAAGGAAGCCGTATGATGGCTGATTTTAAATTTGTTGCATAGCTCACGAACTTCTTCATTCTTGAAAGAAGTTCCATTATCTGAGATAATGATTTGCGGGATACCGTACCTGCAAATGATTTGGTTCAAAATGAACTTAGCGATTACAGAACCAGGTACAGTTGTAAGAGGCATGGCCTCTACCCATTTAGTGAAATATTCAGTGGCCGTGATTATAAAATTGTGGCCGTCTGTGCACGAGGGAGAGAATTTCCCTATCAAGTCCAGGCCCCATGTAGAAAAGGGCCACGGAGTAGCGATCGGTTGCAAAGCTTGTGCCGGCATGTGGATCTCATGAGAGAACTCCTGACATTTATGACACCTGCGTACAAACTCTATTGTGTCATGTTCTAGGGTGGACCAGAAATAGCCCATTCGATGTATTTTTCGAGCAGTGGCATGGCCACCGAAGTGGCCTCCACATATACTGCTATGGGATTCGTGGAGAATCCTCTTGGACTCTTCTGTGTCAACACACCTTAAGAGCATTCCATCAAATGCTTTCCGATAGAGCACCTGCTCTATAATGACGTATTTAGCTATGATAATGCGTAACCGCCTTCTTTGTTGAGGTGTAGCTCCTTCTGGGTTCCTATGGTCCATGATATAACTAATGATATCACCGTACCAAGGGCACTCAGATATAGCAGGTCAGGTTTCGATGTAGTATACGCATTCATCTAGAAAGTCTAAGTCTACTAAGTTGCCTCCGTCTAGCGGGTTATCAGCTAACCAATCTGCGATGATTTGTCCTTTAACTGACTTTTGGTTTACAAAAGTTAATTCGAACTCTCCCATTAAGGTTATAAAACATCCAGCTTTTTTGGACAAGGACCCTTGTGTGAGAAAAGTCCGTAAATGGTCCATCTTTACTATGACCCTTGTCTCTTGATTTAGCATGTAATGTCTTAGGCGTTTAGTAGCAAAGACTATGGCAAGACATTCTCACTCTGCTTGTGTATAGCGCGTTTCGTAGTCGAGCAATGTTCGGCTAATGAAATAAATCGCACGCTCTCTCTTGTCATCGTCTTCTTGGGCTAGCATGCAAGCTAACGAAACATCGGTAGCCCGTGAGTACAAAATTAAAGGGCGATCTAGCTTTGGTGGCATTAGCGTAGGCGGTGATAGCAGGAAACACTTGACTGCATCAAAAGCTTCATTGCAATCTTCAATCCAATCAATGCTATAGTCCTTCTTGAGTAAATTGTTGATTGGATGAACGGCGAAGCTTAGATTCGGGATAAATCTCCGGATTGCACCCAGCTTTCCGAGAAATGATCTGATTCCAGATTCATTCAAGGGTGGGACCATTTCGAGGACAGCCCGAATTTTGGCTGGATCAACATCGATCCCTCGTGACGATATGATGTAACCTAGAAGCTTTCCTCCTGTTACACCAAATACGCATTTTTCTGGATTTAGCGTGACTCCGTATTCTATTAGACGTGAAAGAATGATGCGGAGTACTTCGGGATGGTCACAACACTTCTTGGCCTTAGCCAACAAGTCATCTACGTAGGATTCCATGATTTTATGGATTAAATCGTGAAATATGTATGTCATGGCCCGCTGGTACGTAGCACCGGCGTTCTTGAGACCGAATGGCATAACAGCGTAGCAATAGGTTCCCCAAGGAGTTATAAACGTGGTTTTAGCTTGATCTTGCTCGGATATTTTGATTTGATTTTATCCCGAGAATCCATCCATGAGAGACAAGAGTTCAAAACCTGCTGTTGCATCAACAATAACGTCTATGGATGGTAATGGGAAGTCGTCCTTAGGGTAAGCTTTGTTGATATCTCGAAAATCTATGTAGATGCGTATCTTTCCATACTTCTTGAGAACGGGAACGATGTTGGATACCCATTGGGAGTAGTCAACTGGCTTGATGAATCCTACTTGAAGGAGTTTTATTACCTCCTCTTTTACCATGAGGGCTACTTTGGGCTTCATGGGTCTTGATTTTTGTTTAATTGGCTTTGCATCTGACCTAGTGATGAGGTTGTGTACCGCAATGTGGGGTGCGACTCCTGTCATTTCTTTATAATTAAATGCAAATGCCTTTTGATGTTCTTTGAGAACCTGAGTATGTATTTCCACTTCCTCTGGGGTTAACGAAGAACCTAGCTTTAAAATTCTTGGTTCATCTTCCGTTCCGATATTGACATCGATTGTTTCTTCAATTAAAGAGGCATTACCCTCTTCGAACTCAGGTGGTGCTGGAGGTAGATCTATATCATCCCCGTTTTCCGCCGCGTATATATTAGGTTCTTTTTGTGAGGGAAGATTCATTACGGGATTTCCGAAGTAGGAAGATGAATGCGGGATCAGAGATAAATCTAGCGTGTGATAGGAGAGATGTAGTGTTGCATAGGCATTTAAGTAATCCAAAGTAGCCGCATCGTTTCCAACATGGTCTAGGACGGTAGATTCATTTCCGTTTGAAAGAGGATTTGTCATTGTTTTTATCAATGGTTCGTTACGAATGGATACTGTGAAGTGAGTATCTTCTAGCTCATTGCTTGGAGTGAAGCGTGATGCTGAGGTTGCTATTGAATCGGCGAGAAGATTTTTTTCTCGCGGGATTACTTCAATGGATATGAAGTTGAACGCCTTGCTTAAATCTAATACATCGTTTTTGTAAAGTTGCAAGTGTTCAGCTTTAGTTTCATATACCTCTGAAACTTGGTTTGCCACCAATTGCGAGTCTCCTAAAACTCTGATATTATCGATACCAATTCTTTTGGCTAAGGTAAGGCCAAGGAGGAGGGCTTCGTACTCAGCGCTGTTGTTTGTGCATTCAAAGTTTAATTTAAAAGAGAATGGGAGGACCTTCTCTTCGGGTGAGGTAAGAATTATACCTGCCCCCGCTCCATAACGACATTTAGCTCCATCGAAATGGAGAGTCCAATACTTAGCCGGGAGTATGGATGTAGGTGTATCTGCTATGTTTGCATACTCTACTTCTACCATACAGAGATCTTCTGCTGGCAAGGAACCAACACCTAGGGAAAATCTGATACCTACTGAATCGAATGGTAAGAACATTGGTGAATCTTGTTCTATCAACTCAACGATCTTCGCAATAGTCGCTAATGATACTATTTCTTTAGTTTTACCTTTAGGGGTTGGAATTGTTTTAGCTATGTTGGTAGTTTCAAGATCCGTCGTAGGTATAAACTTTTCCTCTGGCTTTGGGTCAGAGGTTTTGTTAAGTTGGTTTGTTGGAAGTTTAAATTCTGAGTGTATACCTGGTCTTTTCTTTAAATCAGCTAGGTGTACGTCAAATGGCTTTGGATCACCTTTGGCTACAAATACCTTTCCTAGATGCAGGAATCTTAATTCTTGAAATAGCGTGGAAGGGATTGCCTTCATTCGATGTATCTAGGGCCGGCCGAGGATCATATTATAGTTAGTTTCCTGATTTATAATGTAAAACTCAGTCAGGATTGTTTTAGGTCCTAAGGTGACCGGTAGTATTATAGTTCCTATCGATGTGGCTTTAAGGCTGTCGTAGCCTCTCAAGGTATTTCGTGTAGTAGAACAGTTTGTTTCTCCATATCCCAATTTTTGGAGAAAAGAGAAAGGAACTATGTTAACCGTAGCTCCATCGTCAACCATTTCCCGTTTTACATAGTTATTATAAACTTGTACTTGCAAGTGTAGGGCTAGATCGCCGCGGCGTGCGATCTCAGCATCTGTAGGCATTTTACTTATTTCGAATATGAATTCAACATCCCTATCTGCCTGTCCCAGAGGATAAACATCAAAGTCTATATGATTTACTTGTGCTTCTGGTGGTGGGGTGATACTAATTAAATGACCCAAACCTAACGCCTCTAAAAGAGCAGCCCTATGAGCAGGGGAATTCTTTAGTAAATCAAGGAATGAAATATGCGAGAAGGTTTTTGTTAGATCATTAATTAGATCGTAAGCACCCATAGGTTTTGCTACGGTTTGCTGGATGTTATCTGTTTCCGGCAGGTGGCTTGGACTTGGTTGAGAGAAATACTCTCGTGTTCTTGTAATTGCTTCAACGGGTAATTCGGAGTCTAACTCTACTAATCCAACTACCTTAGGTCGTGGTTGACTTCCTAGTTGTGGCGCGATGAACGGATTTAGCGAAGTTGAGGCCTCGTGATCGTTGTTTCCTGTTATTGCACCTTTGTTTGTTCCAGCTGGTTTCAACCTATCGTTATCATGATTTGGGATTAGATCATTAAAGATCTTGAGAGGGGCATTCTGAGGGGAAACTGCCCCTGCGAAGGTATTTGCCGTTGGTGACGTAGGATCTGCTAAGAACATATCCATAAAAAATTGTTTTTGTTCATTTGGCAAGCGTTGCATGAATTTGTTGTAATCACGACACGTTCTAGTGTCATGCCCTCAAATTTTATGGAAACCACAATAAGAATTGGGATTGTAATTCCCATTTTGTTGGTTTGGTGTATATTGTGGCCTAAAATTCTGATCAAACTGTTGCCTATTAGGACTAAAGTTTTGTTGTTTCTAGTTTTGACTTTGGTTTTGATAACCAAAGGAGTTTTGGCTTGGTCTTTGTATGGGATTTCGCCGTTGTTGTTGTTGTGGATTATTAAAATCCACCGTATTGATCGTCGGGGTAAAATTTTTGTTTCTTTGGTTGTTTGTTTGTGACGGAGTATTAACGACATTTACCCTCTTGGGCTGGTCAGTTACCCCATCTGTTGTTACCCCCACGATTTTTGTTAAGGATTTTGGGTCCTTGATTGACACTTGTAGTGGTTGTAGTATTTTGAGTAGAGGTGATTAGCCTCCCGTTTGCTCCATACGTCTTACGGCCACTATCTATTGCTGCTTGATCAATTCGCAGAGCGCTCTCAAGTACCTCGTCATAAGTCCTTAGTGGGAACTTCTGGACTTCTTCCTTCACTTCTCTGCTAAGAGAATGAAGGAATAAATCACATAGCTCCATCTGATCCATGTTTGGAGCGCTTGCCGAGGAATAAAGGACTGTGCGCCACCTTTGGATGAAATGGGCGACAGACTCGTTATGTTCTTGCTTGATGTGCAAGAACTCCCTGATTCTTGTCCTTAATAGTTTGTTCATGTCGAAGGCTTTGATGAACTCAGACACGAGTTGTTTGAATGAATGTATGGAAGCTTCGGGTATTCTGTAATACCAATCGAGGGCAATGCCTTCCAGCGTTTTGGGGAATATTTTAGTAACAACCCCATCCCATGGGAGTAGTTCACGAATGGCTGTAGCGTAAGCTTTGATATGCGCATTCGGATCTCCTTCTCCTTTGTATTTGGGCAAATCAGGAAGAGGCCTTGGAAGCATAACGCTTCGTATGGCGAAATCTAAGGGCTCCTTTAAATATTCTAAATAAGTCCCTATCGCATACGTCTCAACCATTTATGGTGCCTGTTGAGGAGGCAATGGCGGAACAGGTTGTTGATATGGCGTAATGTACGTGTTAGCAGGGGCATAAGGCAATCCCTGTATTTGAGTAAACACGCCGGGGGATGAGTACATATCCCCTTGTGGTGATTTGGAGTACATGTTTAAGTACGAAGGTGTACTATCCAGGAATGGATTGCTCTGTACTGGACCAGGAGGAACAGTGCTAGCGATAGTGGGTCTAGTTGGCACTTGTTGTGAATATTGAGAAGTCATACCTAACGTGCCTACTCCTATGAGGAGATCTACTTGGCTAGGATGGTATGGAGGATTGGAACTCCCTGTTTGTATGATTCTCGAATTTTGACTTCCTTAGGAAAGTTCTAATCCTCTAACCTTTTCTATTAGATTTGAAATGACTTCGTTCGGTGACGCCACGATATCGTGCCTTGGTGGCGTTTTTTGTATATCCTGGTGTTGTATAGGCATGTGATAGCCTGTCATGAACTGATTGCTATCTTGTCAAGTTTCTCTGAGAGTATTTTCTATACGTGATAGCATAGAGGTATTTTCTTGAGGAGAGAACTCGGGCTGTATTTGCAAAATTCCTATAGGTGGGTACATGCCTTGAGAGCGTTGTTCACTCCTAAGATAACATGTTGAATACTCGTCATCTAGAACTGAGTATGGATCTGATTGTCTACTAATAGGCGGTCTGAGTAATACCTGAGGAGATGAAGCAGAATCTCCAGTTAATGTCATATTGTTCGAGCCTGAAGGCTCTGTTTGTGTTTGAGCAAGTTGCTCCAACCCCTCTGTTTGGAAGGACGAGTTATATCTAGTCCTTGGTGTTTGTGTTGACAACTGATTAGTTGAATAGTTCTCGCCCCACATTGAGAGTGAGGGTGATGAATGCCTATTCTGTTGGGCGTAGTATGCCTCAAGACCCAAGAGGGGTCTGCTGTATGCATCGAATCCCGACATATTCGGGGGGTATATGAATACCCGCAGGATAATGGGAAGGAGCGAAGGTGATTTGGAGAAGATGAAACTTCTCAAAGAGAAGGTGAAAGAAATGTTTGTTTCACGTCAGGTTCACCAATTTTGTACGTCGGAAAAGTGACAGGTGAGCTTGAGAATCAACAAGTAACTCTTCTACGTACCTGACCTCCTGAGGTCGTGCCGAGACAGCCGGTGTGGGTAGAATGTGCAGGCAAACTAGTTAGGCAGTCTAATGTCTTCGACACGCACTAATGGTATTTGCGAATCTAAGGCAAAGAAGGTGCTTCTAACTTGGACTGGTGTGATAGATCGATCAGCGAGGATGACTGCTCGAAGGCTCCAATCAATATCGAGCTCTGGCGTGATTCGATCTATGGGTTGTGGGATGCGTGGAAAATGACCCGGGATGGTTTCGTGTATTTCTCCTGATAGGGTCATATGGTGGATATAGTCAACTCTATGGACGATTCTCTGGCCTAGTCCAAAATTCTCTAGTTTCGTTGGTTATTGTGTCTAGTAGGGATAACTGTTGAATGATGAGAGGTGGAATTGGAGTCGACTGAAATACTAATTTACATAGGCCAGTGTCTATGTCTAATTCTCTTATGGATTCGTTAGGCTATGGGATCTGTGGATCACAACCATAGACTCTTGGTTGTTGCGGTCCTGTTATGGTCATATGGGAGATCAAGTTCTGATTCCTAGCATCCAGTAGTCGTAAGCTTTTTCAGCTTCTATGTTTAGAACCAACAGTTGTGCGATCTTCTCATAATACCCTACAGGTGTTATCGCAACTTGGATTCTTAAGCTGGTATCTATATCTACTAGGGTGTCTCCAGCGTCTAGCTGTGGAACTAAAGGATCACACCCGAATGTTTGTTCTCTGTCGAGCCCTTCTACAGTCATGTGGGTATTTTCTAGGGTAATCTGTAGTTTGGCTGATTTGACCAAAACAGATGTGCTTGGTCGTCTTCGATGTTTAACCCTCTCAACTGTGCCCTGATCTGTTGGAAGTCTGTTGTTGTTTGGAAGACTTTTATCCTAAGATTTTGGTCAATATCAGTTATTGCCACTACGGTATTAGGCTGGGGCACAATTGGCTTGAAAATGTATTCCCTAGGCTCCCTAGGTCCCGTAATTGTCATGCAAAAGCAGTAATGAAACAAACTATAATAAAGTAAAATCTAAGTGCACTTCTAGCATATATAATTTCTTTTTGTATTTTCTGGCAATTTATAAGAAAGCAGCTATTTAAAATATTTAGAAATGACAACTAAACTAACAACGTAAAATAAACAAAATAGCCGAGTGTAGCTATTTGTCTGTGTGATTTCGTATATCTATTCTAAATAACGAAATAACTAATCTATCTGCAAGATTCTCGATCCTACTTTAGAAGTGAGGAATGAATCATAGTTTCTCAGAAACTATCAATCCCCACAACCTCCCTGGAAATATCGAGAATGGAAATAACTGAAATAAAGTGATTAACTACTTTTTTTGATAAGTTCTAACTAAAACTTTGAAAGATGGAACCTAGATTTCGCAGAACAGTGGCGAATCCGATGGTGTGTGTGTCCTTGTCCCCTCAGTATGATCTCTCTGTTCTTTGTGCTCACGTGAATCCAAAAAATCGTGGAATGCTTGCATCAACAGGAATAGATATTTGGATCAATGGACAGCCTTCAGAATGCAGACAGAATAGAATGCGGATAGGAGAGGGATAGCGCAAGAGTACAGAGCTTGGCCTATGCAATTCCTAGCGGGGTATACTGCGAATCATGCAACAAAAAGTGTCCAGAACCTGAAACTAGTCTGTATGAAGAGAAAAACCTACAACTTTAATGGCTGCCTAGACTATTCTACTCCAAAACAATAATACTGTTTGCACAAGTTGGATATGTGGCTTACCAACAACAACACAAAGCTAAAACAAACCTACAACAAACTACGCTACCAATCCTAAGCAAACTAAAAGGACCACAGCACTGAAAACATGAAAGTTGGAGTGAAAATGGTGGCCCAAATAATGTTTGCACTTGCACAAGCTGGATATGTGGCTTACCAGCTGCAACACAATACTAACCAAAGCACTCAATGAGGAAACTAAAAATCCTAAGCAAAGGAAAACTAAAACTACTGTAACAAGAAATTCAAAAGCAAACTTTGGAGCAAAATTCAGAGGCCATTTGCATGTGCACAAACCATGCATTTATAGGAATCCAAACATCCAAAATCAAATCCAAACTGAACTCCTAAACATTAAACAAAAGAAAAACACTATTCCAGGGGACCAAAAACATTAATGCATGCTCAAGTCGGCAAGAAAAGCTGGTGAGTCGTGATATTTCACGCGGGTCGAGTCAAAAGAGCATTCTGGAAAACGCGCACAGGACCGCCGCCCTGCTCAGGGCGGCAGTTACAGGACCGCCGCCCTGTTCATGGCGGCGGTTTCGTCACTAAAGAGCAAAAAGCCAAGAAAAGAGGGAAAAATAGGGAAAACAAAGCACGCGGGGGCTAAGCGAGGCATGCGGGATGTTAACGCATATCTCTAAAGCTTCTCTGGATCTCGAACACCTTGCGAAGAGACCTATATCATCATTGGGGCACTTATTACACCGTTCCGCAGTACAGTACCTTACAATTTTGGGTACGTACAGTAACCATGCTTTTAATTTTTAGGTTCATGTGTGATAGTGAAATCCTACAATGAATTGGATGCGAAAAAGAATGAAAGGAAGAAGATAAGATCAAACCTTGAAATGATGAGAAACAAAACATTTATTTATATACTAGTGTCTAGTTCAAACATTAGTGCCCAAGTGGTCTTATCCTCATTTAGGAAACCCCTTCTATGGGGGCTTCAGATTATAGTTTCCTAGTTGGAGCTTACTCAATAAATATCTATCGTGTTCCACTAAATTTCAAGTCCTAGATCACCAAAGATCCATTAATACAAAGTAAGTAACTCTTATATCCCTATTTCTTATACTTGATTGTTTATTGCATGATCGATATTTCTTGTTATTGTTATATCTGTTTGATCCCAATCCTCTTGATAAATACAAACTTATAATGAGAAGGGGGTGAATTAGAATAAGATAATATTTTAGTTATTAAAACTTACATCCACAATTAAAATATGTAAAACTACTCAAAACAACACCACATGGAGAAAAAAGTATTTACGTGGAAAACCCTCTCTCAGAAAAAACCACAAAATAAAACTACTTGGATCCATCATCCCAAATTAACTGCTTTATAGTTTTTTTTATAGGAACCAACCTAAAGACACATCTCTAAAGCTGAGAACCAACTTAGCTAAATTTTGTGAGCTCCAATGAACTAGACACACCAATCCCCCATTTTGTGAGGCACCAACCTCAACAATATGATCTTTCACCTTCCATAGTTGCTTCTTTAACCAGATGTTGATGATTCTTCTTCTCCTTTGCTGATATTCCAAGAATTATATATATACATATATATTTTAACAAATCATTATCCCTTATTCTTTGATCTGTTATACACTCTTCAGCTATCTACTATAAATAATCTTTTATTTCCTCATCTTTTGCAGTTTCATACTTTCAACATCGATGTCGACCTATCTATCTATATCTTTTTATGATATCAGATTACTTCATTTTATATCCTACTCTCTTGTTCTGTTTTATTTTCAACTTCAAATGTCCTTAGATCATCTCACACGACTCTTCATTTTCTTCGGTTCTTAAAAACTTGGAATTATCAAGAAATTTTAATATAAAATGCTAGAGTAAAATAAAAACATGCAAATACTCTTTATTGAGGTCAGTCACAAAAAAAATCATAGCTTGAGTCAGTATTTTTAGGATTATATTTACAATTCACTAAAACACCCATGAATATCCCCTATTTTCTGTTAGACCTCTAGTTTTTTACCATTGCAAACATTACGCAACTACTTCACTCGAATCATGTAAAAAATTACACCTTCCTGAATGATTTCCTTGTTCATCCTTACATAATGATACAATTTTTTACTTTTGAGGCCCTTCTTCCAACACCCGTGGAACACTATTAACACCCTCAAACCACTATATACACTTGTCAATAACTATCACCACCTAATGAGCACTATCACTAGCCTTGGAACAATGTCACCATCCATAGAGAATTATCACCACAATTGAAGCATTATATCCATCCATAGAGCAATATCAACACATTTGGATCACTATCACCACCCATGAAGCACTATCACCACAATTGAAGTATTATATCCATCTATGCAGCAATATCAACACATTTGGATCATTTTCACCATACATAAAACACTATAAACAGTTGCAAATATCTATCACCATATGTGGAACACTATCAACACCCGCAAAAGATTATCAACATTTGTGGAGGTCTATCACCACCCACGGAATTTTACTGGAACCCACGAAACACTATAAATTAGTTTTCATCAATGCACGACATGAACAATGAAACTTTTTGTACAATATGTCTAACATATGATATCAATGAAAATATTTTAAAAAATCTCCCCCTTTATCATTAATGCAAACCCACAATCTTTAGCACCTTTCATCTAATCTGAATATCCTTTCCAAATTCATCCCCTTGACGTCTATATCTCCCCCTAATGAATTATTTCTTCATAATATTATGACTTCATTTTCTTTCTAATTATTCCATTTTTTTCTAACTCTCCCTCTTTTACATCAATGGAAAAAAAAATACTCACATCATAATCTCCTCATAAAAAAATGATTCCGCTGAGAAACTTGGATTTGAATTCACTATGATAATAAAATTATTTTCTCACCCTTAGTTTATGGTTCCCTTTAGTGACAAGATGAAAGTCATATCACTCCTAATTTATTTTTGATATACTCATACGTTTGTTTCAGAAAATGATTAGTAAAAATATCAACAATCTATTCTTTTGTGGCAATATATTCCAATTTAACCTACTACTCTGTAACTATCTCTCTTAAAAAATGATACTTTATGGGGTTTTTCTTTGTCGTAGAGTTCATAAGTGAATTCTTTCATATGTTTATTATACTAATGTTATGAAAAAATATGGAAATTGGAAAATCAAACTCTACATTGATGTCCTTCAATATATTTTTCATCCATAAAACGTGTGTGTGTCAAAACTTATATGTAATGAGAGGGAGGTGAATAAATGCTTATTAAAATTTGATGCAATTTTCAATGATTCAATCAACCACACTTAACTATTTTAACCATGAGATACAGGAGCATCTAACCATAAAATAGAAAGATAAGAAAAAACATATGAACACATGAGGAGAGAAGTATTAACGTGGGAAACCTATCAATGGAAAAAAACCAACTAGAACCAGAGAACTATCTTGGACAATTTTCCTTTAAAGTTACAATAGTTTAACCGTGTGGTGAGCACTCACTCCAATATAAAATCAAGAACCCACTTTAGAATTTTTTCAGTCACCTACTTTCTAGGAAGCACCCACTCAAAAAATATTGAGAAAAAACTCAAAATTCATTCATACAATAAATGGTTGATCACCTTCTTGACCTGGTTGCTTACATCAACCTGATGTGATATGTGTTTTAGTTCATTTATCTTATCCCCTTTCTCAAATTTTGCATTCATCTCTATACCCTTTCAACAACAACAATATTCTCTTCCATTAACAATAAAATTAATCTAACAAATGAGCTTACATGAATAAATATAACTCTTAGACACGACCTTTGATATTTCATTTACAATGACTCTTCAAATCACTCATTTTTTGTCTTCTAGCTATCAAAATTTTGCACAAGGATTAAAAAAAAAATTCACATGGTAAATGATCTAAAAAACCCAATAAATTCTCTTGTATGCTTACAAACTTGCCACATCACCCAAGACAGTCATTTAGGCTCCTAAATGTGCTGAAATCAACACCTAAAAAATAAAATCATGAAGATCATGCTATTTGAAGTGATACCACTTACCTTAAAAATACAACCAATATATAAAATTGAATCCTAGGAAGTATACTTACATTAAATAAAATCAGTAATATCCAATTAAAATCATAATTCATCCAAAAGCATCTTTTCCCAAAACTTGTATGGTTGTTTCCTAGGTCTTAGAATTTTAGTGTACCAATATTGAGTTGATTAACACCTCAAAACTTCACCTCATGGGGTAAATAACCTATAAATGGAAATATATTGAACTATACTAACTAATCAAGTAATTTTCATGCTTCAATTCATGGCATAAAGCTTCCAAATGCTTGGATCTTTGCAACTTGTCTAGCTTATCTTGAAGACATAAAAAATAGTCTTCCACACAATGAGATAAAACACCTCCAAATCACTTTTCAAAGATTTTTATCACCTCTAACACTTAAATTTTTATGTATAAAACATGTTCAATCATTCATAACCATAGGTTAAATGGATAAAGTTTCACCTTCATCCTCATTTAGACAAGTTTGTTAATAATCATAATATTGTAGATTTGGCCCATTCACAATCAAGAAAGAAGACACATTTAATAGCTGAACCCAACATCCTAACACATCACATGGGAAATTACCAATATTACCAAATAAATAAATGAAACTAGTTCAATGCAATTTCACATGGTTATCTTCATTCCTCTTCACTAGCTTCTCAAGACAAGCTCTTTTTGTTAGTAAGCTCAAATATGTACCCATCAACTAAATTTTATCCAAATGAGTAACCCAAGTGACTTTATAAAGTTTATTAAAACATCCCCAACATTATTGACCTAAAATATTAGTAGGGGTTACTTTGCAAGTTTCTTTTATACACTTAAATATTCACAAAACACATGTTTCCCAGCGGGTCCCACCAAGCACCATGAGATCAAAATATCATGAAAATTTTCCTTGAGGATTTATCTACATGTTAAAATAGGTTTCCAAGAAAAACATTTGAGTTAAACAACCTACCTAGCTCAATTTTCCAAAACTGGTCCAAACTAGGGTTTGGAGGGTTACAAACGTGCTCACAAAAATGGATGGAAATTCTAAAATACTATACAAATCAACAAAAAAAAATTTGCACCATAATTTTATCCTAATTTAATAATTTTTTGTGTCTTATTATTTTTCCGAAAGAGGCTCCATAATGTTTCTTGAATGCTAAGAAGTTTGTTTCTTAATTTGTATACTTTGAGAAACCCAGTTTTGGAAAAACTTGCACAGATTGAAAAATATCCATCCTTAGCTTCTAAATTTTTTCTCACATTTCAAAGACACATCCCTATAACACCTAAAAATTATAGTTTTCTCTAGTTCATAATTCATCTTTCCATCCCATCTCATTTAGGTTCCCTTTTGTCTCTATTTCTCAGCAGTTGACCTACGTTGACCTATAGAAGTGCCTAAAACACTTAAATAAATACATGTGAGGCCTTTTACACACAATATATCATCATCCCATGCTCAAAAAATGTTTATTTTACATCATCACACCTTGGGTCAACATTTCACACCTTGATTGCTTGTGGATTGGCTTAAGAAAGCTCCATACTGACTTGTTTCAATCTCAGTAGCTTGTTTTGTCTCTTTTATATCTTTCAAAACCTCTTGTTCCACATCATAGTTATAAAATATTTATTTCATTTATTTTAATTTAATTAATTCTCATGTTTTCTTGATTTACACCATTAATTTGTACTAGGACAAGGCCTAGAATTACTTGACCCATAAATTTCATGACTGGACCATTTGGAAATGTTAGAAAATAATTGACACATCTCACTTACCTAATGGACCTTGTTTGACCTTTGGGGACCCCTAGATCACCTCACAGACTCAAGCCACAAATATGCACCTTTGGATACCCCTCGATCACCTAGCCATACTCCTATATCACTTAGCCAACATACCTAAATCACCTAGACCACTATGACATCAATGGACTTGACATAAATGACAACACAACTGACATATGCTTCCAACAAAATCCCCCTTTTTCATTGATGACAACCTTCCTAGAAAAATTTATGGCAACCATGAATGCACACACGCTTAGATGACCTCATTTGTACATTTTTTGCACACTTATGCCCATTTGACATCTATGAAAAAGGTATGGATGGACTTGACATGAAAAATGACATCCAAGGAAAATTCACAATGGAAACAATGCTAAAAAAATTGACTTACTTGACAAAAAATCTCACCGTGGAATTGAAATATCTCCTCCTTTAACTTCAACAACAGCAAAATGATCCTTTGGACTTTGTATCATGCCTTGAAAGATACTTGTTGACAATTTTTACACTTGTGAAAAAATGGGAAACTCAAAACTTTGTCATTATGATGAAATTCATGGGTGAAATATACCTAAGATAAAGAAGTTCTAATGTTATTAGTTATTGTTGAATTATTTAATGATTAAGTGAAATCTACAGTTATGTGTGTTGTTACAAAACGTAACAGATCATATAGTCTTCAATTTCATGATACTTCAGTAAAAGAACACAACGGCCCCAAATGACAACTGTGTTGTCCTGATGAAGACACCGAATTATAGAGTGGGTGAAGTGTTGAGTTTTGGGACAACAAACATAAGTATAAATTACAGAAATTAGAGTTCATTACTGAAAGTTGCAGGTTCTCATTAATTTATTTCCTTCATGTTTAAGACATTCAATTATATGAATGAGTTGTTTAGTTCATCATTCACTCCATTCATAAGCTTGAAATGCAGAAGGAAATACACAACTTGATTTCACAATTAAATTTTTTATTCACAAGGAAGGTCAAATGTTTCCCAAACAAGCCATGGGATGTGACTAGAAAGTAAAGTACATCTACTAAAGAAAGAGGTACACATGTATGAAATAGAAAGTAAAGGAATATGAGTTAACCCATCATTTCCTTTGTATATTCTTCATTGTGTAGATTGTCCCCCTTCCAGCTTGTCCCATCTTTATCTTCACAATTCAAAGCATGGTACCTAAAAATTAAAAGAAAGGAATAATCAATAAAGAGCTCAGGGTTAATCCATATTTCTACAATATCTTAATTTGTGGATATGAATCTCTAAACAGTAGGAGATATAGAGTACTTGAAGATAAAATTGCATATCTCACTCAAAAGTAAGAGGAAGAAAAGAGGAAGAATAAATATGGAAATAAGATAGGTCAAGAACCTAATTATTTTCTAACTATTTTCTCAAGTGTGCAGGTATAAGTTCCAGACAAGCAGAAAAGGACCATGTACATGTTGAAAGAAGGTTTAATGTAACTCAAAACTCAGATATATTCTGTAAAAGGAAAAGGTTATAGTAAGAACAAAGAAGATGCATGTAGACAATGTGCACCTTCCAAATTTCAGTTAAGGAAGAGAGAATTCTGGGAAAATTTTGGCAGGGCTTCGCCATGTGAAATGGACATTTTAAATTTTCTAGAAATGCTACCATAAAAAAATTATAGTATCTAAGAAAAGAAATAATACGATGGTATTTCAACAAAGCATCTAAATCAAGTCTTACGCCTACTAATGGTGTTACATGAATGAGCAACCATTTATAAAATGCCACATACAAGGTACAAATATATCATTAAAATCAAGAACAGATTGAAGAATCAAAAGGATTAAAGAAGCGTGAGTACCCATGACAAAGCAAAGATACCCAAATCTGGGTTGTAATACCTCAAGCCACAAATTGAAAGATACATGGGTATATACAGATTTTGGGAAAAATAACTCATTCATATAGGACAGTTAAAAATCCATACACATATTTATTGCAATATAACTCAAAGGATCGAATACAGTTACAGGTCTACAAAAAAAATGCAGATCCTGGCTTTGATCGAAAAACCATTAAATGGGTATCCAAAAAATCAGGGAAGGAAGCAAAAACTTATTGGTAAAATTAGAAGTTGAGCAAACCCTCAAAGGATCATCAAACTTAGAGCCAAAAGGGATAACCCACAATGAGTTTTTGACTTAGAGATCAAGGTTTCACAAAAAGAATGACATCTTAAGTATAAAATATCAGAGAATATGCCTCTATCACACTCGGGAAATCAAAGCAATCAGAGCTTAAGAATCAACTACAATGGCGGCATTTCTTTTTATACAAGCCAAAGATTTCATAATAGTCAGAGCTCAAATATGCAAATACCCACAACAAACATGGATTTATCTCACAACGAGCTCAAAATTTCAAAGAAAAACATGACTACCCATGATGTAAGAATGCCGGATCTGGATATGATTCAAAAGTAATGGTTGTTTAGGGCACAAGGTAGTGAATCCATTAATATGAAATCCTATTAATACAAAATCAGCATTTCGAAGATGGAGTAGCAGAGACAAAGTAAAAGGGCGAGCCAAATATTGATCGAAATGAGCAATATATAATTAGGAGATTATAAAAAACACAAAGCCGCGACTACCTTGCTCAAAATAATGGTGTTACAGGTGTAAGAAAGCAAAAAATGATCATTTTTATAGGAGGGCCAAGCTCATAAACCTATAAAAATGGCAGCAATAGATTTTTTACAGAGCTCTTATAGGCACAAAGATCTCTATTAAAGAAAATATGAGCTCGAAGACAATGACAATTGGTTAAAAATCAACCAGATCTCATGAAAGAACCTCGAACGTATGCAAAAGACTTAAAATTTCAAGAATTTTTCCCGAAGGCCCGTAAAAGAAAAGGGAGAAGAGTGTCATCCAAGCTGTCATTTTTAGTTTTGAAATTCAAAATTTGAATTATAGTATATGTTTCAAGAAAATACAAAGTGCCGACAAATGAAACATGCATGTATTAATCAAAAGATGTCTAAAATAAGATCTGCAAAAGACAGAGTCTGCATGCACAAGAAGAAGACTTGCTCAGCAAGCAAAGCTTATTTTTAGCAAATCATCCACTCATGCTTTTCTTAAAAATAGACATGTTTTTCTTAAAATAGATTAGTCGACTGCAATTGACTAGTTGTAACTGAAGGCTATAAATGCCTATTTCTAATTACATGTTGTATTTTTATTCCTTTATCTATTATTAAATAAGGGATAAAATAGCATGCATGGGAAAGTACAAGCCTTGGGCTATTTTTTGGAAAGGGGTGAACTTTATTGTTGCTATATATTGTGTGCCTTTGCAAAGCACAAGAAGAAATTCTAGAGGACTTTTGGATATAGGAGTATTGAAGCAAAATTTTGCCAGTTTTGCCTTCTGAGTGTGAAGGATTTCTGCCTTACCAATTATTTGCAATCTTGTGTATGTTTCTATTAGTCTTGTGATTGCAAATTCCGTGATCAATCATATTACCCTACTGCAGATTCAATATTTTCTGCATAATTTTAATGTGCATGTTAACTTATCAGTGTTGTTGTGATATTTTTTCCCTCAGTACAACCAAGTGTTTTCCCTTAAATTCTATAGAAAACTGTTGGCTTATGCATCAAGAATCTTTCACATATCAATCATGCATATACTCAGTCAAAGCCCTCATAAAAATTTGGTGTATCACCATAGTTTTAATTACTTTACAGTCATCTTTTCCCCTTAAAACTCCAGAAATCAGTTTAGGATACACCAATAAGGAACGAGACTTTTAATCCAGGAGAATCACCTCAAAAAAGGTATACCCACAAACTTGAGGTGTTTCCATTGTATCTACGAAAGAGAGAGATCAAATTTTGCAAGCTTAGAAAACCTACAACCATCTCTCTATAGGGTGTACTTTCGAGAGATAACGATACCCGCCTATTTGCCACATTTCCAAAAGACATTTTTTCAATTTTTCTAGTCTTTTCCAAAGCTTTCATGGTATTCTAACTTCAATTTCATACTTACCATCTACATGAAATCATCTTATAGCTTATGCACTAATATTTAGGCATCTTTACACATTGTTAAAGAGTCAAGAAAGACTCCCCCTGATTTATCTAGCCTTCATGGTCCTATACACTTAAAAAATTAATGTACAACTGTAGCCCACTTCATAGAGAAAGACCTTAACATCTTGGCACTTTCTTATATAAAAGTTATGGAATACTAACTTGTTTCTCACATATATCTCACACAGTCAAGCATTTTTAATAATGATTGCAATAACACAATCTTTTTGTGCAACCTTTGTCAACTTTTAACTTGATGTAAGTATGAAATCCAACCTATAGTATGAACTTGCAGACTTCTATACTAATGTAGTGCACCACACCTTTTATTGCATTCAACAAGTAAGAAAAAATCAATAGCATTCAATGGCGCTAATTCCTAATTTTGAAAGAATTTATCATTAGATCTAGAATAGTTCAATTTTCCATAATTTGATCTTCTAATAAAAATAACACTCCATAAATAATTTTTCCTATTTTAGAAATGTAGGCTCATGCCCAATCAATTAAAAAAAATGCCAATTTTTTAAAAAAGATCAGTCGATCTCAAATTCCTCCACCTTCTAGCTTCTTGGTAATGGTTTCTCAATTGGAAAAATTGGAATTTTTTATTTATTGACATCTTTAAATCCTCTATAATTTTTTCACATCCTAACCATAATTTAGAGACAGTGAATAAATACTTTCATAACTCTAATAACTCATCCTTACTCACTTACTACAAAAATTGCTCCTAGTTACCACCTTCCACTAGTTCTTTACTTCACCAACAATTTGGTTCTTTAACCTTTACTCCTCCCATTCTTCTCCATTTATTCAGTCACTTAAATCACTATTAGAACAACAATAAAAATGCATCCAACCAATGAAAATGAAAGCTCTTGTCTAGATAGGAAAAATTCTGCTTGAAAGGTTCTTAAGACCATGTCACTTGGTTCATGCATGTGAAAACATTCCTAGCACTACTTGAAAAGAGATATCACCATATAAAATGAGATTTCACTACACCCTATATGCTCTCAAATTTTCAAACCTGAATTCCTTACACAAATACTCTTCTCTTATTTTTGTAATTTGGTCTTTGAAACCCTCATTAGGTCAATCTGAATGTACTTTCATGAAAATATTTACTCTTGTGTAGTTTCAAAAGATAAGAAATATATTTTTAGATATCAATTAAGGGCTCACAGGTGTGTAGATGGTTTCTATTTGTGTGTGTATTTTCCACATCATCAGGTGAGTCATCTCACTTAGGTGAGATCGTAGGTCCATGTGTCATTTAGGGGTCATTATGAGATTCCCTTACGCGTCAGTGCGTCACCACATCAGTGCGTCAGTGCGTCATATGCATCATTGAGAGTTACACTTCTATTCTAGGAATGTAACTCCCCCTCTCTACTCGAGCTATCATGATTGCAACACTGGGGGTTACTCTAGCACCTCCTATATGTACACCCCATTTGATCTATGAGATAGAGGAGAGTTTTATGGCTTAACCAGGTTCTGCCCATTTGTCGAATCTTTGCATGCACATTCGGTTGATGCTCACTCATCCTGAGATCTCTTCATGCTGTCGTTTGCACGTCCGTTGATGTGCATGTCATCCCTCGTGATCCTCACTTGCAAGTTTTAAAACCCTCTTTCATGGTATCAAAGTGGATCTTGTGGATCTGTGCACTCATCGGTGTTTTTGTGCATGTTTTCCAACTTCCGGCATGATATTCATATTCTTGTGCATGTGTCGTAATGGAAATTCCGACCGTGCTCTTCTTGTATTGATTCGGGTTTCATACCTCTTGTAGAGTTGTTCGTGTGATCGTGGTTGTTTTTGGGGTGTTTTTGGTTTTCTAGCTTTTATATGCATTGGCCTTAGTTGTTGACGAGCTCTTCTTGGTCTATGGGCCTTGCATTTGGTCTTTAAAGCTCGGGTTTCGTCTCTGCTGGTTGTGCTCATTTGGGTTTTCTTGTGCATGGTTCATGGTGACCCGTTTGCATCCAGAAAACTCGTGCATTGATTTGGGCATCATTTCATAGTTCACCCCGTCATTCATGCATTGATTGTTTACTTGTTGGCCTTGATCTTGAATCGATTATCACTAGGTATATGAAGTTTTTTAGCATTAGAAGCTCGGTCTACACTTGATTTTCAACATATGCACTCATTTTTTGGGCCCATGCATTACCGAATTTTCTGAGTTCGTTTTCCTTGAAGTTGACTCAGACTAAGGTTCATTTTTGAGCTTACATGCTATTTCTTCACTATGTCTACGTTTAGTCTGCACAACACAGGTTATACCTTTGCATGATCTGTTTGTGCATTGATCTAACAATTGGTTCGTTGGGCCTGCACTCCATCCGAATGGTGCTATGCTCTCCTACGGCTCATGCTTGCATTATCGGATCCCTGCATTTGAATCGGCAATGTGCCATTTACCTGGGAGCTCGTGTTCTACACACTTAGCCTTGCACTGCTTGATGTGACACTTTGGCTCTCCCCACTGCCATCTCTGGTTGATGTGGGATCTCGTTTAGTTGCCATTACTTTTCTCAACTAATTTGATAGCAAGGAAAGATCCATAGACTCTGTCTTACGGTTATAGCTCTGCACATCCTGCACTTGGCGTTCAACCTACATGGCACGTGGATCTATGATGGATTTAAACCCTGCGAGGACTTTTGCATTCAATCGGCATCCTATAGGGGACTAACCACCTCACCATTTGACTCGACGTATCTGCTCCTGCCATTACTTGGTGTCCATAACTTGCATGCACCTACCAACTCCTAGCTTTACTAATTCAACTCGTTGCTTTCCGGTGACTCAGTCTGCTCTCCATGGCTTGGTTTCCACACTCAGACACTTGGTGTTCCTAGCTTATTCCATGTTTCTAGGCTTCCACTTGGACCATCTACCACTCTCAGCTCAACTTTTACCCATCGGCGAGACTAGCTCAACACATTCATGCAGCTTAACACTCCAACTCGTCCTCCGAGGTAGCTCCACCATGGCTTGAAATTCAAAACGTGGGCCCCATCAAATCCTTTTCTTAATGTTTTAAGGATTAAAAACATTTTCATGGAATTGTAATTGATTTTTAGGCTGTAATTTTGCTTGTTTTATGTCCTTCATTCGAGCGTTGAAGATGGAGGGCGAGGTCCAAGGTTGGCAGGAGACTAACCCCCCCTCGTAGTCAAAAAAAACCCCTACTAAAATTCCATGCCGTTTCCAACGAGTACCCACACGATACTCTTTTCACCCGTTTCATGCACTTTTTTAATGCATTTGCAGTGTTTATTGACTTTTTCCATTAGTTGCGGGAATTGTATTTATGCCATAACTTTTGACTCGCCACTCATTTCTGAGCACTTCCTTGGTCAAAGTTGCATGATAATTCACACTTTACGTGATGGCATTACCAATTTTGTAAACTCACTACTTTTATAAAGTGCCATATTTTGGGGGGGTTGCTTATACTCTTGGGTTTTCGCACGCAGATGCATTATCGGCCAAGTCTGACGTCTTGCTTTCGTGCGCCTTGCATCTTTCATTTTTCATCATGGAGAGTGATCTTTCCAGACATGTTCATCATAGGATCACCTTACATCCTCCTCCACTTCTCACCGGGAGAGAGACCTATTCAGCTTAGCGTGCTTCCATGGAATGTTACTTCGCCCACGAGAGTCTTTCAGCCTTCTTGCTTGGGCCTGTTCCTGCACCCGTTGATCGTCATCATCTAGAGGACTTCCTCGACACTTGTGACCATGTATTTGGTCACATGATGATTCATGTCTCTCGTTCTCTCTGGTTTTATGTGGCAGACTCAGATCCACCTCACCATGTCTGTAGCATTCTTTAGTCCTTGTATGGAGACCCTTCACATACTGTCGCCATTGTTGTTGTTGCTGATTCAGTTGTCTCCTCCATTTATTCATGTGATGACAGTTCCACTGACATAGGCTCGCTTGGTTCTACTTCTGATGACGAGGATTGTGCATCTAGTTCTGATGTCGAGAGTACTACAGATGACTCTTCTCCTCTTTCTCTCACTATTCCAGACATTGTTGTCACCCCCCACATCTCATCAAATATCGAGCAGTCTCCTACTCAGTCTCACACCATCATTACACCCACCTCTTTTCCACCTTCAGTGTGTGAGGCCCCTTTCACTCCTTTACCTTCATTGGATGACTCATACCTATCTGACATCACTCTTCTGTTTGTTGAGCCCCCTCATTGGGACGAGTATCTACCTAACCTTAGTCATCTTTTCACAGAATCTACTTGTGATGCACTACAGGTTCCTCGTCTATCTACAGGTGTTTCAGAGGAGTTCATTATCTCCATTGTTAGGAGTGCCCCTTTTGGGACTCTTACCACTTCCACTTTTCCAGAGACCTTCATTGATCCACCCTCAGCTAGGGATCCCCTTTCTGTTGTGGAGGATGTTTTGTTCCCTTCACATCACTTGGACATCCTTTCTACAGGTGTGCCTCTTCACTCTGATAGTTCTACACACGTGGCATTACCTTCGGTTCCTTGGCACTCACTCGCTAGACCTATGTCACACTTTCGTGCACCAGACTCAGAGTTCTTCGTGTTACTGCCTTCAGTTTCCTTTGTGGAGTGGGCGGACTTCCAGCACATCTTTTTTGTCCTTCCTAATAGTAGGCACACAATTTGTTGTGGGTGGCTCTTCTTTAGTCTAGAGGCAGAGGATCTTGTCATCAACATTCTCCTGGGAGACCTCCTAGAGCTGCAGAGTTCAGATCCGTCCATGGCATCTTCTGCATTCCTCTCGTCTCCCTCTTCTTCTCTCTTCTTCTTCTTTCCGAGAGATTACCTCCTTGTACATGGGTACCCTTTCAGGCTCATCTATGGCCGAGACCCATTTTTGGCATCTTTCTTAGATTAGAGAGTGTTTTGTTCTCTTATGGTGGATGTTTTTCCCACTGGGTTTTCCTTCACTGCTTGGGACTTCTTTCTTGTACATAGGTACCTCATCAGGATTTGTACCAAGACCCATTTCTCGTTTCTGACTTACCACCTCATCCTAAGTTACGATGAAGGGGGGGTGTTGGTGTGTGTATTTTCCACATCATCAGGTGAGTCATCTCACTTAGGTGAGATCGTAGGTCCATGTGTCATTTAGGGGTCATTATGAGATTCCCTTACGCGTCAGTGTGTCAGCACGTCAGTGCGTCATATGCGTCATTGGGAGTTACACTTCTATTCTAGGAATGTAACTCCCCCTCTCTACTCGAGTTTTCATGATTGTAGCACTGGGGGTTACTCAACACCTCCTATATGTACACCCCATTTGATCTATGAGATAAAGGAGAGTTTTATGGCTTAACCAGGTTCTGCCCGTTTGTCAAATTTTTGCATTCACATTCGGTTGATGCTCGCTCCTCCTGAGATCTCTTCACGCTGCTGTTTGCACATCCATTGATGTGCACGTCGTCCCTTGTGATCCTCGCTTGCAGGTTTTCCCTCTTTCAGTTTCTATGTCCAACTCCAAGTACATCTATGTCTCTCTTTGTAAAATTCCTTCTCCAATTAGCCTTGGACTGTGTGTAATTTCCTCCCTCAATAGTGTCAAGAAAATATTTTAACCTCACTCTAGAAATTCAAAACTTCCTCTTGATTCCTTTAATAGATTTTATAAACATTTTTATTTCCATATTTCAAGGTTATTCTCATAGTTTTGAGCATTCAAAAACTAAGCCCTTGTTCAGACCTCTTAAACCCTTTTCAGGAGCCCTAGAGGGTTATATTACTATAACTTCGTTAATATTTAAAATAAGGACTCGAAATTTTGGAAAAACTACTATCTTGACATGTTGTATGAGACTAATTTACTATTAGGTGGAGCTTAATCTTAGGAAATAAGTGATAAAATATGTGGAATAATCCCTCATACAATCACAACAATAGAAACTAATATGCAGAAAATATTAAAGATCTCAAATAAAAGTGTAAAATAAAATAACACAACACAAAAATATATTATTTAATGTGGTTCACTCGATTCGGGCTACATCCACCAAGAATCAGTTGCTCAAATTTTATTACAAGCCACTTTTTCAATACAATACCAGCTCTATTTAGAGCTATGCTCTAAAAACTCTGCAGAATTCACACCCAAATTCAAAACACAATTGCAATGTTACATTAACCCTACCATATACACAAAACCACATAAGTAGACAACTACTTAAGAATTTTTTACAAAATAAGGGTATTAAAACCATGGGTCAAAAATCCCGCCCATATGAGAAAAGCACATTTCCTGGTATATCAAGCACATTTTATACAGTATTGTGGAAAGTGTACAATCCTCTTATTATACAGTCTTCAACACTTTCTCACATGAAAACAGGCTCCACAACCTAACAATCTCTGACTTGGAGACTAGTTTTACTTTAAGCAAGCTTCTCAACCCTTCACTAGTTTCCATGAAGACCAACCAAAACTGAACACAGCTTCAGTATTTCCCTTGTGACCACCTTGGTCATCATATCTGCATGATTATTTCTAGTATGAATCTTCTCCAGCTTCAACTTCTCTTCATCTAAAGTTTTCCTGATGAACTTGTACCTTAACCGTATGTGCTTCGTCGTAGAGTGGAAAGAAGAGTTCTTAGCTAGGTGTAGAGCACTCTGACTATCACTATGTAACTTTCCTTCCTCCTACTTATTTTATAACTCCTCAAGCAATTGTTGTAACCAAATCATTTCTTTTCTTACCTCTGTGGTAGCAACATACTCAGCCTTTATGGCTGATAAAGCCACCAACTTTTGTAGTCATGAAATCCAGCTCACTCCTATCCTACCTACAATGTAAACATAACCTATTGTGCTCCTGCTGCTCTCTACATAACCACACAAAGTGGTGTCTGATCCACTGTAGCAAAAAACTGTCCCCGTGGTCCCTCTTAAATACCAAAGGATCCACTTTACTGGTTGTCAGTGATCTCTACCTAGATCACTCATAAATCTACTCACCACTCCCATTGCATGGCAAATATAAGGCCTAGTGCAAACCAAGACATACATAAAACTACCAACCACTGATGAGTAAGGTACCTTAGACACCTGGTTTCTCTCCTTCTTTGTCTTGGGACACTTCTCCTTTGATAACTTGAAATGGTCTGCCAAAGGAGTCCCAACCAGTTTAGCATCCTGCATATTAAACCTCTCTAAGACCTTCTTAATGTACTCCTCCTGAGATAAAGTTAGCTTCCATTCTTTCTTATCCTGAGATATCCTCATACCAGTGATTTTTTTGGACACCTCCAAATCTTTCATGGAAAAGGATTGACTTTGCTACTTCTTGAGTACTTTTATTTCCTACATGTTTTTACCTACAACTAACATATCATCCACATAAAAACAAAAGATAATATAATTTCCATCCTCAAATTTATTTGTATACACGCAATGGTTAGAATGACATCTAATATAACCTTGCTCCATTATGAAGCTATCAAATTTATTATAACATTGACATGAAGCTTGTTTTAAGGCATACAATCTTTTCTTCAGTTTGCACACCATTTCATCTTTACCTTTGACCTCATAGCCCTTTGGATGCTGCATATATAGATCCTCCTCTAAATCACCATGGAGAAATGTAGTTTTTACATCAAGATACTCTAAGTGTATGTCTTCTGCTACATCTATTCCAGGAACAGTTCTAATAGAATTCATTTTCACTACAAGAGAAAAAATATCATCAAAATCTATACCTTTTTTCTGTTCAAACCCCTTGACCATCAAATAGGCCTTGTATCTTTTCTTTCCTCCTTCTTCCTCTTTGACTCTAAACACCCACTTGTTCTGAAATGCTCTTTTGCCTTCAAGTAGATTCACCAAATCACATGTCTAGTTCTCTAGGAGAGCCTGATGCTCCTCATCCATGCTTTTCTCCCATTTTTTCGTGCCGTCTACCTGCATTGCTTCATCAAATATCTCTATCTCTCCACTTTAAGTGAGTAACAAATAATAAAGAGAAGGAGAAAAACGTTCAGGTTCTCTTCTTACCCTAGAAGACCTCCTCAATATAGGAGTTTTGGGTTCCTATTGAGGATGTTCCTAAACTGATTCATGCGTCACTTTCCCATCTGGAAGATCCTCTACCGATGCATATTCTTTCTTGGATTCTTCCCTATTTCCCTATAACTACTGCTTATACATGAATTTATCATTAAAGAGCACATCCCTAGATCAAATGATTTTATTTTCCTTAATACTCCAACATTTATATGCAAATTCATCACCACCATAACCAATGAAAGTACATTTTTCTGATTTAGCCTCTAGTTTAGTCTTATCATCCTTGTCTATACGGACAAACACATCACATCCGAAGACTCAAAAATATGAATAATCAACTTTCTTACCATACCAAGCTTCCTCAGGTATTCCTCCATCCAAGTCACTTGAGGGTCCTCTATTTATCAAGTACACAGATGTGCTCACCACTTTTTCCCAAAAAGAAAGAGGTAGTCCTGTATGTAACCTCATGCTCCTAGCATGTTGCATTATTGTTATGTTCATCCTTTCTAACACCCCATTCTATTGTGGAGTTTCTGGAACCATCCATTTCTTGTGGATTCCATTCATAGAACAATAATCATTAAATTCATTGCTACAATACTCCCCTCCATTATTTGACCTGAGACATTTTAGCTTAAGACCTGTTTCATTCTCTACCAAGGTTTTCCAATTAACAAAAGTGTCAAATACATTATATTTGTTTCTAATACAATAAACCCAAACTTTCCTTGTTACATCATCAATGAAATTCACATAATAACTTGAACACCTAAGAGATGATACCTGAGCTGGCCCCCATACATTAGAATGCACCAACTCTAACTTACTCTCTTTCTTTGTAGGAATAACATTGATAAACCTTAGTCGCTTCTATTTCCCATATATGTAGTCCTCACATAACTCCAAACCTATTTCTTTATATCCAAGAAAATCCTTCTTTATGATCTCCATGCCCTTATGGCTCATATGACCGAGCCTATAGTGCCACAATGTTGTATCTACTTCTGAAGCCACAAGATAAAAAAAAATTAGTGCTATAAGTGGTTAAATATAAGGTTCCAACCTTCTTACCTCTTACTACCACAAGTTCACCTTTGGTAACCTTACAACAGTCTGCTGTAAATATCACAGTACAACCATCACTTCCCAACTTCCCTGCTAATATCAAATTTTATCTTAATGTAGGCACATGTATGACATCCTTTAATATCCAATTATTCACATTCTACATATTAACCTAAATAAAACCTTTTCCAACTATGTTACAAGGCTCATCATCACCAAGAAAAACATGATCAAAATATCCTTGAATATAATCAACAAAATAATTCCTATGTGGAGTAGCATGGAAATAAACCCCTGAGTCTAAAACCCAATATTTAGTAATATTGTGCAAAGAAATAATCAAAGTGTCCTAACATACATTACCTATTGCCACATTTGCCTCCTTATTTTCTTCTTGTTGTTTTTTCTTGTCATGAAGTTCCTGACAGTCCTTCTTTGTATGCCTATAATTTCCACAGTGCCAACATACTATCTTGCTTTTGGTTTTGACCTTACCCAAACCTTTGATTTTCCACAACTTCCTCTATTCTTCTGTCTCCCTCTAATTTCCATTTTCAAATCATTCACTGAAGTAGAATATTCCCCAGATATTTTTCTTCGCATTTCCTCACTTAGAATCACCCCTACAACATCTTGAAACTTCAAATTTGAGTTAGTTGGAACCAAGTTTCTTAACGTCATTACCAGGTTATTCCACCTCTCAGGTAAAGAGCACAAAACTAATAAATCCCTAAGTTCTTCATGAAATTCTATAGTAACTGAAGCTAGTAGATTTACAACCATATTAAAATTGTTTAAATGATTTTCTACTAAATCATTCTAAGACATCTTCATATTAAGAAGATCTTATTAGAGGCATAGGGTTTTTCATACAACTTCCCTAATACATCCATCAGTTATTTTGTAGTCTTTTCCTTTGAAAATTTAAATAATACCAAAGATACAAGACATAACTAGATTGTCCCAAGTGCCTTCCTATCTAGTAGATCCCATTCTGCATCCATCATGCTTGAGGGTTTTTTCACCTTCTCAGACAACGGAATATAAAGATCCTTCTAATAAAGGTAATCTTCCATCTGCATCTTTCAAATACTAAAATTCAGCCTGTTGAATTTATCAACCCTTAATCTTCCATCATCTTCCATAGCTCCCACTATAGATAAAACTTTCCCTACAATTCAACACTTCAGCAAACCAAAGTAGGATCTGATACCAATTGTTAGGAAATAAGGGATAAAATATGCGGATTAATCCCTCATAGAATCACAATAGTAGAAACTAATATGTAAAAAATATTACAGATCCCAAATAAAAGTGCAGAATAAAATAACACAACACAAAGAGACAATATTTAACTTGGTTCACCCAATTTGGGCTACATCCACCAAGAATCACTTGCTCAAATCTTATTACAAACCACCACTCTCTTAATACAATACCTAGATCTATTTGGAGCTACGCTTAACAAACTCAGCCGAATTTAAGCCCAAATTCAAAACACATCTACAATGTTAGATTAACACTACCATAAGCACAAAACCACATAAGTAGACAACTACTTAAGAATTTTTACAAAACCAGGGTATTAAAACCATGGGCCAAAACCGTCCCATAAGCGTATGGGTTGAAAATCCCGCCCATATGATAAAATCACATTTCCCTGTATATCAGGCACAGTTTAAGGCCAAAAAAAATACACTACTATGGAAAGTGTACACTACTCTTAGTGTATAGTCTTCAACACTTTCTCACATGAAAGCAAGCTCCACAACCTAACAGTCTCTGACTTGGAGACTAGTTTTCCTCTGAGCGAGATTCTCAACCCTTCACTAGTTTCTATGAAGACTAACCAAAACTAAACACATCTTCAATTTTTACCTTGTGAGCACCTTGGTCATCATGTCTGTAGGATTCTAACTAGTTAGAATCTTCTCCATCTTCAACTTCTCTTCCTATAAATTTGTTGTGATGAAATGGTACATTAATTGTATATGCTTCGTCTTAATCATATTTTTTAGCTAGGTTTATAGCACTCTCAATATCACTATGCAGATTTCTTTCCTCCTGCTTATGCCCCAAATCTTCATGAAATTATTGTAACCAAATCATTTCTTTGCTTGTGTATGTGGCAGCAACATACTCATCCTTTGTGGTTGATAAAGCGACCAACTTCTGTAGTCGTTAAATCTAGCTCACTCCTATCCTACCTATAATGTAAACATAACCTATTGTACTACTTCTGTTGTCTACATCTCATGCCATATATGAATCTACATAACCACGAAAAGTGGTGTCTAATCCAATGTAGCAAAAAATTGTCCCCATGGTCCCTCTTAAATACAAAAGGATACACTTTACTTGCTGTCAGTGATCTCTACCTGGATCACTCATAAATCTACTCACTGCTCCCACTGCATGGGCAATATAAGGTTTGGTGCACTTCATAACATACATCAAACTGCTAACCATTGATGAGTAAGGTACCTTGGACATCTGGTTTCTCTCTTTCTCTGTCTTGGGACACTGATCCTTTGATAACTTGAAATGGCCTACCAAAGGAGTCTCAACCGGTTTAGCATCCTTTATATTAAACCCCTCCAAGACATTCTTAATGTAGGCACATGTCTAACATCCTTTAATAGCCAAGTATTCTTGTTTTGCATCTTAACCCGAATAAAACCTTTTCTAACTATGTTGCAAGGCTCATCATCACTCAGAAAAACATGCCCAAAATCTCCTTGAACATAATCAACAAAATAATTCCTATGTGGAGTAGCATGGAAAAAAGCCCCCAAATCTAAAACCCAAGATTCAATAATATTGTGCAAAGAAAGAATCAAAGCATCCTTACATACATTACCCGTTGCCACATTTACCTCCTTATTTTCTTCCTTTTGTTTCTTCTTTTCCTGAAGTTCCCAACAGTCCTTCTTTACATACCCAGACTTTCCACGGTGCCAACATACTATCTTGCTTTTGGATTTTACCTTTCTTGAACCTTTGATTTTCCACGGATTCCTCTATTCTTCTATTTCCCTCTAGTATCCACTGTCAAATCATTCCCTGAAGCAGAAGAATCCCCAGATATTCTTCTTCACATTTCCTCACTTAGAATCACCCCTACAACATCCTCAAACTTCAACTTTTAGTTAGCTGGAATTGAGTTTCTTATTGCCATTACCAAGCTATTCTAACTCTCAGGTAAAGAGTGCATAACTATTAAATTCCTAACTTCTTCATCAAATTCTATTGTAACCGAAGCTAGCATATTTACAACTATATTAAAATCATTTAAATGATCTTCTAATGAACCATTCTCAGAAATATTCATATTAAACAACTTATTCATTTAAAATATCTTATTAGAGGTAGAGTGTTTTTCATACAACTTCCCTAATGCATCCATCAGTTATTTTGTAGTCTTTTCCTTTGAAAAATTAAATAATACCTAAGATGTAAGACATAACCAGATTGTCCCAAGTACCTTCCTATCAAGCAAATCCTATTCTGCATCTGTAATGCTGGAGGGTTTTTTCACCTTCTCAGACAATGGAATGTAAAGATCCTTTTGATAAAGGTAATATTCCATATGCATCTTCCAAAGACTGAAATTCAGCCCGTTGAATTTATCAACCCTTGATCTTCCATCATATTCCATAGCTCCCATTATATATAAAAAATTTTGTGTGATTGAACACTTCAAAAAACCAAACTAGGATTTGATACCAATTGTTAGGAAATAAGGGATAAATATGTGGAATAATCCCTCAGAGAATCGCAACAGTAGAAACTAATATGCAAAAAATATTACAGATCTCAAATAAAATTACAGAATAAAATAACATAACACAAAGAGACAATATTTAATGTGGTTTGCTCAAATTTTATTACAAGCCACTGCTCTCTCAATACAATATCTAGATCTGGCTGGAGCTATGCTTGACAAACTGTGTAGAATTCACACCCGAATTCAAAATACATATGCAATGTTACATTAACCCTACCATGTGAAAAAAACCATGTAAGTAAACAAATTCTTAAGCATTTTTACAAAAACGTGGGTATTAAAACTATGGTCCAAAACCATCCCATAAACCTATGGGTCGAAAATCCCACCCATATGAGAAAAGCATGTTTCCCATTAGCATGGATAAAAGTAATAAATTCTTGAATTTGAGATATAGTATGCATAATTCTTAACTGAGACTTCAAATAAAATAATGAGGTAATGTGTAACAAGATTCATGTATGAAGAGGGTTCTAGTGAGTTCACTATTACAGAGTTATAGGGTTTGCACCTTCTTAGTTGAAAGGATGCTTCTCAGATACAAATGGATATAATTGAACTTGCTAATGTCAAGGGGAGTATTTTTTTCTTCTCCATGTAAGTGTTTGAGTGAATAAGAACAAATTTATTGGATAACCATGATGAAATGTAAGTACAATGAAGAGATATAGTGTTACAGTGGTTTGAGGAAGATGTTACAGAGTTTTTCAAATTTGTTTAAGATAGGGGAGATAAAATTGTCCCTAAAAGGTCCAAAGGATAGTCAGATTCTAAAAGATTCAAAGTGAAGACAAGTTAGTCCTAGGGGGAGCTTCTTAGTCAAGTAAGTCATTCTATGAGATTTTGTTTCCATTATGAAATGTCCTTAGTTGTCATTTTGATTCATAGGTCTCCATGTCAAGTATATGAATGCCTTTGTCATAGATGTCAAAGGGGGAGAAAGTGTGATAAGAAACGTCAAAATCTAAGTGTATGTGTGTGTATGTGTCATCAATGTTTCTACGTACTTACCATTAATGAGAAAGCTAGAGTTTGTTGGAATTGAGCATTAGTTATATTGTCATGGATGTCGAGTCCATTGATGTCACAGTGGTCTAGGTGATTTAGGTATGTTGGCTAGGTGATCTAGGGGTCTCCAAAGGTAGTATGACGGTCAAAACATGGTTACTTTGTCCATTCATTTCAAAAATTTCTACTGGTCAAAATTGATGTTTTTATCATGAGGAAGATGTCTCACAATGAGTATCTGGTCTTTTGGAAGAAGTTTTAATTTAAACTAGGCTTTTAGGCATGTTTTTAGTACCTGAAAGGAGTGAAGAGTTGGTACAATTTAGAGAAAATTCATGTAAGCATGGGAGGAGATTTAGAAGAGTATTTAAAGAATGTGTGAGAATTTTTTAGGCTCAGCTTAGCCTCAAGTGTCAAATTTCTAATTTGCACAAAAGTTGGTCTTTACAACTCACAAGGTTCTTGCATGAAAATGTGGTTAGTTAGAGCTTCAAATGAAAACCTATGGAAAACCAATACCTGGGACATGTAGAGGGATGTATTGCAATTATCCATGTCAAATTGCATCAAATACTACAATGGGGATTTTGACATATTTGAGTTTTTCCAAAACTACCTTCTTGAAAAGTACATTTGGAGCTTCCTAGCTTCATAGGTCCTAAAAATAATATTATGTCTCCTTTGGATAAATCATAGAAGGATTTTTGGTATTGGATTTCAATACTGAGTACATTTTAAAATTTTCAAATCAATTGGACTTGTTTTAAGAAATTTATGAGTATTTCTTTACATGTTTCTTCTCCTTCCTGACATGTGTCTTCATAGATAAAGTCTAAGTTGAGTTGTGTTTGATCTCTAATAAATTTTTTGAGTGATAAAAGTGTCAGGAAACCTTTCAAAACATCATGTTTCTTTGATATTAACATCATTAATCTATTCTCTTATCCATCTTGTCTCTATGTAAGCATGAGCCATATACATTCAACTTTGTCACACAATTTATCATAGCTTGATTGAGGTTAGGCAAACGATAGAAGTTTGCATGAAAATAATATATGTGACAAAGGTTTAATAGTGATATATTTATCCTTGACAATTATCTTAAGAATTCCTTCAAATTTCCTTTATAATTTCAATTTTATAAGGTGATCAATGTTATATCGCTTTGTTATTAAAACTTGTGAACTTCTCTGCCACTGCTAGGAGTTTTTGATGGATGATTAAGATTTTTTTATCATAAATCTTGTAAGAGGACCTCTAAAAATAATTTTGAGAAGTTAAATAGTGTAAATTCATTTTCTTTCAAGGGATAAATTTAATTTTATATACTCTCGGGTCTATCATTGTGTTCAAAACCCTGATTTAGGGTTTGAGATGGAGAAATGGTCAAATCTCACATTTTCACTAATGAAAATTTGTAATTTTTTTTATCAAACCTATGTGAGGACACTACGAAAATTTTGTAAAATATTTGGGGGATTTTCATTAAATGTGGAGTAAGTATTTCGTCGCAAAATTTTGAAAAAATATGTTCATTCATTCTTTAACAGTAAAACAAGTATTTTGATATTATTTTATCACAAATATATTAAATAGAGCTTCTGTCTTGTTGGTTTAATGAATGTTGGAGGAATTTTTCTATGTTGGAACTTATTCTAATGCATGAACTGATTTTTCCTTGTAATTAGAAACTTCTTATCCTCTCCAAAGTTCAAGAAATATCTACAGGGACAAACTTGCAGAGTTATAAGAATTCATAACATAAGAAATAATTAGTGCAAGTATTATTCAATAAATATTTTGAAATATTTGAAGCATGGGATATAGATATCTATGTTAGATTGATATTCATATCTCAGTGGACACTATTGAGCTTGGTATCTTCATACTTCAAGTTGTAGCAATGCAGTGTTTAGCAGACAATGTTAGACCACTGTAGATTGAACTAGGGTGACTCTTGGAGAAGGGTAAGAGTCATGAATAGTTTCAATAACTAGTTTTTCCTCATCTAGATCGTTCTAGAAGACCAAGATTCATGAAATAAAATATAATAGAATTTGAATAGTTGAATTAAAGAATGAGTATCTTATTCTAGAAAAGTAGTAAATGAATGTTGTAGTTGTTGAGGTGAGATAAGTGTGTGTAATAACAAATGTATATGAAAAGACTAGAAATTGAAATGTCTTCAAACTATCAAGATGAACAGAAATTAACAAGCATGAGAAGATGAAAGTTCATGAAAATATACAAATAGGAATTGTTTTTTTGTATGCAAGTGTAGATGAAAAAACCATTTTATAAATTTTTGAAGAGAACTTTTCTTCTAAGAAAAACCCCTTGGGCATAGCCCAAAAACCCTGGATGTTTCTTCTAGGTTTATAGTTAGTTGTTGTGTATTATATAAAATGAAGTCTCTATAATTAAATGTTAATGAAAGATAATATTCTTACTATTTTTTAGTTGAATGCCATTGAGCTCTTGTTTGTATCTTGAAAACTTTTGATAAGGATTAAGGTTTTGTACAATGTTCTAAATATCGACAAAGGAAAGTTGTGAGTTTATCACGCATGGATGTCATAAAAAACTATATCAAATAATGATTAAATTTTTTTATATGTGATTCATATATTGTATGTTCACTATCTGATTAAGAAAATAAAAAGATTTATTACAGGATTGATTCAACCCCCCTCTTAGTCCTTATCAATTCTATCATGTGTGCTTCGATCAACACCTACAAAATATGGCCCTAATGATCATGTTATTTGAAGTGTTAAAATTTACCTTATTAATACAACCAATATACCGAATTTAATATTAGGAAGTATACTTCCATGAATTTAAATCAATAAGATCCAATTCAAATCATAATTCATCCAAAACTATATTTTCCCAAAACTTACCTGATTGGTTCCTAGGTCTCAAAATTTTGGTCTTCCAGGATTGAGTTGATTCACACCTCAAAAATTCACCTCATGGGATCAAATTTCAAGAAAGGTATTCCATAAAAACAAGTAAAATCTCTTCCATGTTGAATCAAAATCTACAAGAAGGCCTTATTGATGTTGTTTTCATGAGAAACATAAATACTGCACTAGTCACAGAGGCCATAGATAGCAAGTACAAGGTACTAAGGATGATTGTTAATTGAACAAGTTTATAAAGTGTATTATAGCTTGTATTAACTAATGAAGAATAATGGGTTTAGTATATACCTAGAAAGAGATGTAAGAGTGCATGATTAGGTTGTATGTAGAAGTAATTTGTCAAGGTCTATGACAAGTAATATGTCTGAATCAACTAACTATGCTCAAGAGTTGGAATGCAATAGTGAAATTTATGAGACTATCGAAGTGTACAGAGAATATTGAAGTATATGCAAGGTTATTATGAACTCATGTGGTCTTAAATTCAATATTGGTTAGGTGTACACTTAGGTTCAGTATTAAGGATTGTAATACATTGTTTGAGATTAGTTTATGGAGGGTTAAATCCACAAGGTAATGTTATCATATTTTTTTGTATATTGAATAATCTGAAGTTGAATATAGTTCATTGTGATATGAAGACCAATATCTCAAGTCTATGTAGATCAGTGTTTGATTGGAATGCCATCATAACAAATTTGTGACTAAGTTGATCAGGGATGTGTTAGATGTTCTAATATCTGCAACATTCTTGAAGAAGTCTATTGAATAGATATATATTATAAATTTTATCATGGAGTAGCCTATGATATTGTTAGATCAATAAAAATAAGAGGAGATTCCTCAAGTGAATATACATTAAATTAGGCTTGTACATGGGAGATCAGTACATGAAGACTTGTCTTAAAATAAAAGAACAAATTATCCAAGAAGGGAAGAGAATGTTGTTTCTAATTGTAAAGTTTCATTTTGGTGAAACATTGTTCCTAATGGTAGAATTAGAAGAACGTAAACATGTGTGTAAATATGCTAAAAGTGAATAGAAGGTGACTGTCACTATTTTAATGCTTGAAAAGACACATTTGTGAATAAAATACTGATTTCCCAGACTGAATTGTGTTTGTGATTCAAAAGAAAAGAGTTAAAGGCATGGATTTTTTTAGTGGTGAATATTTCTAATATGGTGAAAATTCCATTTTAGGAAAATTTGAAAAGGATATTTTTTGAAACAAGTCAGTTTCTTGTTCGCCTAAAATTTACAGCATAATCTTTTTTAGGGGTTAGCTTCACCTACCCTTGAAAAATATCTTATCTAAACTTAGGTGATTCACCATGTAGTATACTAGTAACTTAGTACTATCTTACTTAGGTATTAACATATCAATAATCATGAAGATGCAAACTTGAAACACTAGTACACAACTAAGATCATCCTTATAGTCAGGCGACAAGAATAAACTAGTAGTGCGCGACAAGTGATATTTAGTGACGAGTGATAAGGTCTATTTATTAATGCATGACAAGTGTTATTTGATGAAACACAATAAGGAATATCTATTGATGCATGACAAGGTTTTTCAGTTGACATGTGACAAGGTTATTCAACTAACGAGTGACAAGGTTATTTTGTTGGTGTGCGGCAATGTTATACTACTCAATGGGTGACAAGGTTCTTTTATTGATCCACAATAAGGTTATTCCGCTGAAACGTGACAAGGGTTAGGTTGTTGACACACAAATTTTTTTTTGATGAACGAAACTCATGTTGTTGACACATGAAACACTATTTTTGATGTGCAACAGAGTGTTTAGTGACACATGAAAATTTTTCAACTTATTCATTCAGAACAGTGGAAGCTGCTATTTCTTAGAAGACCCAAAAAGTAACAAAAAATATCAAAATTCCCTATTTAAGTATTTTGGAAACTCTATTGCTATAGATACCACAACCATATAGCTCCAAATGGAATTAATCAAATTAAAAAATGTGTGGAAGACATTATTGAATTTTACATGCATTCTCCATCGTATTAACCAAATGACACCTATGATGATACAATGCCAGATCTTGAAGAGATTCATATTGAGATGTAAAATCTTGAAGATATTCTTGTTGAGGTGAAACTAGGAGTACATTAAGATATCTCAAATACAAATAGTCAGAAAAATGGAACAAAAAAATCAAGTGTAAATTCTTATTCACGAAAGAGGAAACCAGACGATTGTGATAATCCTCAAAAAATTTCTCGTAAAATTAGAACATTGAAAATGAAAAAGAATATGTGGAAACGTGGGAGGAATTAAAGTTTGAGTGGGTTACCAAATGTCCTTTTATCAAACCTATACATCCATATAATTCAGAAGATATCCCTTCTGAACATACTTGTACAATATGTATGTGGAAATTGGGAAAACAACTTAAAATGCAACTGAAGATGGACACAATTGAAAAAAATTGTGGAAAATGATATTTTACTGTAATGGGGGATGATGGTCAGAAAATAAAAAACACACAGGTGGAAAACTAAAAAAAATTCATTCATGTTAAATACACTACAGGGTATGAAGTAGAGAAGAAAATACGTAGACATCTTGTGGAAAAGTGTGAAACAATCACATCATAATTTGGTAAGATGAATCAATCAAATTTGCATGATAAAATCATACAATTCTCTTCTTTATTCCACATCCTTAAGAAAGGAAAACTGATTTCAGATTTCCTTGATTTTAAATTTTTATATAAATATAATGGAATGCACAACGTTCCTCAGTCTCATTGGTTAGACATCAGTTCCTGGGAAACGGCTAAATGCCTTACAATGATAGATAAGGAATATTTGAAAGAGAGTGTAAAAAATGCAAAGTATATCTCTGTATCAACTGATGAAGTGATAATAATTGACAACACCGCATGGGTATATATCCACATTTATAGTTTAGAAAATCATTTAAGGACACCGTATCTGTTGGGTGTTATGAAAATGGTTAAAAATTGTAATGCCAAAAATGTACATAAAATAGTTTCTCTCATTTGAAATATATTTTTGGCATGACTAATTATGAAATTTCTAGAAATTTGGTATGTGTTAGAGTAGATGGTGCATCAGCCATATAGGGTCACCAAACTAGGTTGTGTATTTTATTGTAAACAACAGTGACCCCTCATATGCTAGCTATTCATTGTATGGATCACAAAATGAATTTAACATATAAAACGGTTAGTAATTATGAAAATGTTGCTAAAGTAGAAGATCTTATTAGAGAATTGCATGCCTATATGACAAGCAACCCAAAGTGATTTCTTCAGTTTCAAAAAAAATCAATTGGAATTACAGATGGCAATTTTTTTTTAAAGTATGTTGAGACAAGGTGGATTTATTTGTATGAGCCTGGATGCATAATTTATGAGGAGTATCAATCGTTGGTTAGTTTCATGTAGAAATATTGTCATGATGTTGAAAAGGTAAGGGACTTATTGTTCCATTTAAATTATTTAGAAACATTTCTTACATTGATTGACATTCTTCCAATGGTGAAGGAGATCAATACATTGATTAAGCATGCACATGAAAGATTAATCTATATTATTGATTTTATATGGATGAGAAAAATGGTATGTCATAGTCTTGATGTTTTGTACACTTCCCAAGATAGTTTTGATACACTTGTTTTTGATGACTGGAAAGTTTTATTAGATATTGAGAATCTTAGTAATTATTTGATATTTAATATCCAAGATCACCTCTATATTAATGTTAATGGGAGAGAGATACCACTGCACATTTTGAAAAAATGTCAAGATATTATAGGATCAAAAAGAGAATAAGTTATTGTGACACTTAATCTATTTTATTCTTTTACAGTTGAAACAAGAATCAAACTTAGAAAAATTGCAGAATCCTTATCATAAAAAATTGGAGAACATTTCAGCAAAGATAAAATTCTTGAAGCAATGGGTGCGTTGAATCAAAGTTTTTGGAATACTAAAGGCGCTCGTGCATATTTCATAAGTAATATTTTCCATAATTCCATGGGTACAATAATGGATCATTTCACCAAGACGTCAGAGGTAAAGGGTATTGAAGTCAAAGGTATACTAAATATTGTTTTAATAAAGTCTCAATCAAATGATCTTGTAACAAAAATGACGACCCATTATAAATTATTAGATGAAGCTTCCAAGAGTGGTGCCATTACAAGGCTCTAGAAAAGAATATACCAAAGTAGTCTCTTACAGGAATACATCAATGAATATTTTTTATTATATTAGTTGTGTGAAACAATGATTTTGGAATCAATGGAGGAAGAAAGGGTTTTTTAGTTCTTTATATTTTATAACATCAAAAATGAGAAACAATTTGGATAAAAATATCAAAATTTTCATGAGGTGTTATGTTTCTCACTACTGATTGGCAACCTTTCCTTTTGATAGAGTAATTTCACATTAGAATTCCCTTTCCAAAAGAACAGGTGTAAATAATATAACTAAAAGTACAAATGTTCTCAATGATGAGACTGGAATTGGTGCATTGTCAAAATCTACAGATGCAAATATTGACTATGAAGAAAATATTGATAATGGATTGATTCAGCTTTAAATAGGTATCACCTTCACTTTACTTTTATTGTTTTTCACCTTACATTTTAACATTTATTTATTTAATTTCATATTAATAGATTCAAATTTAAAGGTTTATAGTTAGACGTAACACAATTGTAACTCTACATATGCAATTATTGGCTATGAGGAGGATTTATAACATAATTTTTTTAAATTCTATTTATCATTGAAGATGTTATAGGTATCTATATTTACATTTATTTAAATAAAATTATTTATAAAAAAATTATTTAATTGGTATTTTGGATTTTTCAAATTGCTTTGATGTTGTGTTTGTGACATGCATTTATCGAATATTAATTTACAAGGGCTTCAAAGTTTAGATATGCATATTATACCACTCTTAGTCTCTTCTAGACTTCCAGTTGATCTACTCTAGTCACCATCGACTTGGCACTGCATTCTTAACACTTGTGTCACCATTGACATGCAAAAGTTCTCATTTGATTTAATTTTCTTTAATGTTTATGTTTCTTCCTTCATCTGCTCAATCAATATTTCATATTTTCTTTATCAAAAGTATGGGTTGAAATTCATCCGAGGAATCTTTCACTTCTCAAGACTTCCATTGTCCAAAAAATGACCCATCTATATACTAATTTGTTTTCCTTGTTGATTTATTTAGATTCAAAGGTCATCTTGCTCGCTACGAATGATGATTTCTCATTTTCCTTCCATATGATTTTTCACCCATCTAGAAGACAAGAGGTATCTTAAACCCTATCATAGATGGAGTTTTAACAATCATATTTAATTTGTTTTGGTATTTGCAAAATGCTTTGATGTAGTGTTTGAAATTTGTGGCATGAATATTTGGAATACTATTTTTTAAATATTGTAATTAGACATAAATAACTAATATTTCAACATTAAAGAAAATGCAGTCCATGAGATTTTGAGAAGAAACTAAAACATGCAATTAAAGGTAACGTGAAGAAACCTGTTATAGAGGAAATGTGAAGCAACCTGTTACAAAGTTTGAATTTTACAAGTATAGAGATGAAGAGAATCATTACATGAAATATTGAGTGTAATAAGGTCATGTCAAATCATAAATGAGTGTGTAAAATTACATGGAAAAATTGATATTCCCGAAAAACATTGCATTTACAAGTAGATAGAAAAATATTTTGGGAAGGTTTAAATGTGAAGAAACCTGATATAGAGTTTAAATTTTACAAGAATATTTTACCGTATTAAGATGTCACTTTCATACCACATTATAAATTTTCTTAAAACATAATCATTTAAATCCATTATCATCATCCATGATTGTTCTAGCAGCTACATCTATGTCCAAATACAATTCATCGTCATCCATATCTACTCTAATGTCATCATCCATATCTAATGTCACCATCATTACAAGCAGAGAAATGAAGATTTTGTTGTATTAACATCATATCAAATATAAACACTAGGTACTATTATCACATTCATATCAAACATAAACACCATATATAATATAGAACTTCTATATCTAATAGATAACAAGATATAAAAATCCAGATTGCAACATAGTATATGTAAAAAATTAACATAAAAATTAAAATCATTGCATCGTATATTCAAATCCAAACATTCTTCAAATTAGATAAATATTCAAGTTTCATTCTTAAATATATAAAATATTTCATGTTTTGACTTGTTGAGTTCCCCACACCCACTGGACTAGTTACTATTTTCTCAATCCTTAATAGGTTCCCCAGACCCACTAGAACTTTCCTTTTGAGTTTCTGTAGCAACTTCTATGTCACTTTCTCCAATGGTTTGCCCTCCTATATTCTTTACTTCAATAATTCTAGAACTAAAAAGATCCTCTGCAAAAATGTATAGATTCTTTGTGATTACTTATTTTTCCTTTGTAGCATCTCCATCAGGTGACAAAGAAGGATCTGTAGCTACCATTTCCTTGGCCAAAATATTTGGTTCAAAGACATTATCATTAATTAACTTCTTAAGTGTATTGCTTTTTTTGTTAACCAAAACAATATTTTCCTTCATCTTCATTTGTGCAGATAAAATGTTCTTAGTGATTTCCAAGTTAACTCAAGGAACACATTTTCTTGACTCTTTAAGTTTTCATATTTCAACTACAAAAAAAAAAACTAAGATTCCATTAAACATATTACTAAAATAATAAATCAATAAAAAAAATTGTTTTAAATTGATATTACTTACAACAACTCTATCTCTTTCAGCATTTCCAAATGCCATCAAATATTTTTCCTTTGGCCATTTGTGTAAATAGGCCTAGGCTTCAACACTAATATTTTAAAATTTATTTAAACATTTATCCAAAACATTGTCATTATTGTTGAGTGTGGTGCTTAATTTCTTCATAGAAAGATTGTTTTTACATGTTTTTGGATTTGATAGTGACCATCATCGGTTAGAAAGTGATTGGAATTGGTCAGACAGTGACTGACATTATTCATTTATCAACTAGAATGGGTCAGGAAGTGATTGGAATCATTCAGGAAATGAGCTACATCGGTAAGGAAGTAACAGACATCGTTTAACCTATGCGATGATGCTTTGTTTTTTTGCCAAGAATTAGAATAAATATTTTTCTTCAAATATGATTTATTGATTGTAAAAGCATGTTTAGTTTCCCAAAATAGATACATATGCATGTATGAATTGTATGAGGGTATGAGAGAAGAAAATAACAATTTTTTGCATGTTAGTTTTTTTGGTGAGAAAGAAAGAGTAGCTGAGTGCGGGAAAAATATTGAACATATTGTGAGGTGTTGGAAGACAATAGATATTCATTTTGTTTCCTCTGTAAAGAACTGAATAATAATTTTGGCCATTTCTTGGTGGATGTAGCCCATACTGAGTGAACCACGTAAAATCTAGTGTTATCTTTCTCTCATTTATTTTATCTTCTGGTTTACTTTCGCATTCACTGCTTATATACTTAATCTAATTTTAGATCTGTGTAACATTCTTATATGGCTAAATCCCAATAACTGGTATCAGATATTTGTTTGGAGATTTTTTGTGTTGATAGTATTTACTCATAGAGGGGTTTCTTATTGAGTGGGAGCATAACAATGGAAGAAGATAGTGAATATGGAGTAGAGAAATTTCATGGTCGTAATTATAAAATATGGAAGATGGAGGTGGAGGATTATTTGTATCAAAAGGATCTACACTTACCATTGGATGAGCATGCATAGCTAGTCATGATGAATGATGAATAATGAAATGTTCATGATAGAAAGGCTCTAGTATCTATAAGATTGAGCCTAAGAGCATCGATGGCTTCAAATTTTATAGATGTAAAAACCATGGTAGAGTTGATGAAATCTTTAGAAAATGTGAATGAAACTCCCATTTCTTCAAATAAGGATTATTTGATGAAAAAAATGTTTAATTATAATATGCAAGAAGTTGGATCTATATCTAATCATTTGAATGATTTCCAATCTATTGTAAATCAATTAAAACCGATAGAAATTTCATTTGATGAAGTAAAAGGACTTTTATTCTTATGCTCTTTTCTAGATAGTTGGGATAACTTGGTAATGGTTAATAGTAATACAACATATACTTATAAAGGTTTGAAATTTTATGATATGGTTAGTGTAATCCTTGATGAGAAAATATGCAAGAAAATCTCAGGAGAAGCATCATCTAGAAATGCTTTAAATGTAGAAAGTAGGGGAGTATATTAGGAGAGATCATCAAAGAGAAAGAATAATGGGAGATCCAAGTCAAGAAATGACATATCTATATCCAAATACATATATTTACCTTATGGTAATTATGGAAAGAGAGGACACGTAAAGAAACGGTGTTGCTCCAAAGAAAACAAAGAAAATACATTAGAGAAGGTAAAGAGGAAAATATTGCAAGTGAGATAAAACAAGATGCTTTTATTCTCTCCTTAGATAAAAAATTAGAATCTTTAGTTTTAGATTCTGGAGATTCTTTCCATGTTATTCCTAATAAGGGTTATTTCAGAAATTATGTTCAAGGTGATTTTGGACAAGTTTATTTAGGAGATGATGAGCCATGAAATATTACTGGTAAAGGTGATGTTCATTTCAAGATGTAGAATGGAAATATATGGGTATTGAAAGATGTGAGGCATGTGCCAAGCCTCAAGGGAAATCTAATATCTATAGGGAAACTAGGTGAATCTGGATGCGTTGTTACATTCATAGCCGATTCTTAGAATTTTACCAAGAGATATCTTATTGTGGCAAGAGGTGAGAGGGTAGGAACTTTATATCTGTCTACATGTGTTACTGATTCATTTTTGTGCTATCTATTATAGATTCATATGCAACCATGTGGCATAATCAGTTAGGCCATATGAGTGAAAAAATAATGTACATATTAAAGGGTAAGGGTAAGTTATCATATTTCAAACAATTAGATCTTGAATTTTGTGAGGATTGTATATTTGGAAAGTAGAAGAGAGTGATATTTCTCAAGGTTGGGTCAACAAAGAAGAAGAAATTGGAGCTTGTACATGCACATGTTTTGGGACCAGCTTAGGTAGCTTCTATTAGAGGATCCCAATATTATGTTAATTTTATTGATGATGCCACAAAAAAGTATGGATTTAGTGTATTACGAATAAATTTTATGTTTTTGAGACTTTTAAAAGGTTAAAAGCCCTTATGGTAAATGAAACAAAATTAAAATTAAATTTCATTAGATATGACAAAGGTGGTGAGCAATGCAACAAGGATTTCAATGATTATTGTTCAGTAAATGGAATATGAAGAGAAAGAATGGTTCCTAGAACTCCATAGGAGAATGGAGTTACAAAAAGAATAAACAAAACAACCATAGAACGTGCTAAAAGCATGAGGATACATGTCGGTTTGCCTTTGAATTTTTAGGCAGAAGCAGTGGATATAATAGTGTACTTGATCAACTATGGGCCTTCAATATCACTGGATGGTGAAATACTAGAAGAAGCTTGGTCTAGAAAAGAGGTGGATTTTTCTTTTCTTAGAGTTTTTGGCTAAGAAGATTTTGTGCATGTTGATAGGTAAAATAGGAAGAAGTTAGATTCTAAATATAATAGATGTACTTTCATTTGTTATGGATATGGTGATTTCAAATATCGGTTTTGGGATTTAGAAGATTCTAAGATTGTTAGGAGCCATGTCGTTGATTGGAATGAAAAAATAATGTACATGGATCATGTTTTGGTGCCTAAACATGAATAGGTTGGTGATATTTTGAAGGAAAATCAAATTTCAGATCTAAAATAGGCATCCACAGATCCCAACGTTAGTTCTATAGAATTCGGTGTTGGTCAAGCTAACTGGTATCAATAGACATGATTAGGTTCCGAACAAACAACTACTGGAGCTGATGTTAGTACTCCTTGAACCAATGGTGGTGAGGAAATTGTAGTTGGTCAGTAGATAGAGGATCCGTGATTGGTTATAGAACCACAATCGGTATAAGGAGACGTGTAACAAACATAGAGTTAACCCCACACACCCCAGATCTCAGTGTGAAGGTCATAAAGAGTAAGTAGACCTCTAGAGAGATTTTCACCTTCCTTTTCTTATATATTGTTGACTGATGGTGGTCAATTAAAACGATTGGAATAAGAAATGTAGGTAGATACCCACATCCAATGGGATAATGGCATGGATGAGGAGATGGACTCCTTGGAATAAAATTAGACATGGGATTTGGTCAAGTTTCCATTAAGTAAGAAAGCACTACAGAACAAATGGGTTTAAAATATAACAGAAGAATAGGGTGGACTGAAAAGTTACAAGCCGAGGCTTGTGGTAAAGGGATTTGCATAGAAAGAAGGTATTTACTTTGATGAGATTTTTTCTCCTATAGTTAAGATGGCTTCTATTTGTATCGTTCTAAGTTTGGTTGCAACAAAAAAATTACATTTAGAACAACTTGATGTTAAGATGAATTTTCTTCATGGTGATTTGGAGGAAGAGATTTATATGCAACATCCACTTGGTTATGAAGTCAAGGATAATGAGAAACTTGTGTGTAGATCGAAAAAGAGCCTATATGGGCTCAAACAAGATCTAAGTGAATGTTATTTTAGATTTGACAGTTTTCTGCATGAGCATGGTTAAATGAGATGTGAATCTGACCATTGTGTTTATTTTAAGAAGCTTGAAAATGGGAGTTATGTTATTTTGTTGTTTTATGTGGATGATATGTTGATTGGATGATCTAGTATGTAGGACATTGGTAAAATTAAGGAAAGGCTAGCTCACACATTTGTAATGAAGGATTTGAGAGCTACAAAGAAAATACTTGGCATGCAAATTCACCAAGATAGAAAAAATAAGAAGTTGCATTTATCTCAAGAGGCTTATATCAATAAGGTGTTGTGAAGGTTTAACATGCAAGATTCAAAAACCTGTTAGTACACCTATGGCTGGAAACTTCAAATTGAGCAAAGATCAGTGTCCCTCATCACACAAGGAGGTTGAGTACATGACATGTGTTCCATATGCTTCAGCACTAGGAAGTCTTATGTATGCCATGATTTGTACTAGACCATACATTGCACAGGAAGTGGGAGTTTTGAGCAAGTTTATGGCCAATCCAAGTAAAGAACATTGGAAAGTAGTCCAATGGATTCTCAGGTATTTGAGAGGGACATCCGACATGCAACTATTCTATGGAGGGTTAGATAATTCTTTACGTGGATATGTTGATTCATATATGAATGGATATTTGTATGGCATTAGGAGTACCACTAGATATGTTATCACAGTAGGTGGAATGGAAGTAAGTTGGATTTCGAGATTACATAAGGTTGTGGCTTTGCCTACTATAGAGGTAGAGTATGTTACAACTACATAAGATAACAATGAGATGATATGGATGAGTAGGTTCATGGAAGAGTTTGGTAAGGAATGAGAGGATTACAGATTATATAGTGATATTCATAACATTATCCATTTGGAAAAGAAATCAACATTTCATTCAAGAACAAAACACACTCAATTGAAGTATCACTTTATAAGGCGAGTGTTAGAGGATGGGCAGCTGAAATTAGAGAAAATCCATACAGATGAACCCTACGGATATGCTAATGAAGCCATTGGTACAGGATAAGCTAGAGCTTCACTCCACTTCTTTAGGTCTTCTAGTATGAGACTTGAAGAGGAATAAACGAGCCAAGGAAAAGGATCCAAGGATGGTAGTAATTGATCTCCAAGTGGGATATTGTTAAGTGTGGAGCTTAATTACTTCATAAAGAGATTATTTTTACATCATGTTTGATTTTAAAATGACCGACATTGGTTAGGAAGTTACTGGCATATGTTAGTTATCAACCAACATGGGCCAAGAAGTGTTTGACATTGGTCAGGCAGTCACCGACATCAGTTAGGTAGTAACTGGCATCCACCAACTTGTGTGATGGTGCTTTTTTTTTCAAGAATTAGAATAAATATGTTGATTTAAAGATGATTTATTTATTCTAAAAGTATAGTTAGTTACCTAGAATAGATATATATGCATGTATGCATTGTATAAGGGTATGAGATAAGAAAATAGAAATTTTTCACATGTTAGTTTTTTTTTTGAAAAAGAAAGAGTAGTTGAGTGGGGGAAAAATATTGAACATCTTGTGAGGTGTTAAAAGACATTAGATCCTCATTTTATTTCCTCTATAAAGCACTGAATAATAATTTTGGCTATTTCTTGGTGGATGGAGCCCAAACTAGGTGAACCACGTTAAATCCAGTGTTATCATTCTCTTGTTTATTTTATTTTCTTGTTTATTTATGCATTCATTTCTTGTATGCTTTATCTGATTTTAAATATGTGCAACACTGCTATGTGGTTGAACCCCAACAATTATAATTGTTATTATATTTGATAGTTCCACTTTTTTTTCAGATGATATGACTGATATGAGGCATAATCAAATCTTTGACATGGGATTCATAATCATAACCAGTCAAGCTCTCCAAAGGAAATGAAGGCAAATGAATAGTATTTGTATCTGAAAATGATGTTGTCGATGGAGAGGTATGGGGGATTTTTGGTCAAGAAAAGTCTACTACTAATTTTTTCCTCTGGGTTCCCTGATCCTATTTGTGATAAAATAAATTAATATTAAAATTGCATGTGATAAAGCTTAAATAGAGATAAGAAATTGAAATGTATCAATGTTAAATAAAGTACATTGAAATGGAAATATACTTATGGGCCTTGAATCATACCTTGTGTGTTAACTAAACATGGTGGGTCATTGTTATCAATGCCCAAATAGTCTTCATCTAAATTTATTTATTTTTAAATTGATTTGTCCATTGCACTAGGCAAGCCACCGAAAGAGAGGTTCAGAATTTGAAATGAAGAGGGAATGTTCAATTTCCTGCTGTGGGCCAAAATTGAAATCATGTGCTTACCAATGGTCCTTTTACCTGAACCTCTTGTGGGCATTTTGAATCATAACGTTGTTGTTGGTGGAGGACGTGGCGGTGGAACTATTTGAATATATGGTGAAGGAATACTATGTACTATAAATTCAAAGAAAGAAATCATTACTAACTTATATGAAAAACTATTAAAAACTACAAAAAAGCAATAAATTTATACCTTATTGAGGGGAAACTTGTTGTTGTACTGGAGGTGACCGTGTCAGAGTTTGAATTGATTGTGTTGGTGGAGAAGGGTCTTCTAATATCTTTGGTTTAGAATTAAAAAATTCACGTTATTTTACCAAGTGAGTGGGTGATGCTTGTTGATAAGCATGCTCCTGTGGATAGTTAAAAGTCCCTACAAGTGCAACATTTACATGTCAATTCAATATGGTAAGTGGTAAATAGTAAATACTAAATGGTAAGTGTAAAAAAACTTATATTAAATGTTAAGTGTATTACGTCTCTATCATTTAACTAATTCAAATGATTGGGGTTTATGTGATGAGTGTGCTTCCATTTCATATTAGGAAACTCTTGATGCCTTAGCGTTTTGTTGGCCTCTTGCTCTTTATGCTAATTTTTTTCATGGAACGGCCTCCAAAAATATTCTGCATACAGTAAATATTCAATCAGATGTACATTATGTTAGTAGAGAGAAGAAGATTTGTCACACAAGTGAAAAATCAAGACAATAACCTTACTAACGTCAAAATATAAACTTTTAGCATGTTGTTATTTAATTGGAATTGACAAATTCTCCATTGTTTCATTCATGCAAGTTGGAGCTGGTTCACATTTTAAATTAAAATATGTCGCATAATAAAGATAAAGGAGATAGTTAGTGGAATGAATAACTAGTTTTTTAGCAATTCTTGCATTTGTAATGTCAACTTTTATCTTATTAGATGAAAAATGTGCACCAATAAAATATTTAAAAACTGATTGATATGAGAATGTATACAATACCCCAATTTGGAATATTAGTTTTCCAACCCTGTAGAACAATTCTAGATTGAAAAAAATAAATCATGGAAGCAAGAAAGTGGTGTGAAATTCCTTGCATATCTACTCCTCTTCTTGACTTATTGAGATGAACTACAAAAAATTCATTGGAATTAATATTAAAATAAAAATATTTCAAATGAAAGAAGGTTACATTTACAATAAACATGGAAACCAAAACAAGATTCAAGTTAAATATTATCATCTTCAGTTAAGGTTACTTTAGTTATTACTATGGGCGAATGTTTAAATGGAAGACCTCTCACTCAATGGATATTAGTTGGATCAACACTGAACCTGAATGTACGAACATCTTCTAAAGTAACAGTAAAATGACCATCCTCTATATTGAATGATGAGAGAAGGTATTTAAGAATTTCATGATATATGTCAAACTGGGGCTTGTTAATGAACCCTATGAATTGACATTCTTCTACAAAATCCTTATATTTTTCATTCATTTACAAAAAATTATAAATGTGCGGGCACATCAAGTTATTGTATTGAATCTTTCCCTTGGGTAGGACTTTGGGGGTTGCTAATGCTTGGTTAATTTGATGTTTTGTTTGATCTTGAGCTTGAGCAGTTATGAGTACTTGAGATTGATTCGTGACCTGGAGTGTATTTTGTGTTTGGTTGGGATGTTGACATATGGTACCTATAGCAGTTAACACTAGGAGAATGAAGAAAAAACTCATGATCTGAGAAGTTTTTAATGTGAAAATTATGTCCAAAAGGGTATTTATAGGGAAAATATTAGGCTTTTTGAAGTGTGAACGCACGATAGAAACCCTTATTTTCATACGTCAACAATTCTCATTGATGTGTGATAACATGAATTTTTGACATGCATCAACATCATTTGTTATCGTGCGACAAAAAGTGTTGTTGATGTGCATCAAAATATATTTTCACTCGTCAATCATAATTGTTGACGAATGATAACAAGGGTTATTGATGCATGTTAGCAACCATTTCTATCATATGAAAACAATTCCTTTTGACATGAGTCGACAACCCTTTTATGTCATGCAACAACAAAGGGTTGATGAAACACATCAATAAGACTTTTTGTCACAAATCAACTATGCGTCAACAAACCCCTCTTTTCTACGTCTTCTTAAATAAAACTTTCCTTTAGACCTTGACTCTCCCTAAAAAATATTAGGGGATAATTTCATTCTGAAACCTAGGATAATTCAACTTTCTGGTGAAATTGGTTCTAGGTATATATTTTCAAGGATTTTCCACCTCCAATTTACGAAAGGCTTCTTTAAGTAAAGTGACAGCTAGATTAAACTTGGGTGATAATTAGAGATACATAGTCAAGTAGTTATTTGAAGGGTCAGAAGACAAAGATGAATAAGGCGATGTTAGAAATCATTTACTACTAAGGGAATGGGCAAAACAAGGAAATAGTACACTGAAAGGATGCATCATGTCTGTAATGAAGACACTTGAGTTACTATTATGGTTTGAGTACAAGGAATTTTATTCATGTCATACAGAGTCACAAAAAGGAGGATAAACTAATCCCAAGGGAGTAGTATGAAAATTTTTTTGAGCATGGTGAAGTGAGATACCTAAACATGAGGATCACAGGTTCAAGAGAAGCATTGAATCTAATTGGAATACATCCATGTGTATTCGGTCAAAGACATAGTTGGAAACATAGTGATTTTAATCCAAGGGAGAGATTCTTGAGGTAATTTTAGGCTTTGTAAATGGTTTCTTGCATGTTCTTTGTCCAATTGAATGTAGGACCCTTTGTCATATATGTCAAAGGGGGAGAGATTGCTATCAAAAACTAGGGATGGTGATTTGAAGTTGCTGGTGTGTGTATTTTCCATCAATGAAAAAGGGGGGTTTGATGAACATCGATCATTGGTGTTTTCATTGATGTCAAGTGGCATTTATGGAAAAGTTTTGAATTGTGAAGTGAAGCTCACTCATAAGGATGAAGGGTGATTAGAAGTACCTTCTCATTGATAATTAGAGATTAAAAAGAGGTTTAAGGTTGATTCTATGATGGTTTGTAAATGATGAAAGCCTTGTCAGTGCGGCAAGAGACCACTGAAGGTATGCAGATGGTTGGTAATCTTGGTACTATTGTTACACATGTCATACACAATTATTTTAGCATGTGCAAGAGCTTCTGGATGGTTCATTTCAGCCTATTTATAGAGCCTAATGAGGTGTAGTATCTCCTTATAGGGAGTGAAAAGTACAGATAATAAGGGGATTATCTTAGGAACATTACATAGGGAATGTATGAGCAATAACAAGATTAATTTTATCTCTTGGAGGAAAATTTTAAAATTTCACCTAAACTGACTGTGAGGACTAACATTGAATGTTGAGCTAAAATATAGGTCTAAGTTATAAAGGAAAAATTATGGAAAATGAACTTATGAAATGTGTAGAGGGGTATCTTATAGTGCTTCATGTAAATTTTCATCAAGTTTTGAAGACGTTTGCGAAAGTTATCCAAGTTTCTCTAAAACTAGATTCTTAAGGAATGAAAATTGATCATCTTGTCTTCTTAGTATAAAAAAAAATTATTGAGTATTCTTTGGATAATCATATAAGTAATTTTTGAAGAAAACTCTACACCTAATTTTTTGCAAAATTTTTGAGGGAAATTGGTTGATAAACAATGAAGTTATGAGCATTCTTCTGAAAGGGTTTCTCTTACCTCAAGTCTCCCTCTTAAAGTGGTAAACATAAAATGAATATTTGTGTTTGCAAATGACTTTTTAATTTTTAAAAAATCTTCATAAGAAAGACAAAATGGTGGTACATGTGCTATCCAAGCATGGTTTTTGTGTACATAATTGCTCTAGTTTTGCAAGTACGACATATTGTGTTAGAGCTCACAAATTATTGATGGAAATAATGCAAATTCATAGTGCTTCTTTATCCCAAAATTGTTGGAGTAATACGTTGAAATTTTTTCTTAAGAGGTTTGAAGAAAAATATCCCAGAAATGCATTATTCTCTCATGTCAAATCTCTAAGTGGGTAGATGTATTTGGTGTGATAAGTCATCTAAGGTATGAATTATCTAAATTGTATCTGAGGAGCCCAAATAAATAGTTCTCATATGCATGAAGCTTCATTAGGTTTAAAGGTAAAGACAAGGGTTGGAAAATGTATTTAGGACATCTCTTGAATATATCATGAAATCACAATGCTAAAATAGTGAATAATTTTTCCGATAACAAGGTAGGGTTTTGAGCTTGAAAACCTCCTTGTGAAAGTGTTTTTTAAATATTTAACAATAATGAGCATATTGGGTTAAGGAAAAGGAATTCTTGATCTTAGAAAACTATGGAATAGTCTTCACCTTACTAGAATATGTCTCAGAATTTATAATAATACGGATATACTATGATTTCAACAATTTTCTTGTTGTAATACAGTTTTAAAAGAAGACATATCCACATGAAAATAAATACTAATTGAAGCAATGGAGAACTTTTATTATGTAGATAGCCTCATGAACACATCCAACTCTGGTAGTAATGTGTAAAGAGTCCAATAGATTCATTCCACTTTGCAAAATTGATACAATAAAGGATACATTATTTTAACAAGCAAGGCAAGTTGACTTTCACTCCATAAATGAGTTTTGTTAATTATTATACCTCACTGATAAGTTAGGAATCCTCCATAAGTAAGTGAAGACCTCCCTAGGGATATTTAGGACCTAATAATGCATAAATTCAAAATTGACCAAAAATAACTGTGTTCTTGGGTGTGAACAAGGAAACCCTTAGTATTTTAGCATAATTGGTCAATTGGAGGGTGTAGACTCCATTTAAAAAGCTAAGAACTTCAATAAATTTTCTATACAATCCCTTAATCATGAATCTTATGAAATTTGGCATGGTGAAGTTCAAACAAATATGAAAATCTTGATAGTTGTAATAATGGAACTGTACAAATCTTGGAATCCTAATTTAGATTTTGGAAGTGGAAATTTGAAGAAAACATCACAAAGAAAGCTAGGGTGAAACTTTGCACTCAACACGTACACCCAAATGGGTAGTTGAAACATTATTTACTTGATAAAATGAAGTCCTAAGTCAAAGGATACAAGAATATAATAATATTGAAAAATCACACCTAAACAATATGTAACGTTCAAAAATGTATTGTTACCTTTACAGTTGTCTTTGCATTCGAAAAATAGTGAGAGGACTCAAGGATTGACAGTTACAAAATGACTGTCTGCAAAAATCATAAAGGTTTTTAAGTGTGAGATGGGTATTTGGAGTTCTTATCAAACCTCCTCAGGGTAATCAAATGACACACAATAAACCTAACAAGTTTGTATTTGTAACTGAAATTGTTGTAAAATAATTGCTTGAGCCAATGTTTTGCTGCAAAATGGGTTTTGCATTTCTCTTGTATGTGAAGCATGAAAAACATATATGAAAATACTTGGTGAAAGTGAAATAGAATTCATGAGAATGATTTATATCTTTGAAACATTGTTGATAGTTTGGTAATGTAAAAAGGAATATTTTGAGAGTATGCTAGTGTGTTTGAAGTTGAGAAGTTAGAGAATATTGAATGAAAAAGTCATTTTTTATAGCCTACAAAAGAAAATTTTACACTTGTAGAGGATGATGAATCTTGGGATAGCTCTGTGGGTGCACATGTGAAACTAGAAGGATATTTTGTAGGAAAAAATTATTCTTTTGAGAAAATTATGAACTTGAAAAGAATATAGAAACTCAAGCTTAAGAATGTCATTTTGATTGAGATATGAGCTGAGTTATAATGGTATAGTTATAGTTGAATGATAAACATAGATATAATATTGAGATAAGAATGTGATTACATTGAGATAGGGGAAAATGAGAGTAGGAAAAGTTACATGAATAGAACATCCTTAAAGTTTAGATACTAGATACATGTTGAAGACATATTAGACATAGAAATGAATCAAGACATGATAAATAGATATTGCACCAACATGTACTACAACATCATATGTATTCAAAAGGTGAATAGTTGAAAGTGAGAAATTATGATTTTTGAATGTGAATGAACTAAGCCTAATAAAATAGTGTCTTTCATTTGAATTGGTGATCAAGGAAGAGAGAAATCAGAATTAGTATTGAGAAGAAAGAGAAAAAGTCTAGTGGTCATTATCAATTGTAGAAGACAACATAGTTAGTGTTATCAACATTTTCATTAAGTCTAAGTTGTATCTTCGCATGTGGGGATTTGTTTCTTCCATATAAGTTAAAGCTTATTAAAGGTTAGTTGTTGTTATATGAATTTTAGGATTTGAAGCTTATAGAAAAGTAGCAGATTGCCATAGGTTGAGTGATTACTTGGTCAAAAAAAATTTGTTGTAGCTCCAAGTTGAGTTGAATCTCAACCATTAAATCATGTTACAATATTTATGACATTCTTGTCCTAAGCTAGTTCTTAGTTTCACCGGGTTTTTTCCTAGTTTTGGTTTCCCACATTAAACTCAGTCTTTGTGTGATTTGTTTTGCTGCTTGTGGATGTTGATTTGATTTTGATAATAAGAATTAAACGAATTGTTTTGTGGGTTAACAATTGAATAGAAACTAATTCACTCCCCCTCTATGTCCTAATTTCCAACAATAAATCTAGCACTCATTTAATGGACAAGGTAATGTTTTTTTCTACATACACTTAATAGCATAGGAATTTTATTTTTCCATCTACACATCTATTTACATTGGTACATTTATCTACTCACACACTATCAAGTGGACTTGAACAAGGGATTCCTAGGGAATCATTATTGCACAGACACAAAAGAACTACATGGATTCATATATGTAGTACAATGTTGGGTAATAAGTTATTTCATTGGGGTTATTGTTAAGGTCAGTCGGACTCCAAATTTGCATCTTTTCTTTTTGTGATTTGATGTAGTTTGTGGGTTTTGCAGGTCATATTATCTTTGCAGGTTTCAACCAAATTTAGCAATCATCTAATAACATACAGGAAACCAACAATCACTATCAATAAAAAAACTTGTGACACTAGAAAGATTATTTTTTGATGATCTACACATTTTTTGACACACAATAGAGGTCTTCAGTGCCTAAGCACCCTTGTTCTACTCTAGGTGCCCTAATCCTGGCTCATCCAAAAGTTCAAGGATTTTCTCTATTTGATTGCAAAATTTTGTTCCTATTGTTCAACATTTTTCTAGTATAGTATACTTTAGGAACAAGTGTGAAATAATCTAAGTCGATATTTCCCTCTCTTACACTTAGGGTTTCATATTTATGAATATTATTTCTTGTGTCATCTATATTCTAGAAGTTTCTTAGCATTTATTTATCATATGCTACTCTATAATTAGTATTTTACAAATTCCATATTTGTTAAATCATTTGGCAAACTTTTTCCTTACATTCCCATTATGGAATCAATCATGGATTCCCCATGGTATACCTGGGTTCATATTCTTAATTGTATTGTTGAGCGAGTCTTGGATTATATTAACTTTTATCTTAATGCCTGATATATTTACATTCTCTATCAAATAGGATTTTTTTTCTTCTCATCTCAATCCATCCACTCTCCATATTCATAGCTTTAATAATATACCTAAGAAGGTTTTGGGCACAATATCTCTTCCCCTTACTATGGGATCTTGCACTCTTCCCATTCCATGTCACATTGTTCCTCATGATGTTACTTATACTATCCTTCTAGGTCGTCCTTGAATACACATTATACATAGACTTCTTTCTACCCATTCCCATACACACACTGCACTTGTTCCTCATTCCTCTATGAATACTTTTGCAATAGATTTTAAATCTCATGTTTCTACTCCTCATTATATTCCTCTCATAAATGATGCTCATGACAATACCCACATTTAACATCTTTTTCCTTTTGGGATGCATACTAGGGATACTGATTTAAATGACTAATTTTCTATTGGCACCCATGATACTCCTCCCATATTTTCCCACTCTCGATGCACTTTATTGATCATATGCTTTATGATTCTAATGTTACACCTTTATCTACATCTTCCTCATTACATGTTATATCATTGTATGTTGTATATACATTGATTCATATTTCTTTCAATCCTACACATGATTCATTTATTGTGGCTACACCTTAATTTGGTACATTCATGAGAGTCGTACGTTTCCCCCTTTCTACATTCTTGTCTATGATCATAGGACCTAGTTCATACTACTTTATTTCTTATAATATTCACAAATTACACTTATTTCTTTTCATTACTATTGATGAGTATCCATGGATAACATATATTACACATATTATCTCTCACATGTTGTTCCTTATGCTTGCACTTAAATTTACCACTATTTCCAGCACATACAATTCTATACCTATTCTATTTTCCCCTCAAGAGTACATTTGTATTGCTTATACACTTCCTTTTCCTACTATTTAGATCTTAGACTCTATTGAGTTTTTCCATAATCATGTTGACACTATTCTCTACTAGCTTTTACACTCTCATACCCATTCTAATTCTACCATAATAGCATGGTATCTCTCGCATCATCACATTATCACACTTGGGGGCATCAAAATCCCCCTCATAATAACCATATGTTCTAATCAAATATTTTCTATCCATGTTATTCACATATACATGTATACATCAGTCTCACTTTACACTTCAAATCAATATTTCTAGTAGTACTTTATATTATCTTTGTTATGTGCAAACCTTGTTACATATAGCTATCATATATATCTACTATCTCATGCATCTCATGCTCTACACTTCATGACTAATATTTCTTCCAACATTCTCACACATATTATATCGTCACTACCTTATGACACAATCTTGTGCTAAGATTCACACTTTACTATTGAGGGCATACAACATTCATGAACCTCACCACATTCATGTTCTTTACCCTTTATGATTCATTAACTTATCTATCTAGCGCATATTTTAAACCATTTCCCGATGATGAAATCTTGTTCTATGGTTCATTATTGACTATCAAGGGGTATTTTATAAATGAACATGTCATACTCATTCGCATCCGCTCAAAGGGAACGGTGATCTTATTACATTAACATTTAATATCATTCCATCTCATTGATTCACAGGATATTGCACATCTTGGTTGAATTTATTCTTTCTTATTTATGCTTACATGTTACACTTTTCTTACTATGTTAGATAGATATCTATTATATCATTATGTTTTCTATATACACATGCACATTCACTTGTGTTATAGTTGTAAATACATACTTCCTACTTACACATAGCAATGTACCTTTTACTAGTCCCATCGAGGCTCCTAGGGGCATCTACATTTACTACTCTCAAACACTACATGTGATATTGTTTCATTTTATACTAATTCCTATTTGTACTAGAACACTACTTTATGTTTTATCTATACATGATTTAGACATACATTTTATCTTTTTAACATGCTAACAGGTGCTTCATTCGCAACATTTTCCTTGTAAGAACTATTTTCCACAATGGTTATGTGTTACTCTTTGCATTCCATTATTTTCCATTGTATGCCATTTCTTGTAGGCTATGCCCTTTGTCTTGTATGTACATTGTATGATTTTGGTTGATACAGCCTTGATTTTCTTACAACATTATGAGCGATGTCCCATGTTTAAAACTTGATATTCGTGGTCTACTTTGTTTGCACTATTGATTTCTACTTTTTTTACTAACACATGTTACTATCCATTTTTTTTGCATGTGAAATGGTTTCTACCATACACATTTCCTCCCCTTATATGGTATTAGTTTGAGTTCAACATCTGGTCGTCTCATTTAGGCCACATTCTCCATGTGGTGTCGCATGCACCCCAAACAGGGGGTACATGCATTAGGTGAATCAATCACCCCAGACTACATCCTAGAGCTTCAGTACAAGCCTACATATTACAAGAATAGAATAATCTATAGTTATAAAAATGGCCCAGATTCTGATTTGGGTCCTCAATTTAGCATAGACACCAATGCCTAAATATAGACACTAGCACTTAGGCATTCTTGACCTTTCCAAGACGTCTATAACTAGGGGGAAGTTATAGTTAATTTCTCAGATCATCACAGTTTTCAATTATTCACAAATTACTTTTCACATTATAGGCACAATCCTCCAACAATCAGAATGTAATATATTTACTTCTTTCTACTTGGATCAAACTGGAACAACACAAAACTAAACACAGATCACATCATCTGTAGTGGTGTATAAATTTGGGAAGCAATCATGGATGGAGAGTAAAATTATACCTCTCTCCCCAAAAATCTTATGTCATGGCCTGATATCACCCAAAAAACTCACACTTAGTGTGATATCACAAAAAAAATCATCTTTGGCATGATATTTCCCAAGAAATGCATTCTTGGCATGAGATTTCCTAAAAAACTCACTCTTGGTGTGAGATTGCCCAAAAAAATTAATCTTCTACATTATTTCAAGACATTTTCTATCCTTTACACTCTTCACAGATCAGCTGCACACTTTCCTTAAACATTTTTAGATACTTGTACATACATATGTAAAACATTTCATATAGATATATTTGACTATTTCTCTGCTTCTCTTTTACATGTCTATCTTTTATATGTAACAAGAAAAATCCCTACATAAAGCTCAACAAAAGGTACAACAAGTTACACTTCATACGCTTCATCCCTTGGCTCACTTCCTCTTTTTAGCTTCCAAGTTTCATTTTTATCACTCCATGTTTTCACTAGTTTCCTCAGCACACTATTACCATAACATTCTACATAGTTATAAGGTACGCATCTCTTATCTACTTTATGTTATCTAGTATTCACTCAATAACATAAATTGGTGGAAAATGTAGACACACAATCACACACTTGTGTACATTTCTAGGTCCTTATGACATACTATTACTCATATGATTCCCAAGCAAGAAAACTAGTAATTGACTACTGTCTTGGGCCTCTTTTCTATCTTTATTTCTCTATCTTTTTTCTTACACACCCTATAGCCTAGTCGATACTTAATTGTTTTATCTTTCATGACTCCAGACACTAGTGCCCAACCAGGACATCAAAACCTAGGTGCCCTCATCCTTCTAGGTTCCTCGACCCCTTTTATTATAATCACCCTTTTTTGGCTTCTTTTATCTTTTGGGAATATTTTTTTCTAATGGGTTGGTCTTCCAGTTACCAATTACGAAATTTACCCAAGGGAATAATATAAGTAAAAAGCTATGTGACCATACCAAGCTCTAAGCATCTATTATCATCAGCTAAGGTTACATCCAAAGGAATTATAAGAGCATCAAAGCCATCCATCTATCAGTCATTCAAGGGACAAGGGACTTCATTTTTATGGACACGCTTCATAGCAATGAAATTTCATTTTTCAATCCACAGATCTATTTACATTGATACATCTACATACTCACCCTCTATCAAGTGCGCTTGTACAAGGGATTCCTAAGGAAGCATTATTGAACACACACACAAGAGCTACATTGAGTTTGAGTTGTAGTGTATCACTCATTCGTAAATTCACCCATTTGGGTAGCCATTGGGGTCATTTTGACTCCCCATATTCTATCTATTATTTTTGGTATTCAATGTAGTTTGAGGGTTTTACATATCATCTTCTCCTTGCAGGTTACAGGATAATTCGATGATCATCCAATGACATATAAGAAACCAACAAGGATGGTCAATGAAAAACTTGTGACACAAGAAATATTATTTTCCGGGCATCTACTTAGTCACAAGAACCTAGTAATTGTTGTCAACACCTAGGGGCCCCTATCCTTCTCAAGGTGCCCTAGTCCAAACGCATTCGGCAGTTCCTATATTTTATGTTTTTGATTGTAACATTCTTCTCCTCATGTTTAACAATTTCCTAGTCTAGAATACTTTGGGATAAAGTTTGAAATCAGCTAAGTCACGCTTTCCCTCTCTTACACTTAGGGATTCATATTTATCTAGCGTATTGCTTTTTTCATCTATATTCTAGTAGTTTATTGGTATTTGTTTATCATATGTTACTCTATAATTAGGATTTCAAACATTCCATTTTTTGTTAAATCATTCTTAAAACCTTGTTGTTGTAAATAATTTCCAGTCTTAAGTACCATGCTCTAGTGGATTGTTTCAAGCCATAAAGATCTTTCTTCTTCTTACACACATAATCCTTATTAACTGATAAAATAAATCCTTTTCTTTATTAAATATATTCTTCTTCTTCTAAATTCCCATTTAGAAATGTTGATTTCGCATCCATCTTGTGTACTTTAAATTTTTTATAGCATGAAAATTCCAAACAAGTTCTAGTGGATCATTAAACATGTAAGAGGAGAAAAATTATCTTCATAATCAATACCCTCTACTTGTGTGTACCCTTTATACACTAACCTTTATTTATTTATTACACCTTTACCATCTTCATTCAGCTCGTTTCTAAAATTTCACTTGGGGAAAATTAGATTTTTGTCTTTTGGTCTTGGAACAAGATCTGAAGTTTCATTTTTTCAATTTGATTCAACTCTTGTTCCATAGCTCCAATCTAAAATTTGTCTTCACTTTCTTCATTAAAAGTCTTAGGTTCTAACACCGACATATTTTTATGTTCATACGTAGTTTCTAATATTGTTCTTATGTATACTCCAACATCCTTATCTCCAGTATTTTGATTCTTTGGATAGTTCTTTTGAACTGATATATAATGTGTCTTTGTATTTTTCTGCTCTTTTGATTTGTCTTCAACCCTTTCTTCATATTCCTTTTTTCTTCTTTCTTCTTTCGTGTATTCAATTTTTTCTACTTTTCCTTTATGATATTTTATTTCATCCACTTTCACATTTGAACTGTCAAATATTTTGTTCAAGTTTTAATTATAGCATCAATAAAATTTTCTTTTGAAGAATCTCCAAGTAAAATGCCTTAATTAGATCTAGAATCAAACTTACCCAAGTCTTCATCATCTCTCTTTATGTAACACTTAATTATCAATACTTTGAAGTATTTACCAATTTCTGGTCTTCCCTTCCATAACTCATAATGTGTTTTGATGTTATTTACTCTAATCTTCCCTCTCTTTAGAATATAAATTTCTATGCTAACAAATTCTATCCAAAATATGTCATATATCTTAGATTCATTTAGTATTGTTCTTTCCATATATTGTACAATTCCATTTTTCCTTTATATAACTTCATTTTGTTATGGAGTCCTTGCAACTGAGAAGTTCCTTTTTATTCCATGATTCTTACAAAATAATCAAATTTGTTTGAGGTAAAATCACCTCACCGATTAGATCTTACGTACTTTCTTTTTATATCAACTTAATTTTAAACCAAGTTTTTACAGGTTTGCAAATGCCTGTAGTTTTTTCTCTCAATAAAGTTACCCATGTCATTCTAGAGTAATCATCTATAAATTATATAAATTAACTATCACCTTGTAGACTTTGTGTTCTAGTATTCCCATAAAGGTCTATATGAACAATTTCCAGCGTCTTTGTTATAGAGTACTTTTTTGATGTGAATCTTACCCTTGTTTGTTTCCCATGTGGACAATGCTTACAAAAGAGTGTTTAAATGTTTTTTAATTTTGGTAATATATCTTATAGCTTTTTTGGTGTTGTTTTTTTACTAAATTATCGAATTTCATATGGCTCAATCTTCTATGCCATAGCCAACATTATTTTTTTTGTACCATGTAGCATTTTTCTCCCTTGATCTCATTGAGCACATAAAGATTATTAGTTGTTTTGTGTTCATTTGCAATTAGTTTTCTTGAATTTTTCTTCCTAATCTCACAACCCTATGCATAAAATGTGTTAGTGTGTCCTTGATCACATATCTGACTAATACTAAGAATATTATGCTTTAGAGATTCAACATGTACAATACATATTTTGTTTTTGTTTTTCCATTATCAAAGCTAAGGGTTCCTTTTCTAGATATTCATGTCGTGGCATTATCTTCAAATTTTACAATACATGTACTTATTTCCTTCAAGGTTAGAATTTTTTTCTTGTCCCCAGTCATGTTCCTTAAGTATCCACTATCTTTATTGAATTTCTATCCTTCCTCTTTTGTATGAAATGTAGTTTGCGCAAGCATAGATTTTTCATTCTTTTAAATATTTTTCTATTTCTTATTTTATCATTTTTTCTTATTGTTATTTTTGTTTAGCTAGGGCGTCTACCTTCTTATTTTTCCCAAGAGATTCTATAAAAGTATTTTGACAAAATTGTGCTATATTAAAATATTTATTGCATTTGTAACATACAATATCATTCTCAATTATTAATTGATAGAGGAGTAAATGAATTTTTATTTCTATTTGAAGACCCATAATAAATTTCATTCTTTTTCCATATGAAATTCCTTGTATGAGTTCTATAGTCTATTTCTTTATAGACAAAATGATTACATGAAAATCAATAACCAAAGAAGATGTTTTGAAACATGTTCATGTAATGTTGTCTTAGAGGAAATGAGCTTCTTCATTTTTCTGAATCGTATTTTGGAATATTATTGATATTCTTAGGAGCATGATATTTAATCTCTTGACTACATTTATCTTTGATGTGACCTTTTAGAGCATCGACATAGCACTAAATCACTTGTCTACATTTTTCTCCTTTGGTGGCTCTTTGAGATTTTCTTTTAAGATTTTATTTTCTCATCTTCTGGTTTTCTACATATCCAAGACAAGTTTTGATAAATGACAACCTATATCTATTGATAGTTTCATATAATACTTAAGAGATATTCTCAGACTTGAGGTATCTATTCAAATTAGTAGTTGTTTTCTCAAGTTCCTTTCTTATGGAGACAATTTCATATTCTTCTCTTTCACTATTTTCTTCTTTTGTTTTCAACTAGATTCTCACCTCTTCATCATTTTTCTTTGCTTTTTCAATCTTAATTTTTAAGTTACTAACCATTTTTCTTGATTCTTATAGATTTTGTAATATTTTTGTTTCCAAAACCCAATTTTCTTCTTCATATTTTTGAATCTATAATGTTAGTTTCAAATTCTATTTCTTAAGATATTTTGACTAAATCAAAGAACACGTGAGTTGTTCTTCTAGATCTGCCTCTCCTTCATCTTTGATGTATTATTCTTCTTCTTAAAAAGATTCTTTACTTGTGGAGGATTTATTTATTTTTTCTATAGCCATGAACAAAAGTTCTTCTTTGTCATTGTCTAATATACGTTCATCACTTTCCTCAGCTAAGTTATTATCCCTTTTGGAGTAGATGATTTTCTTTTTCTTTCCAAAGCTTGTATTATATTCATTTTGTTTGAATCTCCTCTTATTTTGAGATTTTATTTACTTATTAATTTATGCAGACCTTATGACATAATCACTTTCTCAAACAAGTTAGTATGACCAATTTAATTCAATTCAATTCATAAGGTTGGAAAATGCACACTTTCACAAAACTAGAAATCCTTAAAACATGTTATTTTTACCCAAAATTCGCAAAGTGAGCTATGTAAGGCTTGTCACCTATTCTCTAGCCTCCAATCATGCTAACACCATCATGAAACTAGTTAAAATCTCAAGAAATATTTGATTTGAACTTACTTTATAAATAACATTTATTTCTTCTTAGGAGCTATGCTACTGCTAGGTTGGTGTCTAGAACTATCCAAAAATGCTCAAAACTAGCTCATGACACTTTTGAACACCCTTTTCGGGATTACTTTATGCTATAACAATCCAACTCTCTTCCTAAAACCACTTGCAATCATTAACTCTTCCTCTTCAATCCTAGCTCCTAGTAGCCCACCTTTAAGGTTTTTTCTAACTTTCATTTGGATGGTGAGGTCTTATTGACAAACTAGAATATTTTTAAAACAGCCTTTATTCAATTTTTACGGATGAAAAAGTTTCAGGGTCTAGTTTGATTCCTAGATACCCTATTTCAGGCTAAATATCTCTTTCAAGGCCTAATGTTTCTTCTTAACAACCAAGGCTGTCACTAAGAGAAAAATATTAATATTGTTCATGAAGTGATGGAAAATTTGAGTACCCTTTTCCTTAAATGTTCTTCATATAATGTTTTAGGTTTAATTTCTTTGATTTATCCTTTCTACTATCCAACATACTCTTGTTCGAAACCCTCATTTTGAATTGTCTACAGACCCACTCTTTAACCATAAAAAACAGTAATAAATTGGAATTTTTTAAATCCTCTAGACCCCTAAAATCTAGGGGATAAAATTTTTATAATGTTATTCACCAATTTTTAAGATATAAATCTTGAGTTAATCAACTGTCCACCACTATTTCACTCTTCTTTCAAGTTTCTAGAATGTTTTAATGAACTGTGATACCCACCATCAAATAATGAGGAATTTTTTTGAAGTCTTCACCATAAAATTCATCCTCTTAAACCACTATTATTCCTCTAGATGCAATATTTTAGAAGTTACTCTATGAATTCTCCCTTATGACCTTTAAAAAGTTGTTAGGACTTGTAGTAAACCTCCTAAAAATAACTACCTACAAGTTTTTTATGCCTACTCTCACAATTTTCAAAACATAATATCATCCTAGGATGGGATTCTTCTTGAATCTAATTATATACTACTTGAGGATGATTTATATAAATTCTTATCTCACAAGAAAGACAACAAATTCTTCAAAGTGTAAACTAATCAAACCATTGGTAGGGTTTCTTATAGTGGTCTTGAGAATGGTTAGATTGCATTAAAATTACCAACACATGATATCAAGGATTTCAACTTATCCATAGGCTTTGTCACAACCTAATGAAATTCTTCCTTCAGACAATAAGACTCCTTCAATCCACTACTTTGAAAATGATCTCAATCTTTTATACTCTTTTTCATATAGAAGGGTTAACAATTGTAAAGAAAAATTCAATCCCAGTGACAACTAGAATCTTTATATCAAGTTATTTGAAGGCACACACATACCTTTAATTGAATACTCTAATATACCTCTTCCTTTATGACCAATATTTAATTTGAAGAAAAAATCTTGAATAAATGAGTGTTTTGTGACTGTGTGCTACATTTTTAATACAATTTGTTTAAATATGGATCTTACATAAGTTAATAAATTTATCCTTAAGCTAAAAAACATAAAAAACTAATTCCTTCTTTCCATACACAAACTTACTTCAACTTAAATACTCTATTCTATATGATCATCCTCACAGTCCCATATTCAGACTTGGAACTGGTACACTATTTACAAATGTGATTTTTAATTGTTACCAAATCTTGGAGCTCCTTCCTTAATTCGAATGAATGTTTAAAAATAGTTACAAGCATAGGGTTTATACCTCCTTACTTGAATTATCTCAATAATAAAAAACCATGGTCATAAGATAAGGCTATATGGAGGCTACAATCATATGGACAAAAACGATCTTTAAAATGATCTAATTCACTTTTAAGACCTTACACCATGCTAGCCAAGTGAAATATGGCTTCAAAATTTAAATTTCAAAAATGGAGGGAAAATATAATTTAAAAAAATTGAGTTGCTAGACTCAAGTTGACACCCTAGAATGTGTCTTAATGACTGTTTTACAACTCTAGGACAAACTAAAGACACCTTCAACACAAAAAAAATTTATTGACAACCAAAATCCTTCTTGGTAGAGTTGTTCCTGCATCATAATTTCAAGGGAGAAAGAAAACTTCTGCAATAATCTTGTATTGTATGTGTTATCCATATTTCTCCCCTGTGCTAAATATTGGATCGGGCACGACCCTTGCATAAGAGTAAATTGAGAAAACTCATTCAAATACTTCAAATTGGTCAGAGAAGGACTCGACCATGGCATGACGAAGGACGAGAGAAACTAATAGACCCCTGTGCAGAAGAAAATGACTCTGTCACACCATTTCCACGTCTTAAATTCGTTCTTCAAGTTAGAGGTAGACTAAACTATGAGATAACAAGGTCAGATAAGAACGTGCAATGCCACAGAGGAACCAGAAACAAGAAGAGGAAGAAATGGTGAAGATCTAAAGTCCTCAGGATCAAAATGGTTCAGGAAAAATCCCAAAAATGAATGTATGGAGGAGGCAGCAGAAGGAGCCACATGTTCTAAATGGAGCTTCTCCAAAGGTGAATTCAAAAAGGGAAGCCTAAACTTGCACCAAGTTAGGAATTAGAGAACAAATATGTGGAAAAATTTCCTAAAACCACAGCAGTAGGAAACTATATAGGAAAATTATACTTGCAGAAATATAATAGCATAAATAAATAATGCACAAAATAAGACAAGACAAGATTTAACGTGGTTCACCCAATGTGGGCTACGTCCACCAAGAACTTGCTCATATTTTATTATCAACAAGAGTAAAATAACTCTCACAATATTCTCTCAGTTATGAACTCACAACAGAATTACAAAGATGTTAAACCACATCTAAACCACAATTGACACCCAATTGCATAACCTTGATCACTCTTGATCACCTCTTGATCATTAAGACTCAAGACCTCTTGAACACTCAAGATATCTTCAAGATACCCTAACACCTCTATTTATAGGATTAAAATCCTCTTAAGAAGTCCTAAAGCCAACCCTAGAAGTTTGAAAGTCATGATCTTTCAACTTCACACGAGTGGAAAAAAGTCCCGACGTTAACAGCCAATTAATAGCATGTTAACAACAACGTCACAGAAACGACACAATGACTACATAACAACGTCATAGTAAATGACTACAGAATGCTCCTGAAGTCTCCAAACTTAATCATTCGAGATCTAGCACTTCAACACTGATTCAAGAAGACCTAAAATAGGCTCCACACCCCAACAATCTCCCACTTGGAGACTGTTTCCACTAAGAAAAGATCTTAACCATTCATTATCAACCATGAAGGCCAATCAAAGTTGAACACAACTTCAATTTCTCCCTTGTGACCACATTGGTCATCATATCTGCAGGATTCTGACTAGTATGAATCTTTTCTAGCTTCAACTTATCTTCTTCCAAAGTTGTCCCGATGAAATGATATCTCAGCTGAATGTGCTTCGTCCTAGAGTGGAAAGCAGAGTTCTTCACTAAATGAATAGTTCTCTAACTATCACTGTGTAGTCTCCCAACTTCCTGCTTATGACCCAACTCATCAAGAAACTACTATAGCCAAATCATCTCCTTGCTTGCCTATGTGGCAGCAACATACTTAGCCTTTATGGTTGACAAAGCGACAACCTTTTGTAACTGTGAAATCCAACTCACTATTGTATCACCAATCATAAATACATAACCTTTCATGCTCCTCCTACTGTCCTAATATCATACCATGTCTAAATCTACATATCCACATAATGTAGTGTCTGATCCACTGAAACACAATGTTACTCCCATGGTCCCTCTCAAATATCGAAGGATCCAGTTTATTGCCTGCTAGTGCTCTCTACCTGGATCACCCATAAACCTGCTCACTGCTCCCACTGCATGGGAAATGTCAGGCCTAGTGCATACCATAGCATACATCAAGCTACCAACTATGGATGAGTACAATACCCTAGACATCTGGATTCTATCCTCCTCAATCTTTAGATTCTGCTCCTTTGATAATTTAAAGTGACCTGGCAAAGGAGTACTAACTGGTTTAGCATCCTAGATACTAAACCTCTCCAAGACCTTCTTTATGTACTCTTCTTGAGATAATACTAGCTTCCTCTCCTTCCTATTCTGAGTTATTCTCATACCAAGAATTTGTTTTTCTGCCCCCAAATCCTTCATAGCAAAGGAGTCACCTAGCTGATTCTTAAGTACCTTTATTTCCTACACGTTCTTCCCTGCAAAAAGCATATCATCTACATACATGTAGAGAATAATATAACTACCATCAAGCAACTTCTTGATGTACATGCAATGGTCTGAGTGACACCTGGAGTAACCCTGCTCCTACATAAAACTATCAAACTTCATGTACCACTGCCATGGAGCTTGTTTCAGGCCATACAAGCTCTTCTTTAATTTACACACTAACCTCTCCTTCCCTTTGACCTCATAACCTTGTGGCTATTGCATGTACAATTCCTCCTCCAACTCACCATGAAGGAATGCAGTCTTCACATCCAACTGTTCTAAGTGTAGGTCTTCTACTGCAACTAAACCAAGAACAGTCCTAATAGAATTCATTATAACAACTGAATAAAAAATTTCATCAAAGTCTATACCTTTCTTCGATGTAAATCCTTTGACCACCAACTAGGCCTTGTATCATTTCCTACCTCCATCTTCCTCTTTGATTCTATACACCCACTTGTTTTGCAATGCTCTCTTGCCCTCATATAAATCTACTAGATCCCAAGTCTGGTTTTCTATAAGAGATCTATGCTCTTCATCCATGGCCTGCTCCCACTTCTTCCTGACATCCACCTGTACTGCTTCCTCAAAGAACTCTGGCTCTCCACTGTCAGTGAGCAATAAATAATTCAAATATGGAGTAAAAATGTTTAGGTTCCCTTCTTACCCTACAAGACCTTCTCACCTCAAGAGTTTGGGGTTCCTGATGAGTAGGTACCTGAACTGGCTATGCCGGAACATGCTGAACCTAAACCAGCCACTTGGACACCTTGCTGTCCGCAATGTCCTTTAACACTGTGTATTCTTTCTTTGATTCCTCTTTCTATTCCTGTAATTGATCTTTATACATGACTATTTCATTAAGGACAATATCTCTAGAACGAAATATTTTCTTGTCTGTAAGACTCCAAACACAGAAATCAAATTCATCCTCACCATATCCAACGAAGGTGCATTTATCAAAATTAGCATCTAACTTGGTCCTATCATCTTTATCAATGTGAACAAATACCTCACATCCAAATACTCTAAGAAATTAGTAACCAATTTTCTTAGCAGACCAAGCCTCCTCAGGGATACCTCCATCCAAGGCCATAGAGGGTCCTCTGTTAATCAGATAAATAGATGTGGTTACCACTTCTACCCAAAACATGAGTGGCAGCTCTGCATGTAGCCTCATGCACCTAACACACTTCGTGATTATCTTGTTCATCCTCTCTAACACTTCATTTTACTGTGGAGTATTTGGAACCATTATTTGCTGTGGATCCTATTTACTGAACAGTAATCAAGAAATTCATTACTACAATATTCCCCTCCATTATCTGACCTGAGACATTTCAACTTGAGACCTGTTTCATTCTCAACCAAGGATTTTCATCTTTTGAAAGTTTCAAACACATCATATTTCTTTCTAATGCAATATACCCAAACTTTTCTAGTTGCATCATCAATGAAAGTGACATAATAACATGAACCACTAATAGAGTTTACCTTAGCTAGCCCCCATACATTTGTATGCACTACCTCCAACTTACCCTCCTTCCTGGTAGGTCCAACCTTGAGGAATCTCACCCGCTTCTGTTTCCCATAAACACAATCCTAACAGAAGTCCAAATCTAACTCCTTTAATCCAGGCAACCTATCTTTTATAATTTGCATGCCCTTATGACTCATATGACCAAGTCTCTAGTGCCACAAAGTTGCATCTCCCTCTGCAGCAACTAAATTGTAATAATCAACACCATTGGTTAAATAAAAAGTACCATTTTTCTTACCTCTTGCAACCAAAAGACCTCCCTTGGTAACCTTCCAAGAATCCACTGTAAAACTAACTGTACAACCATCACTACCCAGCTGTCCCGCTGATATCATGTTCTGCCTCAATTTAGGCACATGTTTGATGTCCTTAAGTAGCCATGTGTTCCCATTCTACATTTTCACTTGAACACAACCTTTCCCTATGATGCTGCATGGTTCATCATCACCAAGATATACATGTCCAAAATCACCTTGAACAAAATCAGTAAAGTAATGTATATGTGGGGTGGCATGGAAAGAATCCCCTGAATCTAACACCCAAGAGTCAGCAATATTATCTAAAGAAATAATTAAGGCATCCTAAAAAACATCACCTCCTGTCAAATTTACCTCTTTAGTTTCCTCCTTCTTGTTCTTCTTATCCCAAAGAGCCCTATAATCTTTGTTAGCATGACCAACCTTCCCACAGTGCCAACATTCTAGCTTACTCTTGGAATTTGACCTTCCACGATCATTTGACTTCCCATGGTTACCTTTCCCTCTATTCTTTTATCTCCCTCTACTCTCCACCATCAAAGAATTTCCATAAGTAGAAGAATCTTTGGTGCTCTTCCTTCGCATTTCCTTGTTTATGATCACACCTATTACATCCTTAAACTTCATCTTTGAGTTATTAGAGACTAAATTACTTACAACCATAACCAAGTTGTCCTAGCTATCTGGTAAGGAGCACAAAATCAACAAATCCCTGACCTCATAATCAAAGTCAATTTTTTACCAAGTTTAACATACTCACAACTATATTAAATTCATTCAAATGATCAGAAACATAACCATTCTCAGACATCTTCTTATTAAATAACTTTTTCATCAAAAATATTTTATTAGAGGCAGAGGGTTTTTCATATAACTTCCCCAACACACTCATGAGACCTTCCGTGGTCTTCTCCTACGATATGTTGAAAGTAACCGAAGATGCAAGGCATAAACAAATTTCCCTGAGCACCTTTTTATCCAGCAACTCCCAATCCTCATCTGACATGGCTGTAGGTTTCTTTGCTTTTTGAGCCAAATGAACATGGAGGTCCTTCTGATATAAGTAATCCTCCATTTGCATCTTCCACAAACCAAATTTCTACCCATTGAACTTCTCAACCCTTGATCTGCCCTCATCTGCCATAGCTCCCACTCAAGCTAAACTTTCCCTGTGATTTACAACTTCAACAAAAACCACCAAAGCTCTGATACCAATTGTTAGGAATTAGAGAACAAATATGCGAAAATAATTCCTTAAACCACAGCAGTAGGAAACTATATAGCAAAATTATACTTGTAGAAATATAACAACATAAATAAATAATGCACAAAAGAAGACAAGACAAGATTTAACATGGTTCACCCAATGTGGGCTACGTCCACCAAGAACTTGCTCAGATTTTATTATCAACAAGAGTAAAACAACTCTCACAATAGAATTCCAAAGATGCTAAACCACATCTAAACTACAATTGACACCCAATTGCATGACCTTGATCACTCTTGATCACCTCTTGATCATTAAGACTCAAGATATCTTCAAGATACCATAACACGTCTATTTATAGGATTACAATCCTATTAAGAAGTCCTAAAGCTGACCCTAGAAGTTTCAAATTCATGATCTTTCAACTTCCCATGACTAGAAAAATAGTCCTGATGTTAACAACAAATTAACAACAACATCGCAGCAACGACACAACGACTGCACAACAACATCACAACAAATGATTGCATAATTCTCTTGAAGTCTCCAAACTTAGTCGTTCGAGCTCTAACACTTCAACATTGATTCAAGAAGACCTAAAACAAGCTCCACACCCCAACACACTAGGCTTCCACTCATCCAAAACCCCAAATAAATTACGGGGTGTTGAAAATTAATCAACTAAAAAGGAAGTGCCATGTGTTAGCTTGGCGCAAAATTGGAAAGTAAGTTCAAGATGGAGACTCCAACTTGCGCCAGCCCTCTACATAGCAAATGGTCAAGACATTGTCAAAAGGTAGGCTTCAAAAAATTAGCTAAGTATAAAAGTTTAAGTGGAGAATGCCACGTGCCAGCATGGCACATCTCCAAGAGTTGGTCCTAGGGTGGAGACCCAAATGAGTGTGAGCTCACCACGTAGCCCAAATTCCAAAATTAAGAGCGACCATTGAAAATTCCACAGATCAACGAAGGCCGACAAGTGTCAAATTGACTCTCCTCCAAAGGCAAACTTTAGGTCAAGTTTTCAGGAAAGTGCAGTGCCTCCATGTTGAATCAGTTGAATAGTCAATGCATGAGGCAAGATGGTAGAGGTTTTCAAGTTTCTTAATGGTAGTGATTCAAAGATTAAATAAAGAAAAGGTTTCAAAATAAGCACTAGATTGTTGCGTAACCCAAGGAAAAGTGGGGCGTCGAGGGAAAATTTGGTTTTTTTCCCCTTGTTATTTCAAAAGGGGTAAAATTTGCAAGATGACCAACAACTCCATCCAAAGGAAAAAGTCAGCGTTTGAACCCGAGTCAAAGCCAAAGCGGGGAGTTGGAGGAAAAAGTGAAAATTTTCCTTTCGTTCAAAAGGAACAAATAAAAAGATGGAAGGGCATTCCCCAACCAACAAGAAGGAGGCACGTTTCTAGGCAGAGCTTCAAGGATATGGGAGTTTTTCAAGTTTTTTATTTTTATGAAATAGGGAAAAAAGATAAATTGCGGACCCATAAGACCAATTTTTTCTCTAACTTGGCTGCCACGTGTCCATATCAAAAGGGAGACCCATTTTTCAAATTGTTCTCGCCCATCTATATGGAACTGATACAAAATTTGAAGGGGCATATCTTTTGAGTTAAGGCTCAAAATATTGTGAATCTGACACCATTGGAAAGATCTCGGCCTCACCCATGCCATAGAGGTCTAAGACTTTATTTTTGAGGAGGTTAGGTGAAGGAAAATGAAGGAAATGTCTTCAAGATTTCAATGTAGGATATTCTTACCTCAACAACTAGATCAGATTTTATTTTTTTCTCCATTTCCTCTTCCTTCAAGGTTCCGAACCAAGGATTAATGCAATAAAGATGGATCTGGTGGCAGATTTCATAAGAAGCATTAACAACAATGGTTGAGCTTCAACCTACTTTTCCCTCTTCTCTCTCTCTCTCTCTTCTCTCTGATTGAATCTATAAATACGGGGGGAAAGATTCATTGTAAAGGGTTCGACATTCTTTGTTTTGTAGGCTCCTTTCTCCTTATAGCAAAGGTATTTGTGGGGTTTAGACCTTCCATTAAGATTGCAATACATTTTTTTCCCTTTTGGCTATTTTGTAATGAATTGTACCAATCCAAAAAGCAATAAAACACATTTGTGATCGATCTTAGATCCTTTCTTGTCTCTTCTACTTTCATTTTATATCTCATTATAAATCTGGCTATCTGTGCTTGTTTATGGTACACATTTTGTTTTTTTACATCTATTGGCAAAATAAGTGTTCATCATTCCTTTGGTGCATCACCTAGTAGTCTAGTTATTTCTTGTTTCTTATATTCTTTTACCCCTATCTCTTTGGAAAGTTTTTAGATTAGGTATAAGAATAAATCCTCTGTAAATACTCACATGTGCACCTAAATAGAGGAGTAAGGAACCAACTTTTAATCTAGAGATCTTTTCCATTTTGCAAGGTCCCACGCCTTGGGGAAAGTTTAATGTTATGCAATCACACCAGATGATTCTTCCTTAAAAAATTAGATCCATAACTCATTTGGGGGTTCTGTCATTTCACACTAATAGTTTTGGCAAGTTGGGTGGGACTAAGAAGTTTCCATCTTATTACAGTAGGAATTGATGTACACTTGTTGTGATTCTAGATTTTAAGAATCCTTAAAAGTGTACATATGGTGACTCCAAAAGAAACAAATCTACTAGTTTCAATAGTCCAAGCAAGTTCATGAGAAGAATATAAACACGGTAAAGAACCAGAGAAGAGGGATTGTTTATCTATCTAGACGTATCTCCATCAAGTAGAGCTTTATCAACACCTCCTTTCGGTCGACCATTCATTCAATCAAGAGGGGTGCTCAAACTGATCAAGATGGCTAAGCTAAATCCTTATGTTAACTTCACTAGTAGTAGTCGATTCACCTTGAATGTATAAAATCCAGTTCCTATTGTAGCATTAAAAAGTATCCCATATTTCATTGGGGAAAATAAAACTTCTCTTGGTGATCATGTCCAAGATATTATAAATGTCTATACAATTCACAAGATTCATGAGATGGAAATTATAGTCAAACTGCTTACCTCTTCACTCAAAGGGAAGGCTTCACAATGGTTCAGGAGTCTTGAGGCAGGCTCTATCCAGAATTGAAATCAGTTATGCATAGCTCTCCATAACTAGTTTGGAGAGAAAGGTGATAACCTGTCTTTGTTGGATCAACTAACAACAATCAAGAAATCGCCAAATGAGAAGCTGACAGACTTCAACCTCAGATTCCTGTAGACCTAGGATAGAATTCCAACAACAGTAAAGCCCACAAATCAAGGTGCCTTTTTAGACTTTCTTAGGGAGTTAAATTCTGATATTTCTCTGATGATGCAGTCAATGGAGGGCACTACATTACTTGTAGCCTATAGCCTTTCCATAGGGGTTGAGAATAATTTGATTCAGGCTAGTAAAATTGCTCCTAGGTCGTCCATTCCTCTATACCCAAAGTTAGGAAGCTTAGATGCTAGCCAAATGCCTACATTAGCTCCAATACCCACCCAAGAGTCAGAGTTTAGCTGAAACTTCCACTTTATCATATAAAACCTCTAAAGAACTCCAGGAAGTCATGAAACAACTTCAAAACTTGGGGAATGAGCTAGTAACTATAAAAAAATAGCAAGCTTATAATTTTATGCCCTATCAGTCTCAAGGTGAATATCAAGCTAGAACCTAGTATCAACAGAATAGGCCACCATCTTAGACTGCAAATGAGAGCCAGAACCAAGGACAATCCCAAGCTACTAGACCTTTTAGGTCATACGACCCAAACACAACTTTAACATCAAGGGCATTGGTCCCAACATAGAACAATATGACACAAGAATATGATTGGTGTTTTCCATGTAATCAAGCACATAACCAATCAATGTGATTTAATGGATCTCTAAATCAGGCCTTGATGGTGTAAACCAGTATGGTGCCATAAGAACCTATCTAAGAGGGAGATCAGCAGTAAGGAGTTCAACAAAGTGGACCTCCAGGAGAAACTATGCTAGTAAACTGGTAGGCTGAAGAATTCTGTGGGATGAATCAGTTCCCTTCTCAAGGTGTGGCTGCCAATACCTGGTCTAAAAAAAGGAATATTGGAGAGGGCCAACCACTGAACTTAGGTGACCCTAAATATTCCATCACTCCACAAGGTCTTGGTGCTCTAAGTACAACTCCCAATATGTAGAACCAATCCAAGCCACCTCCCAAACCCAGTTAGGCGCCAGTTGTAAAAACCCATGTACAAGAGAGAAATGTGTCTAAGAAGGGGCAACAAAAATATAGCTCATTCAATATTATTGAGAAAATTAAAAGGACATTTGTGAATATTTCACTTTGGGAGTCACTGGCCATTCTAGGGCAGAGGGATCTGTTGCAGAATGCCATGCAGAATTGGTCAAGTTCAAATCACCCCCCTAACCAACAAGAGAGGGTGCTTACCAGTGCATCTCAACTAGGGAGGAACCATGAGGAATGATAAGGTAATAACCTGAGACCCCCTCCTTTCTATGTCTCACTAATTATTGGAGACAAATTGGTGCACAATTGTATGATTGATTATGGGGCTAGTAGTTCTATGAGCTAATCAGTTGGGTCTCTAATATGAAGTCATCTCTAGAGGAGTATTCCAATTATATGGGATAGAAGTGACCACTATGGGAATCATCAAGGATCAGAACCTCACTTTACATGCTTTTCCCAATGTAACTATTTTACAAAATGTGTCAAACAAAGATTTGCCACCACATTTCACTTTATGTCTGTCGAGGGACTTCACCGCAGAAATTGGAGGCTACATGTCTAGTAATTGGTCACATATGCTCTTTAGGACAAGGTATGGGGTGAAGGCCACAATCATATTTGAACCTATTTCTGATTATCATATTGAATCCTATGTTCCTAGCCTAATCAATGTCAATTGCTCAACTTTTGATCAAGAAGACCTCCTAAGCACTTCTAAAGAAAATACCAAGGTGGGATGTATCCTAGACTTGAATCTCAATGAGTGGTAAAAAAAGTCATGATTTTGACCTCTATAAGGATATGGAAGAATCTGAGCTAGGTGTTTATTGCCTACATGAAGAGAATCATCCCCTTCTTGATCTAATTAAGCCAGAATACAAGGATGACAATGAGGTATGGCAGCTGTTCTTTGATGGATCAAGGAGTAGACAAGGAGATGGAGGAGGAGCCATAATTGTGTCCCCTAGAGGTATGAGATATTATTTAGCCTTCAGATTCTATTTTTCTTTCTCAAATAATACTGTTAAATATGAGGCTTTAGTCCAAGGTCTTCATTGGGTAAGGAAGCTAGGGATCAAGAACTTGAAAGTGTTTGGTGACAGTGAATTGGTTGCCAATCAGGTCAGAGGACTTAATGATATAAAAAATGACCTTTTCAAGAACTACAAGAGTAGGGTGTGGGACCTTATGGAGGATTTTGAGGCCTTCAGCATTGTGTCCATACCCAAGAATAAGAATAAATCTACTGATAGGCTTGAAACATTCAGGGCAACATTTGATGTGGTTGACAACATTAAAAGAGACAAAGAATAGCCACATATCCATGTGGTTGTGAGGCCATTAGTGGTGCATAATAACACATGTTGACAAGTGTTTGAGAATGGTTAGTAGATCATTAAATTTTTGCAAGAAGAAGATGAATTCTCAACTAGAAACTAGAGCAGACTGGAACAACAATATGGGAATCAGATAGTACAGTTGCATATAAACAAGCTTCCCAAAGGTTTAGTGACACTGGAATCTATTTTCAATCCTAATGATTAGTTTAGAAGAGAGAAGGCTAACATGCAGATCAAAAGGGAGGATTCATATTTGATCCTAGTTTGAGAAGACAAAACACTTCACATTGAGAAAGTGGCCACTGAGTAAGAAAGGTATGGATTTATACAACTTTTCCAAGCGTTTCCAAATGTTTTTTATTGGAGTTATGAAGACCTAAGAGGGTTTAATCCAAATCTTGCATAGCACACAATCAAACTAGATCCAGCTTCTCATCCCATCAGGTAGAATTAGAGACCAGTCAACCCACATATTGAGCCTCTGATGAAGAAATAGCTGAACAAGCTAATAGAGGCAAGTATCATATTTCCAATCAAACACTCAAGCTGGGTTGAGATCTGGTCCTAGTCAAAAATAAAAATGGAGAAATTAGGCTATGTGTTGACTTCAGAGATTTGAATAGAGCCTCTCTCAAAGACCACTACCCACTCCCTTCAATGGATCAGAACTTGCAAGTAATGTCTGGGTTAGAAAGGTTCTTCCTCCTAGATGGCTACTCAGGGTACATCCAGATCATGCTGAAAGAATATGATTAATTCAAAAAAACTTTCACCACCAAATGGGAAACCTATGCCTACAGGAAAATTCCATTTAGATTATCCAATGTTGGAGCCATTTTTCAAAGGGAAATGGAAATGGAATTTAAAAGACTGATCATCAAAATATTACTGATCTACCTGGATGACATTACAATGTTTTCTAAAAATGCAGTAGACCATCTTTTCCATCTAAGGTAGGTATTCCAAATATTCAGGAATTTTGGGGTGTCATTGAACCACAAGAAATGTATATTCTTGGCCCATGAAGGCAAGCTTCTAGGCCATATTGTATCAAAAGAAGGATTGGAAATTGACCTGAAGAGAGTTCAAGCAATAAGAGCATTGCCATTGCCAAGTCACAAGAAGTCTCTTCAAAGCTTCTTGGGAATAATCAATTTTGTCCATAGGTTTGTTCCAAAATTTTCTACCCTTGCTAAGCAAATAATGTTGATGTTGAATAATAGATTCGCATTCAAGTGGAAAACTAAAGGAAAAGCAAATTTTGAGGCTATAAAAGAAGCCATATCACAAGCCCCAACTCTTGTGAATCTAATTTTTTCCAAATACTTCATACTGTATGCCTTTGGTGGCAGCGACACAATTTCTGCAACCTTGGTTTAGCAGAACAAAGAAAGTGTAGAACACCCAATAACTTCCTTTAGCCAGAGTTTGGAAGATTATGAAGTGAGGTAATCCTTCATTGAGAAGAAGGTCTTGGTGGTAATCAGAGGATTGAAGAAGTTTAAGCATTTGGTTTCAAACAAAAAAATCCAACTATTGGTCTCCCATGCGGGAGTTAAAGAATTCCTTCTCAGCAAGGACTTGAATGAAAAACATGCAAGATGGATCACTCGTGTCATGGAGCATGACATTGAGATCAAGGTCACCAAGCTAGTCCATAGGAAGGGGTTGTGTGGACAACTAGCCTTAGGTCAACAAGATGAAACAAACAGTGAAAAGGAGGATGTTATTGTTCTAAAAGATGATCAAGAAGAAGGGAGAGATGATTTACCTGCTCCTTGTTAGACCCAAGACATGATACACTTCCTTCTAACAGGCATGTGTCCTCATGAGATGAGTAAAGAAAAAAGGATACATTTCAGGTTACAGGCCATCCCATATGTTCTAATTGATGGTGTCTTGTTCAAAAGAGACATCAATGGCATTTTACTAAGATGCATTAAGAAATATCAGGTGAAGAGAGTGCTACAAGAATTCCATGTTGAAGCAACTACAGGCCATTTTTCTCCAAGAGTGACAACACTCAAAATCATTAAAGCAGGATATTATTGGCCATAGTGTTTAGTGACTGCTACACATGGATAAAGAGGTGCAAGAATCGTGCATTTTTCAAAGGAAAGGAAAGGCTAGCAGCATTTCTATTGCACCCAATCTAAGTCTACCAAACTTTCATGTAATGGAGATTGGACTTCATTGGAGTAATCAATCCAAATTCTAGGCAAGGCTATAAATGGATCCTGATAGCGACAGATTATTTCAACAAGTGGACCAAGGCAGTGGCACTCAAGGAAGCCAATGAGTATAGTATCCTAGATTTCTATGAATGGATAGTGACCAGGTTTGAAGTGTCATCCACCATCATATCAGACAATGTATTAGCATTTATAGGTTCCAAGATCACAAGATGGGCTGTTAAGAATGGGACTTATTTGAGCACTTCATCAAACTATTACCCTCAAGGTAATGGCCAGACTGAGTCCACAAACAAAAACTTGCTAAATATCATCAAGAGACCTCTTGATGAGAATCAGAGGATGTGGCACACAAAGCTCAAAACAACCTTATGGGTTGATAGAATAACGCCCAAGAGATCTACAGGTAGCTCTATATTCAAGATTTTCTATGGGAAAGAGGTAGTGTTGCCTATATCACTTGATTTTCCAACATTGGAGCTCGTGAAGCAACTAGAGATGTTTGAATTTGGACAAATGGAGGCTAGGTATACAGAGATGATAGAATTAGAAGAAACTAGAGAGCATGATCTCCAAACAATAGATAAGAATTAGGCTTCAATCGAGAAATGCTTTGACAAGAAGGAAAAAGAAAGGACCTTCCAGAAAGGAGACATGGTTTTGAAATGGGATGCAAATCAAACGAAACCAAGAAGGCATTCCAAGTTTGACGCTATCTGGAGTGGCCCCTATATGATCACAAGGTGAAAAAGTAGAAATGCTTTCTAATTGTCCACATTGGATGGCAAAGAGTTGCATATTCCAGTAAATGGGATCTATCTTAAGCATTATTACTAAAAGGGAAGTCTCACCTTGTACATATTAGTTTAGTTTCTCTTTCCTCTAAGTACTTGTGCACATCGCATTGCTATAGTGTAGATTACTTTTCTCCTAAGTGTTTTGCAAACTCTACATGTTTTATTTGGGGCATGTATGATTTCAAATTTTTGTATATAGTGTGGTGCTGTTTTGTGGCTCTTATGTAGTCCATTTAGAGAGATAGATGAAGCCCTGAGTTAAAATAATTTTCTACTTTCAGAAAATTTCATTTCGATATTTCTTATGAAAATTGAGAGTGTAGGTAGCTGGGCTCATGTGTCAGAAGTAGGATCAATATCAGACCATCTCTCTCAACTCCATGCCCAATGGATACAATAAGGAAATTGGTCTTTTCATCTAGCAGGCAGATACCCCTATGAGTCACAAAATTTTTATCCATATTTCACCCCCATTCCGAATATTGGATCGGTCACGACCTCACAAAAGAGGAACCTTAGAAAACTCATTCAAATCCTACAAATTGGTTAGAGAAGGACTCAACCATGGAGTGAAGGATGCCAAAAGAGATTAATTGACCCTTGTGCAGAACAAAATGACTCTGTTGGGACATTTCCATGACTTAAATTTGTTCTCTAAGTTACAGATAGACTCAACTATGAGATAGTAGGGTCAGCTAAGAACGGGTGATGCTGCAAAGGAACCAGAAATAAGAAGGGGAAGAAATGGTGAAGATTCAAAGTCCTCGGGCTCAAAACGGTTCAGGAAAAAGCCCAAAATGACTAAGTATGAAGGAGGCAGTGGAAGGAGCCACGCGTCCTAATGGTGCTTCTCCAAAGGTGAATTCCAAAAGGGAATCCCAAACTTGCGCCAGGATTCCACACATCCAAAACCCCAAAGAAATTATGGGGTGTTGAAAAGTCTTCAACTAAAAAGGAAGTGCCAGGTGTCAGCTTGGTGTAAAATCAGAAAGGAAGTCTAGGATGGAGACTCCAACTTAAGCCAACCCTCCATGTAGCAAATGGTCAAGAAAGATTCAAAAGTCAGGCTTTAAAATATTGGCTAACTATAAAATTGTAAGTGGAGAATGCCAAGTGTCAGAACAGCACATCTCTAAGACCTGGTCCCAGGGTGAAAACCCAAATGAGTGCAACCTCGCCACGTAGTCCAAAGTCCAAAGTAAGAGGGACCATTGAAAATTCCATAGATTAGCAGAGGCCGACAAGTGTCAACTCGACGCTCTTCCAAACATAAAATTTTGGTTAAGTTTTTAGGCAAGCATGGTGCCTCCACATGTTATATCAAAAAGAGTAGAATTGGTTGAATAGTTAATGCATGAGGCAGGCCAGTGGAGGCTGCCAAGTGTCTTAACGGCGCTGATTCAAAGATTGAATAATGAAAAGGTTTCAAAATGAGTGCCAGACTACCGTGTGTGCCAGGGAAAAGTGGGGCATCGGGGGAAAATTTGGTTCTTTTCCCTTTATTGTTTCAAAAGGGGTAAAAGTTGCAAGATGACCCATAACTCCACCCAAAGGAAAAAGTTAGATTTTGAACCCGAGTCAAAGACAAAGCAGGGAGTTGGAGGAAAAAGTGAAAAATTTCCTTTTGTTCAAAATTCACAAAGACAAAGATGGAAGCACATTCCCCAGCCACCCAGAAGGAGCCATGTGTCCAGGCAGATCTTTGGGCCTATGGTAGTTTTTTGAGTTTTGCATTTTTGCGCAATAGGGAAAAAAGATAAATTGCATACCCATAAGCCCGTTTTTTTCTCTAATATTGCTGCCACATGTCCCATATCAAAAGGGGGACCCATTTTGCAAATTTTTTTCCTGCCCATCTATACGGACCCGTTACAAACTTTGAAGGGGAATATATTTTGAATCATGGCTCAAAATATTGTGAATTTGACACCATTGGAAAGATCTTGGCCTCGCCCACACCATGGAGATCTAAGACTTTATTTTTAAGGACGTTAGGTGAAGGAAAATGGAGGAAACATCTTCGGGATTTCAATGCAAGATCTTCTTGCCTCAACAACCAGATCATATTTGATTTGTTTCATCATTTCCTCTTCCTTTAAGGCACCAAACCAAGGATTGATGTAGTAAAGATGGATTTGGGGGCAGATTTCATCAGAAGCATTAACACCAGTGGTTGAGCTTCGACCTACTTTTCCCGCTTCGCTCTCTCTTTCTTCTATTTTATTGAATCTATAAATACATGGGCATGATTCATTGTAAAGGGTTGGGCATTATTTATTTTTCATGCTCCCTTCTCCTTATAGCAAAGGGATTTGTGGGGTTCAAGCCTTCCATTAAGATTGTAATACGTTATTTTTTCCCTTTTGGCTATTTTGTAATGAACTGTACTAATGCACAGAGAAATAAAACACGTCTGTGATCGATCTTAGATCCTTTCTTGTCTCTTCTACTTTCATTTTGTCTCTCATTACATATCTGGCTATCTGTTCTTGTTTATGGTACACATTTTGTTGGTTTGTGTCTATTGGCAAAATAAGTGTTCATCATTCCTTTGGTGCATCACCTAGTAGTCTAGTTATTTCTTGTTTCTTATATTCTTTTACTCCTATCTCCTTGGAAAGTTTTAGATTAGGTATAGAAATATATTCTTTGCAAATCCTCAAGTG
>CM034155.1:517046430-517062787 GCA_019776745.2 Taxus chinensis
ATCTGATGCTCACCTTAAATTATGTGATTGAATGGTACCTTATGTATTTCATTTATCTTTGTACATTGAGTCTACAAGGTTTCAAAATAATAATGATGTCATTTCATCATCACATTTTTATGAATGAATTTAAGAAGGTAAACAACTTTTTTATGTTCTTAAAACCAAAACCAGAAAGTAGTGTGAGATATTTTATTCTTAAGTGCCAACAATTTATTGATAGTGTAATTTTGATGATTTTATTATGTACAGGAATCCTCAAGGTTTCTAGAAATGTATGGTAGTTCTTTGACTGATGAGTGAACCACACTCTAATAGGCATGTTTCTGAAGATGTTAATTTTTTGACAAGGTTGTCCTAAGGAGTTGTAAAATAAATGGACATTGTTTTTAGTATGTGAGATTTTATTGATGTAAATGATGGTTTTAGGTCATGGTGATGCATTAAAATAGCAAATTATACCCTATTTTTGAAGACTACTGAAAGGGAAGTTTTGGGAAATTTTCAGGAAGTCTGTAGAGATGAGCTTGGTTGAAAGAAAACCACTTCAAGCTTGAAGGATTTACAATATGTAATATAAAGGTGATTTAGATATATTTCCAAGGGTATATGTTTTGTATCATTATGAGTTGATTTGATGGGTCATCCAGGTTAGTTTCTGAGGAAGAAGGTTTCATGGTTTTTAGGACTAAAATGCGTAGGCTAAAAGATTAAGTTGATTGAAGTGTGAGATGGCTGTGTTGATGCTTGATACAACCTGGAAAGTGAAGAGATATGAATTTATTTCCTATTGAATTTAGTTTCAGGTCTTGGAAATAACATAAATGGTGCATACTAGTCAAGTTTGTAAAATGCATTCCAGGGCAACATGAATTTGAGAAGAGGAAAGTTACCATGGTTTAAAATATGGATGTTTCATGATGTATAACATGCATGGATGTTTTATAAAGGTATTTTGGTTTCCATATATTTTTCACATACCATATTTTATTTCATATTTTTGTGGTCTTGAGGCACAAACGTGAAAAAAGGGTGTTGGATGTAATCATTTTGTGAAGGATATGAGCTAATGGGGAAATTTAATGATTTATTTGATTGATTAAAGTAAATGTGAGTCCATGTATGATTAATATATGTTATATTACTCATGTGGGGTGAATATTGGAGCTTGAATAAGCATTTTTTATGGATTTGTGGTTTAAGCTCATCCTAGTGATGGGGTTTTGAGCAATTTTGGTGCAAGTTGGATATGTTTTTGCATGGACGACCTAAATGGGTCTTATGTAAACATATTAATGATACATATTTGATGTTTATAATTTTACTTGGTCTAACCAAATGATATAAACTAACTTGGTTTGAATTTGATTCAAGAAGAATATATAAAGGTGATGTTTTGGGTGCTTTTTGGAACTAGTTGAGTGTGCACGATAAATTTTACCAAGGTAAGAGTGTTTTGCAGGTATGAAGGATTTGTTTCAGAGATAAGAAAGTTCATGAAAGGTTAAATAATTTTTTCAAGAGTGTGTGCAAGTGTTTGAAGAAAAGAGATGTGAATAAAATGAAAGATAGAGTGAGTTGGAGAAGTTAGGGTTTGAGTAAGGGTTTGAAGGGTATTGGATATAAATATTTTTGATCACCATTAGATGAGTTTTTGCAGAATATAAGTAGTGATATATTCATCAAAATATTGTGTGATGAGTCATATTCATACAAGACTCTTGTTGCGAGTAATATCAGTAAGGGTTTAAGGGTTGGTGTTCCTTGTGGGGTTGGTCCCTCACTAGAGAAATATCTTGTGATGTTTCATATTCACTTGAGTATTTGTTTTGAGTAATATCAAAAAAAAATTAGTTGGTTTTCTTCCCCTTGATATTTTCCCACTTAAATATATTATTATTGTGTTGTTTCTCTTGGTCTTGGTTTATTGCATGTTTGTTGTATGATGTGGTTCACATATTAATGGATAGTTAATTGGTCAATGGTTTATGCAAGAAATATGAAGGTATAACTAATTTTTGTAAGGACTGATTCAACCACCCTTTGAGTCCATTTTTCTTCCAATAATTGGTATCAGAGTAGGTCCTTTTGGAGAAGTTTGACCACTTGAAAGGAGATCCTTTGAGGCAAAAAAATAGAAAGTCCGCAGAGTGGTTTCTCTACTAGTAAGACACCACTTTTTTATGGAAAAAATTATGCTATTTGGAGTTTGAGTATGAAGACTCATATAGTTTCTCTAGGATTTGATATTTGGGAAGCTTAGGAAAATGGCTATACTCCTCCTGTCACTCTACCAACTAGTGATGCAAAAAAGAAGGCATGTAATGACAATTAAAAGGATTTTAATGTTATCATATGTTGTCTAGGAGAATTTGAGATGGGAAAGGTAATGAATTAAAATTCAGTAAAAGAGGCATGAGATAAACTTCAAGCTATTTATGAAGGATACTCCAAGGTAAAAATTTCTAAGATTCAAACTTTAAGAAATCAGTCTGATAGTCTCAAGATGAATGATGATGAGTTTATTGCATCATACTTACTTAGGGTTGAAAATGTTGTCAAATCCATGAAAGGGCTAGGAGAAGATGTGAAAGAAGAATTTGTAGTCCAAATTTTTTTGTTTTCCTTAACTCCTAAGTTTGATTCCAAAGTGTCTTCTTTTGAGGAGGCCAAATATTTGACTAAGTTGAACATGGATGAGTTACATGGGAATTTGACAACATATGAAATGATGATTGTTGGTTCTAAAATACATAAGAAAGAGATAGGTTTCAAGGTTGAGAAGATTTCATAGGATAAGAAGACTAAGGTTGATAATTACACTCATGAGTTAGATGATGAAGAGATATTTTCCATGGTTTATAGAAGCATAAATGTTGGACCTGGTAAGTAAAAGGGAAAACTTACTTTTAAATTCTTTAATTATTTTAAATTAGGTCACTTTTCTGCTCAGTGTCCTCATAAGCATGAAAATAAATATGATGATGATCATGAAATTGGTCATGAAAAGAAAAACCATAGGTATAGTAAACATGAGTTCAAGAAGTTTGACTATAAGAAGGGTTAGAATATTTTTTACACTAAGGAAGAGGCATATTCCTCTGAAGTGAGTAGTGAAGATGATGGATCTGATTTTGATTATGAATCTTATCATAGATATGTAGGTGATTAAGTCCTATTTATGACAAAAAAAATGATATGAGATCAACTTGTGGAGGTTATACATTGTTGGTTGTCATTTTATCAGGATATTGCAAGAATTCAGAAGAAGGAAAAGATGATGTTAAAACCGAACTAGATTTTTTTCAATCTAAATTTATGTATGCTGAGAAGAACAATAATAAATTGAGATCATAATTCAAAGAATATGAGGTAACGATTCAAGAATTAGAAGAGAAACATTGGGATATTATAGAGAAGCTTGATGAAACCTTGAAAAGTAAATATATGCAAATGATTATTAGAATTTGAGGAAGAATAAGTGATTCTTCTCAATAAGGAGTTATATAAAGAAACTAACAAAGAGAAATCATTTAAGAAGGTTGAGAAAATTTCCAAGGCTCTTGATGATATCTTTAGTAATCAGAAATTAATAATTGATACAACTGGTTTGGGACTATTTAGGCTTCAAAGTGAAAGTCAAGGAAAAATAAATGGAGAAATAGGACCTGGTTTCAAGAAAGGAATTAGGTGAACCAATATTCAAAGAGGAAAATAAGGAGAAACTCATCAAAGAAAATGTGAAGAAAAATTCAATTACGTATCCTAATGCCTCCTGGTATGAAATATATTTCAATGGTTATTATTATACTTGTACTGGATTTGGTCATTGGGAAAAAGAGTGTATAATATCTACTAGAGATGATGATCCATGGAGGGACAATAAGAGTGAATATGTTAAGAGTGTGGTATGTTACAATTGCAATGACAAAGGTCATATTGCTAGTTTTGTTTTGAATGATGCACCTAGACAAGTTGAAAACTACAAAGGAAAGAGCTCAGTGGTATGCTTCAGCTGTAATGAGGTTGGTCATATGGCTAGAGAGTGTTAATATGTATTATAAATGAAATTTCAAACCTTTCAAGCACCTAAGGTTTAAGATAGAAACTTTCAAAGGTCAATGGTGCATGATAATAGTCAAGGAAGGACTTAGGAGCGTAGGAGGGACAATGGTATGTCGTCAAGAGAAGGTATTGATAAAAGGACAATAATGACTAAGATATCATATTTGAAATAAGGTGATGAAGGATATTCCCAGATGTCCAAGAAGGTTTGGGACTTTTTAAGCTCTTTATTATAAATCCTCCATGATGTTATATGTCTCTACTAGGATTATTATATGTATATAAGTTCAAATGAAACAGTAGAGTGATGGGGAGCTATCTAGGTTTGTGTTTATCTCCTATATGATGTCAAGGTATGTTATTTAAAGTCCTTAAGAATGTTTTTGTGGCTCTATACGGTTTATCTAGTTATGAATAACAAGGTATTTAGTTTGGTTGTCTCTAAGTAGTGTATGTCTGTGTTCTTAAGGTTTTATTTGTCCTTTCATGATGTGGTAATTAGTTTAAAATAACTTATTTTGTGGTAATATCATATTATTATCTCAAAAGGATCCATATGGTTCAATTCATCTGTATGTAGTAGTCATTTCTTGTTTTGAGTCAGTGGTTAGAGTTGATGGAAGGTTCAATGGTCTTTATAATCTTGTGGAGTTAATTATGAGTCAAGTATGATGTTTTTGAGGATAGTAATAAGTTATAATTGCATAAATAAAGTGTTTATAAGAGTTAATGATGTATGGGAAACTATGAGATGGTCTCAAATGGTTGATTAAAGAGATAAAGGTCTCTTTGTGCATACGTAATCATTAAGAGGTCTAGTTTGTCATTTCGACTTGTATGTGTATTGAGGTTGTAAGACATATGTTTCAGTGATGTGTTTATTAAGGTTATAAGAATTCCAATGTGTTGTGAATAAGGATTGAATATGTAATGAGTCATAAAAAATGATGACTTGATCACACCACTATCTCAAGATGGTATGTGATAGTCATCTTGAAGATTATCAAGTGTAAACTAAAGTAGATCCAAGTAAGCAAGTTTTTTAAATTCTTATAAATCATTTCAAAATCATCATGACATAAGGAAATATTGCTACAGTGGTGATATCCAAATGAGGTACCTTTAAACCAAAATTTTGAGAAATCTGAGTGCTTTTTGCTCAAATATGGGTCCTAGGAGTGCATATCTAGAGGTATGAAGGTAAGTATGTTCTTAGGGATAAAATTATGGAATCCAAAGCTAAAACTTGGAACAATTTATCTTTAATAGGTATACATCATGATTTAAGAAGTTACAAGTTCCAATAATATTCCAAATGGTTTGAATTTGTGATATTATTCAATCTTGACAATGAAGAATGTTAGAGACCTAAATTGCAAAGGATGATATGTAAACTGGGAAATTTTCATGTAGTATCATGCTACAAGGTTCAAGGAGATGACTAAACGGCCAAAATACTATTCATATCAATTAATATTTCATCATAAAAGTGCGAGTATAGAAAGTGAGGCTTGAATAACAGAATTAGTAGGGCTAGTAGTCAGAATTTACAATATGATGAGATGAAAATGGTTGAAAATTTGTCATGATACTCTATCTAGTCCCTTCAATACATGAATAAGGATTTAATGTCTTTGTATGGATCCTTTAGGATGAGTAAGGTTAGATATTTGTGGATTTTTCCTCTTTGGAGCATAAAGTATAGTGTTTGAAGTTGAATGAATGAATATGGGCTTGTATGTGGTATTGTACTCTTTAGGAGTGTGCATGACTATTCATGATCTGGGATAGTGTTTTGACAAATATAATGTGGTCTAATTTATCCATTTATGTAAATAATAAGATAATTTTACTCATACAATGAAGATTACTATAATGAAATAATGTTCTTTGTGATCATAGGTATGATATGAGTTTCTACAGGTGTAAGGATAGGTTTGCAACTTCCTTGATGGATCTGAACCTTAGGGAACGTGTGCAGGCATATTTGATGGTTTTTATAGGATATAAATAATATTATCTTTGGTATGGTAAGACTAGTATGGTTAACTTGATACATGCATAATGTGTGTGCAAGAGGCAGAGTATAAAACATCTACAAGTATGAGGTGCATTGAGAATCTCTTGAACTTATATAGTTGATCTATAAAGTGTATGTTCCCTCATATTAAGCTAAATATTTGTTTAGTTGGCTTGGTCTATCAAGAGGGTGGTTTATGATTGTTGGCTAAGGATAGGGAGAATAGCTCTAAATGTGTGAAGTTATACACTGAGTTAAGGAAATATTCTACATAATTGATCAAGAGTATAGGGTGTTCAACATGTATTCTAGATACCTTGATGACTATAAATGTAAGCATGGAAATGTTTTATCCAATGTATGAGTTTATTGGTTGAAATTGCCTTTTCTATTAGAACTTGATACTCTATCTCTATAAGAGGATGAAGTAATAGTGGTTGTCTATTATCATTTATAATTGAGTGGTCTCTATCCTAAGTAGATAATTATATATGATATATGAATCACTGGATTTGGTTACTAAGAGATAAATATTAGAATGTATGATGATTGTAGATGATGTTCTTGTCCCAAAATTGACTGTGAGAGGAAAAATGAGTGGCTACATGTCATTGAGGTATCTTGATGACAGGGGGGCATGATTTCCTCTTCTAGAAGGTTCTCTAGGTGGTCATAAGGTATGCGGACAATGATTATAGAAGATATTTAATTCCATTTCAAAAAAGTGTTTATGAGATTATTTGCATCATATCATCTAAAGGATATTGTAAGAGACTGAAAAAATGCTTTATGGATATGCTAAAGTATTTTTCAATCCTCTAAGTCAAGAAAGAAAGGTGAGAAGTAAATTTTTGAGTCTTTCTATTAGAGTTGGATGGTCTAAGTCTAGGGGGATATGGAATATTTTGTGTCAGGGTTTACATAGTGTTCTATAGCTTATAAATGTTGGTTGCAATTCCACTAAAAGGATAATACATGGATCTAATCTTATGATATAGTTTGAGGTCAAAAATGGTAAAGACAAGTCAATTTGTGCCTTAACAAGCTGAGTAATCCTAAGAATAAAGTTAAAATTAGTAATTTTGGCTCTCAGACATCATTGTTGTCATGTTTAAAAGGTATTTGCTTCTAATTTAGGTCTACTGTAGTGGCTTCTTAGTGAAGAATGAAGTTATAAATATCTCATTCTAGCTTATAAACATGAAAATTTTACTGAAAAAATGATTTTTGACCATTCTTCAAGCATAAAAACATTGTACTTCCCTAGGAAAATCATATATAATACACACATACACTAATAATCATGAAAGAAACTTTATTTTACCTTATCCTTGAGAAAGAAACTCATCATCATCCACCATAGAAGCATCTAAAACTTGTCATTTCTTAGTCAACACAGTTGACATAAACCATCCCTCTCAAAAGAAAAATCAAACCCAAGGCCCAAACCAGTATCAATACTTTAGACAAGGGGCAATGAATCATGGTTATAACAATCAATTTCAAAATTATAACTGGGATTATAATCAACAATAACAAGATGCTTATCAAATGCCAAGAGATTACGAACCTAACCTATAATGTGCTTTCTATAAGGTTCAAGGTCACGACGATAGGAATTTTCATGATTGCAACAAGTTTTTGCATAAACTTCCTGAAAACCAAAGGCAGTTCATTGTAGACATGTTGTTAGAAAATCCTAAAAGAAACCCGTAGCTCCAGGTCATACTAGATCTGTCACACCTAAAAATGTGAACCCTAAACATCATAGGGATTCCCAAGTGAATCCTCAGAATTTAAACAAGGGTATTCCTATATGAAACAATGAACATGAAGCCTCAACTTATGACAACTCTTAGGTTTCTCATAACCTTGGTTCAAATGATATTACAAAAATCTTGTGGTTAGTCAAGCTAGAAGTCGAGCAAGAAATTAATGCAACAAATTGGACAAAGGAATACATTTCACAACCCCTACCCACTCTTTCCTTCCCACAGGATGACATTCCTACAATCTCAAAACCAATAGGAGCCTATGATTTTATATTGGATTTAAACAAGACCTTTTCTCACATTTCGTTTCTAGATTTCCTGAAGAATTCACCTATTATATTGATCATCTAATCCATTTTATGCGACCTCCTAGTGCTCAAATAAATCATATTGACTTTGACATACATCGTCTGGGATAGAATGATAGGGATATTGGGTTTGTTTTTTTATATAGACATGTCATCAAACACTAAAATTTCATGAAGAGGTGATCTTGCCTTATTTTTAAAAGTTTGGGTTTATAAAAATTTCACTATGAGAGACATGATTGACAATGGGGCTGTTGGAAATGTGTTCCCTTTATCTTTCTTGTAGAAGTTTGGATATGGAGAGAAAAATTGGTCCTTTATAAGAAACATGTTATGGTGGTACGATAGTATTAAAGAGACCTCGATTGGAACCATAGTTCTTCTAGTCATGCTTGGTCCAAAAACCATCTTGATAGAGTTTTACATTATTGATAAGGAAAAAAATTATAACATGATCCTTGGGCAACATAGGATTCATCAAATAAAGGATATCCCCTCTACCATATTCAAGGAGATTAGATTCCTCCATTTTGGGAAGGTCTTCATTACTCAAGGGGATCTTAAGCCCTTAGATATACACTTAAAAACCTCAAAAAGAAGAAAGGAAACCATACCAAGTATGAAATTCTTTAAAATCAATTGAAAAAACCACTTCCATCAAAAAAGTTAGTCCCGATCACCCCGGGCATGTTAAAGGCTGAATTCGTTGACCCGAAAACATTTTGAGGTGGCAAAAAAAAAGGGTAAATTAATATCTATGGAAATAATGTCCACTAAAACCAAATTAGAAATTATGAAACTCTTAGAGAGTGAAAATCTGATATTCCTCCCATTTGAACCATAGGGGATGGGTAGTCTACTCGGTTTATCATCTCTTCCCTTTGACGACCTAGGTCTAGGTGTAACCATGATAGAATTAACAAACAAAGAAGAGAAGATTTAGATTGAAATGATTCCCATCGAAACCATCTCTGAAGTTTTTTCTATTCTAAAACCCAATTTCAACCCATGTGCATCTAAACAAATATTTCCATATCCATGGGGCAAGACCTCGTCATTCAGAAAGGGTCACAAGTAAACATAATGCTCTACATAGGAAACAAGGCCAAATAACATAGTTATTCTTCCCCACAAACCATGTCTCAAGAACATGACAAAGAGGTGCACGAATGCGTATTTCAGATAAATGATTTTAATGATTGGACATATACAATTTTGGGCAAGGGTTGCAAGTTTAAACCCGGAATGGTAGGCCCTTTTCAGGAGAACAGAAATTTTGAGGATCATGGTAATCCTTTGTGTACTTTTATGGGTAAATAATTTTATATTCATCACCTTTATTCACCTTAGACATCATGAAATGTAGTTTCACCTACATTTCCACATGTACATTACTACATATGCATTAGATTTTAATCTGCCAGTTCATTTCGTAAACTTGTAATCAAGGGAATTATTCTTATAGAAATTCCTAATTTTTTTTTAAAATATTCAAAAAACATTCAGATGATATCTCTTCAAATCCTCATGGTTTCATCAATTTAAGAAAGATAAGACAAAGATTTGATAGTAACCATATCGAGGCCTACATACTTGGTTCTACTCATAGTTTCTTCTAGATTATGTGTCTTTACCTATAGTCTGTTCTAGAAGCTTCATGGTGTCACATGAATCCCGTATAGATCTCTTTGGAAATAAGAACATTCTAGACATTTTTCCTATAAAAATAAGTCAAATGAAAATCCACAGAAAATTTTTTATTTTACACATTTCTTTTCACTGCCAACCTTTGGTGTTCAGACTGCGTCTCTTACTAGTGATGTAGGGTTCAGAAAGGAGAGAAGTGTCATTACTCACTTATGCCTTGTCCATTCTTCCTACTGGTAGCATGGGGAAAGGTACAAGGGGAATTTTTGACAAATTTGAAAATTAGAAACAGTTCATTCAAGTGATGTAAAATCATAAATTTGAACAAAGTGAGTTATATGTTTATAATTCCATAAGAGTTTAAAACCTATAAAATAGATTTTTTCAACCAAGTGGCCATCTATGGATCTAAGTTTAGATAATCTAGAAAGCAATTCACATTTTAAACTATGAAAAAAACTTGAGTATAATGAGGTTGTAGTGTCTCAATTTGGTTTTTCCAAATCCTTGTCTTTCTCTCATCATTACCATTCAAAAAATTTCTATAACTTGTGCCCCTTCTGGATTTTGGTGTTGAGCCCTCGCATCTTACTAGTTGTGTAGAGTTAGGAGTGGGGAAATTTATTTCACTTATCATATCAATATTTCATCATGTCTTACCAAAATATTATGAAGTATCAAAAATTACTTGGAGAAACTAAACTTCAACATTACAGTGTATTTGCATTGTCATGTATCAACATTACAAAACGCAAAAAAAAAATCATTCTGCGAGCATTCATATCCAATGTATACATTTAAAAAATCATATAAAAATGGAAATTTGAAACATCTAGAGTACACATGTGAATCAAACCATAAATGTTAGTAAAATTTATGTAATGAATCACCAAACAAAAAATAAGAGTCTATATATATAATAATAAATCGAGTTTGTATACAATTCCATCATGCATTAGGCGGGATCAACACACTCACAATGAGCCTAAAATATACAAAAAAAATCATATAAGTTCCCAAAAAATGGTAGCTAAGCAATTGGCCTGTCAATCCCTGTGGGATCCCTGAGATGGTGTATAGATTCATAAAGGAATCCTACTATAGCTATGACATCAAGCATGCACTGATTTGTTGGAGTGCTCATGATAGTGGCAACTAGCTATGGTCTCACTATGAAAAGGGATCCTCCTCATAAATATATTTGACATCTCATATGCAACAACCTAAGTACGGAGACAAGTGATGATCTTCGCTTCCCTCCAAATAGGTGCAAACATGTCAGTGTGTCTTCTGGCTGATAATGGTTGTCCTCTGACATCAGTCATCTCAGCTCATGTCTTCCCCAAAGGGATAAACAAGGTGTCCATGCACAACCAATGAATAATATCTTACCATCCATGTGCAGTCATTGCAGACAAAGAGAAACGATAAGTTAGAAAGATACAAAAATCAACAATAATACTAATTAAAATTTCCAGGTAACAAAGTCAAGAGAAGAGTATCAACATACTCAAATATCCCTATATCCATGTGGGGTGACCTAGTACAGTGGGAGTTGTGGAAAGTACCTAGTGTTGCTCATATCCTCCTGAGGCTACACGTTGTCCCATGAAAAACCCTTGATATCCTCCCTCATCTTAAGGGGGTAGATCCTTTGAGACTAAGTTCTCTTTCTCCATGTCTACCTCCTCTTGCTCTGCTATCAGAATATCCTAGGTATCATGCCACTCAGGATCACTCTCTGTGTCCTCTATGTCAGCTACCTCACCTATCTCACCACCTAATCCCTCATCATTGGATCGATCATCAGTCTCCTCATTCACATGATAACTCTTCAGTATCATTTCATGTGGCCTCCTCAGAATTAGAGTCTACATCTATGAGATCATCCTCCTCCCCCCTGTGGATATGTGGGATCTTAATCTTGAGTAAATATGCATGAGTGACACCAGCTGCCCATCAGGAATGAACAACTTTCCTACCTCCAATAGGAACTCCTTGAATCACCACTGTCCAACCTGAATCTCTGTGAGGGCCCTTTCAGGCCTCCTTGACACTCCTGTATATGGGTGCCACTAGGGGAAGCATATCAATATATGGAAGAATGAATTACAGAGGAACTCGGCCAAATGGGTGAGTCTAAACCTTCCCCATCCTATCAACTAACTTACTAGTAGCTGTACAAGACACCACTATAGTCCCATATTGTCCCCACAATCCTGCCATTTCCTTGTATGGAGTTACCACCATGTCTGATGTGGTCAAGGAAGCCACTAGTTGATGTGGCAATCTGAGAACTGACATCATCGTCCATCTAGTGGAACTAACAGCACCTGGGTCATGTACCGTCACTCCCCTCCCATAGGGGACAATCTGCTCATACACGTAACTCATGACCAATGTAGGTCAGCTCAAAGATTGTACCTATAACCTGAAAATTTGGTATAAATTATGATAAGTTTTGCCAAGGATATATGTCCCCCATGCATAGATACGACCATGTGCTACAATCGACGTGATAATGGCATCTCGAAAATATAATAATGTATCACCTCCCTTATCCCTGATCAACCACGTAACTAAAATACCCATGATGGCCTTACAGATAATTGGGATGGGGGGAGTAGCACTAGATCAGATCTTCATACCCTTCTTTGAACGAACTTACACCACGACATCACCCATATAAGTATCCCACAGAGTCATCGTGGTTCTAGATCCTGTTGTCTCAAGAGTCAACCTCCTCCCAAGTATAAAAAATCTAAGTATCTGATACATTTCCTCTAATGTAATCATCAAATCACCCCTAGAACTCGACAACCGAAAGGTATTCTAGTCTGTGTCCCAATAAAAAAACAGTTACATAGTTATGTAAGTGGTAGGAGTGAGATGGGGCACCCGTGTAATCCTCCAAATTTTTGCTCTCTGCAGAGAGTCCATCTCGTCCTGAGTGAACTAATCATAAAAATCTTTGGGAGCCAATCACACTCCTTTTCATGAATCCAATACATATACTCTTCCATATTTTACATCCATAGAAACAAAGAAAAAGAGAAATTCAGTGACATTTTCAATAGGCAAGTTTGTCAAAAGCATGACAAAATATCAAAAATCTAAAAAATAAAATTAAAATGAGTTGAATGTGTTTTATTCAGAATTGTCACCCTATCAAGGTGGTAGTTTTGCGACCATCACCCTATCAGAGTGGAGTTTTTAGACAAACACCCCTCTTAGGGTGGCGGTCTTGAACCGATTCTCCATACGACTACATGACCCGAGAAATCTCCTAAAATGTAAAAATCAACCATTTTTCATGAAATATCATAATGTCTTGTGGGCACCCCCCTAGAGACTCATTTAACACAAGAAATGTTTAAAATAACCCCTCCTAGGAAAATATTTTGACATTTTGACATTTTAGGTTTAAAAACAAACAAGTGAGAAAAACTAACCTTAGACCACATGGGTCGATCTCCCGGTCATGGAGGCATGATCACTATCTCATAATGAACATTTTGACTATCCTCTCATAAAAAACGGTCATCGTAGGTCCAGAGATAAAAAACAACCAAGTCAATATGCGCAAATGAATTGAAAAATGAGTTATATGTATGTTGTTATAACTTTGTTTGCAATGCATATGTTCGTAGGACGAGAGCACTGATGGAGGTAAGTTCTTATCTCTGCACAAATGTTAAGTCATCTTGTCATTTTGATTTAGAATTTATTTTTCGATATTTTATCTATCTGCACTAAAGTATTCTCTTCGTTTTGTAGGTAGCGAGATTTTGGATGACAATATTTCAACACACGAGTGTGTTAGGTATAGCTTCTAACTCCGCATTTTGGGAACACTATACTCAGACTTTATGTTTTACGCCTTTTCATTGCTAAGATGCTTCTATGAGGGGGCAATATGTAGACACCCAAAATTTCATGTGCTACATTGTCAGAAAATGGTTACAAGAGTCCCCGATGATGATTCATGTCCTTTCAAAAGGTGTTCTAGTTTCTAAGCTCATGCATAGTGTATATTTATAACCTAGAAATATTTACTTATCTTTTCCATGCTTTCTTCTAGCTTCCCTCTCTTTTCTATACATGTTTTTTCCTTAAGTGTCAAAAATGCCCCTTGCCTAGGTAGAGTGGTAGTTTTGTGACCACCGCATAGGACAGGGCAGCGGTCCTGTGATTGTCATCCTATGCAGGGCGATGGTCCTAAGAAATTTTTCTAGAAATCTTCATGCTTGATTTTAACATGTGATGCTTCACTTAACTTGACTTCTAATGTGCATTTTTGAACCAAATTTCCTAAAAATAGCCTTGATTGCATGGTATTCCTTCCCTCTTCTATTTTTAAATAGATTTGATTAGTTTGAACGTCCTCTTCACCCAATTATTTGGCACTCCAAGGTTGGCTTTTGTATGAAGGCACATCCCAAATAATTCCTATACATTCAATTCTTGTATTGAAGAAAAGGGCATAAGAATTTTGTGTATCTTACACAGTAATGTTGTAACAATCCTGTTGGAAATTGCATAGTCAATCTGTGTTCAGTTGTGCGATCTCTTCTCTACTTGTATTGCAACAAGATTTACCTTAAGGATGTCATTGATAAAGCTCCTTCTCCTGATGTAGCCTTTGCATTCCAAATTCCTTGGAATCATATGGACACACAGAGAAAGAAAGGGTAAACTAAGGACAAGTCATCACACAGCTCAATTTATCTCTATTCTATAAATTCCTAGTTGGGGTTGTTGTTTGATTTTCCTCCATTGCTGCAATTTTTTACTATTCTATCATAGAAAATAGAGTAGAAAAATAGTATTCTTTCATTTGCAATTAATTAGTTAATTTCCAAGAGGTTTAAAAGCATTAATAGCATATCCTGGAGATGGATCTTCTTCTTACTATCCATGTGGATTTGAAGGAGAAAATATATGGAGGAAGTTGTCTGCATACGGTAGATTATTTGGAGAAGTTCTTATTTTATACTAACATTATTTAGAATACACTCATCATAGGTGAATAATGACACCATGTTATTTTTCTTGTTTATTTTTAGTGTAGAAGTAGGTTTGATTAATTATAATAAAATAAAATTGCTATTTGTAATTATGGTGTTTTAGTTTTGTTGATTTATTTAGGTTAGTTTCCTTTTAGCAATAGCATAGATTGTTAGTTTCATCTTAGTTAATTTGGACACTTCAAACTAGTTTAACATTGAGATTCAATTAGACAAACCATAAGGAATTTATGCTACCCATTCATCACCTCTAAATCTCCCCTTTGCCAACTTAGCTACTAGGAGATCACACTACAAGATCTTAGTCATTGATCCTCCTACAATTAGCCACACACATTTCCACATTAGCTTCCCTGGCATGATCTTGGGGGGTCGAGTGCAGTTAAAGGTTGCATGTCAATTTTCATCCATAAAAGAATACGTGAAGAAATTGTTTGTGTATGTTTGTTATCTTAAGAACAAACATATTAGCTTGTGTAAGATCCAGGTTTAAACAAATTTTGTGAACATTGTAGCACACATTCATGAAACACTCATTTATTCAGGATTTTTCTTTGAAAGGAATCTTGAGCATAAATTAAGAGGTATATGAAAGGAAATAATGAAAGCTATGTGTATTCCTTCATAGACCTTGATATAAAGTTTCTAGTTGTCTTTGGGATTAAAGTTTTATTGACAGTTGTTAATCCTGTTATAAGAAATAGAGTACGAAGGATTGAGATCATTTGCAAAGTAGTGGATTGAAAGAGTATTATTGTCTAAAGGAAGAGTTTCATTAGGTTTTAAAAAATCCTTGGGATAATTTTCAAGCCTTGATATCACATATTCATCAATTTAACTCAATCTAACAATTCTCGGGCTCGCTATGAGAAACCATATCAAGTGTTTGATTAGTTCACTCTTTGAAGACTTTGTAGACTTTATAAAGAGCTAAGACTTTGTAGAAATCATTATAAAGGAGTATACAAGTATCTTAAAGAATAATCTAATCCTAATAATATTTTACTTTTGTTGAAAACATTGAGAGTAGGCATAAAAACTAGCAGGTTTGATTTTTGGGGGGTTTACTACAAGTCCTAACAACCATTGAAAGGTCATAAGCGATAATTCACAAAGTAACTTCTGCAATATTACATCTAGAGGAATAATAGTGGTTTAAAAGGATGAATTTTGTAGTGAAGGATTTACAAAAATTCCTGAGTATTTGAAAGTGGCTATCAAAGTTCATTAAAACATGCTAGAAAGTTGAAAGAAGAGTAAAATGGTGGTGGACAATTGATTAAATCGAGATTTATATTTCAAAAATTTGTCACTAGAATTATTACATTATTCTCCCATAGATTTTAGGGATCTAAAGGATTGAACAAATCCCAATTTACTACTTTTCTTGATAGTTGAAGAGTGGATTCATAGACAATTGGAAATGAGGGTTTAGAACAAAAGTGTGTTCCATAGTGGAGAGGATAAATCAAAGAAGTTGAACCTAAAAACTTTGAAATGAAGTGACATTTAGGGAAA
>CM034155.1:517076938-517153630 GCA_019776745.2 Taxus chinensis
ACTAAAAACAATGTCCATTTATTTTACAACTCCTTAGGACAACCTTGTCAAAAAATTAACATCTTCAGAAACATGCCTATTAGAGTGTGGTTCACTCATCAGTCAAAGAACTACCATACATTTCTAGAAACCTTGAGGATTCCTGTACATAATAAAATCATCAAAATTACACTATCAATAAATTGTTGGCACTTAAGAATAAAATATCTCACACTACTTTCTGGTTTTGGTTTTAAGAACATAAAAAGTTGTTTACCTTCTTAACATTCATTCATAAAAATGTGATGATGAAATGACATCATTATTATTTTGAAACCTTGTAGACTCAATGTACAAAGATAAATGAAATACATAAGGTACCATTCAAATCACATAATTTAAGGTGAGCATCAGAAGATGTAATTTGAGATGGAAAACGCTCTTTTTTCAACCCCATTTCACAAAAAATGACTTATCATCCAAATTTTTATCAAACCTCTAAGACACATATTTTAATCATCACAAATCATTTTCATGTTTTAATTAATTCTCCATATTTCCATCACATCTCATTTGCATGGCTATACCTTAGGGTTTTACATAGTCTAAGATAGGCTCAACTAAAATAACATCATAACTCATCATGAAACTTCTCCAAAAGGTCCTAACATATCTAAAACATAATGTATGACATCCTTGTATGCATCCATGAGCTCACTTATCTCTAGATCTCATCCTCATGCCCCTTAGCACCTAAAACTTGGTCTTCAGCCTGTATTTGCACTCTGAAACTCATTTGAGTGCCTAATAACACCAAAAACATGCTCTCTGCGCTTCCAAACTTCTTCTCAATCCACCAAGAAGCTCTAACCATCATGCACCATTACCTAAGCTAGCTAGATCACCTGATTGAGATTGCTAGAACAAGTCATTCTCATTGAATCACATGCAACCATGAACACAAATGAAACATTGTATCATCATCATAATGAGTCTCCTTTGAAACTTCACCATCATCCTCTTTATAATTAATGGTATTTTACATAAATGAAAATGCCTAAATCACAACATGCCAATAAATATTGGATTCCTTGAAATGATTACAAGAAAATATTTTTTTCCAGATTCATTACTCAAATCCATAATATGATATATCAGACTTCGAAAGGAGGTATAACAAGTTCTAATATTTTAATTATTGGATTTGAATATATCTTCAATTTTTTAGTAGAGTGAATGTCAGTATTTAATAATTTGAACTTTAAAACCAGTCATATTGGATTCTAATGCGAGCGATATTTTTTAGCTGCATGGACTGGAATATGTCCAAATTTACTCAAATTATTTTTTTATATAACTTTCTTAGTAGGGTATTAAACTATCACAATATGTCCATTTCTATCATGGAAGTTCTTCCCTGGAATAGATAATAAGTGAAAAAGAGAAAATAAAGGAACAAAGAAGTGTTTAATTAATCAATATTGAATAAATAGATACCTAATACTAATTATGTAACAACGTTGAATATATGTTATGAAGTACAAAAATTGACCAAATAAAATTAAGTTAAAAGGTATGAAACCCTAGTTGTAAATGAAGAAAAAGAATAATTTTTTAATTCAAAAATAATATTGGGTTGTGCCAAACTGATGAATTAATAAACATCAGGTGATAAGTGTCACATGGAGCCTCTGAAAAAATTTTGACCACAAGATCTGCCTTGGCTGGGGCACCTAGACTAGGTCAAGGGCACCTTCATATGTTGCAGACCTACTCTAGGCACATGGGAATCCTCATAACCTTAGAAAAATAGCTTTGGAGGATCACAACGTATTCATTATCCTTGAATTTTTGTTAGTAGTATGTCAAATCAAGTTCTCAAATGTCATTTGTAACCTACAATGAAGAAATGACCTGGAAAATTCCAAAAGTGCATCAAATACCTAATAGAAAATAATGCAAATGAGGGATTAGACTATCATCAACATTCATTAAGTGAACTTACGACTAAGCACTGCACTACATCTTAGAACTAATGTAGTTATATGTGTGTGTGTGTAGAGAATGTACCCTAGGTGGCTCTTGTGCGTGTCGCACTTGATAGCAAACAAGTAACTAGATGTAAGAAATGTAAATAGATGTGTGCATGAAAAAATCAAGTTCCCCTACCATGCATGTATGCATAAGTATCAATTCATTTCCCTTGTGTGTGGATGCTATATGGATGATTGAGTACTCTTGTAATGACCTTTGAATGTAACCTAAGGTGGTGATAGCTAATATTTAGTGCTTGGTTGTTTATTATGATCCCATAACTTTATATTTATATGATTCCCTTTCTTTAATTATGTAATTAACCCTGAAAATGTTGAAAACCAAACAGCTAGTATGCCTAAATGGCTAGAAAATATCATATGTGAATAAATTATTAAGACGTCAAATGCGCCCTAAGGGAACGAGGGCACATGGTGCTAGCATCATTGTTTGGCACTAGTGTCTAGGATAATAAATTCCAAAGTATAAAAGGGTGGAGTGGTCTAGAAAAAGTATAAGGTTAAAAGTTACAAAAGAAAGAAAGGAAATATGGCCAAAGAGATGGGTTAATCAGTAATTTTATCACTTAGGAATCATATAAATAGTAGTATGTGATCAGGACTACATAAATACCCAAAGTGTGTGATTTAGTGTCTACAATTCGCCCCAGTCTCTGTTGTTGAGTGAATGATCGATAACATAAAGTCGATATAATATGCATACCTGATAACCATGTAGATCGATGGTGAGAAGTGAACTAAGAAACAAGGATCATTGTGGAGTAATTGAAAAAAGTGATGCATGAAAGGTAAAGAAGAGGAAGTGAAATATAAATAATGATGATGACCCTAGTGTGAGAGAAAATATGTATTTTCACAATTGTACCTATTTTTTATGTCACTTGATGTTGTGATGATGTGTGATTTTTGTGTTAATGATTTGATTACCACTTCCCATATGGACGAACCAGTAAAAGAGAAGAATAAACAAGTAGTAAAATACACATGTATATGATCAAAACATGTAAAAAATATGTAAAGAAATATATGAAAATGAAAAAAAAATAACTTGTGCACCTGATCTGTGATGAGTTAATGAGTAGAAAGGATCCTGAAGATGATGTAGAAGAATAAGTTTTTTGGGAAATCTCACACCAGTTGTGCTGAATGCGAGTTTTTTGGGTGATCTCATGCCAAGAAATGGAAGAAGTGTAGTGTGAAAATTCTTTTGTCATCCTCCAACCATTAACTATTTCCTGAGGTATGAACACCACTGTAGATGATGTGTAAAAATCCGATCCATTTTGAGCAGTTCCTATCCAACGCAAAATTAGAAAAAAAATTGTAATACATGCATGCCAAGTTCTGAAGGAATGTTGACCTATAAATTTTACTAGTTAAAGTGTTGTAGATAACTAAAAAATGTTTTGTAACTTCCCCCTGGTCATAAGCATCCAAGAAGGTTCAGGGGAACCTAGATGCTATTGTCTAAGTCTGGGAACTAGTTTATATGCTATGGTAATGATCCAAGTTAGGATCTAAACTATTGTTATGGCTTATGAATGTGTTATACTGGTACTAATTGTGCTATGTGATGAATGTGAACTATGGGGTGACAGATCCAATAAAATGATACCCCCCATTTAGGGTGCATTCTACCTTTCTGAGGAGTATGTGGCCTAAAGGAGGACTGACCACTATGCTAAAACTCATGAACTACATGGGGAGTGTTCTTTTATAGAAACCAAGGAACATGCAAAAAAACTGGCTATGAGATAAGTGTTAGTACAAGAAATATAAACACGCATGTAAATGACAATGTGTAAACTAAGCACACAAAAACACAATGTAAACACATAAGAAGACAAATTAGATTGCAAAAAGTGGGTTTCAAACAAGGTACATCACTGACAATGTCATAAGATAACTAAGGATGTATTGGCCACAAACATATAGACAATCACAGATGAAGAAATACATAGATAAAATCCCCTAAAATAGACATACAATAACAAGTAGTGACAGACAATAGTAAGCAATGTAATAGATATCCATGGAAGAAAATAGACTTGCAAGAAAAATTTTGCACATGAAGTACCTATTAGCATGTTAGAAATATAAAAAGTATCTCAAAGCATGTATAATCTGATAATTATGTACTCTAAAAAATGAAATAATAGCACATGTAGTGTACAAAAGTGGATTCCCCCAGGAGCTTTTGTGGGACTGGTATAAGGTATTGTGCTAAGCATCCATTTTGTGTGTGTCAATATGTAGAATCTGATATCAAAATTATAAGGCAAGTGAACACGCATGTTTATATTAAAAGATAATGAAAAACAATATATATGTCTAGCATGTGTAATAAATTGGACATGTAAGCATAAGAAAGCAAGAGTAAATGTGACCAAGATATGCAGTATGTTATGGTTAAGTGTGATAAGAGCTACGTGCCCACCAATTTCATATGAATGAGTATGGATGTGGTTAGGTTCATTTATACATGCCCCCTTAGTAGTCATGAATTAATAGTATAAAAAGAGTGCGTCATCAGGAAATGGTTTGATACTGTGCTAGAAATATGTGATCAATAAAGTGTAGAGAATAAAGAGCACTTAAGTGAGTGAATGCATGAGTCTGTAAGTGAATGCATGAGTGTGGTGAGGTCCATTTTAAACATAAACCCTTAGTAGTGGAGTATGAACAACGTAACTAGAGTGTGCCATAGGGTAGTGTGTTATGTTGATTGAGCACAAGAGAGATGTGTTGAATGTGTAGTTTAGAATGTTTAGTAGTGTTGTGTCATATGTGTGTGATATATAAGTGCATAGTTGTAAACATGTCGAGAGTGTAATGTGTTGTGTTAATTTCATGCAAAAGGATATCATGTATTTTGTGGATTTTCAATGTGTAGTGTGTTGTGAATATGTCAATTGTGTAGTATTTTACCGTTGAATGTGAATTAGAAAGAATCGTGCTGTACAAATTTTGAGTGTGTGAAGTGACTGAATATGCATGAGATAGATATGTGTCGATGAAGTGTATAACACAAAGATGTGTAGTTTGTAGTGTGTGAGGTTTATTTATATAGGATTCCCTCAAAATTCAAGTGTAAGAACCAGTAGCCCTGATAAGTGCATCATCGGTGTGGTGAGGTGAGGAAATGTCATCTACCAAATACCAAGAGTGGCATGAAGAAGATATGGAATTATGTGGAGTGGAACAAGCATGAGTGTTTAAGTTGATACTGAATGTCTAATGCAGATGGTGTTAACAATGGGAGATGCTAACAGTGGAGCTTAGGAATGTTCACAACTGTAGGAAGCTAATGTGTAGTAGGGACACATTTGTGCAATGGATGAGATGGTGCAATCGTGTGCATGAATTGGATGGAGGTGCGTGACGTGAATTATAACATAAGGCCGATGGACGAATAACAAAATTAGATGTAGGAGTGAAGGAGATAAATGATTTAGGAGTAACATCATGCTTGCATGCAAGTCGGAGTAACATATACTGCTCACGAGAGCGAGAGACTAAAGGAAATGATGCCCTTACCCTCTAATTGTTATTAAATTTTTCATGAAGGTCTCAACATTCATTTTCTTGATGTCCATTGATTTGATTATAGTTGTACAATAATGGACAATTGCACTAGTGATGTAAGCGATGCAGGAGGATGAATGCTAATTATAAGGCAAACAAATCAAATGTCTTATCAAGTAAAGCATCATGGAATACACCATGAGGGCCTAACTAAATGTGAGAAATTTTGCAACAACTCTTGATTAGGAGGTGGTGATCACTTAGGTATTAGAGTGATAGCGGTTGACATAGATGGAGGATGCTGAATGTAGCGATAGGACAATGGACGATACTAAAATTCCTAACAGGGTGGAGGGGATGGAGACCTTGGAGGACGCTTAACAGAATGGATAAGAGAAGAACTATAATACAATGTCTGCAGTAGATAGGAAGATCTGGTAACATGTGTAGCAGTTAAATATTATTCTAGATCGATGGACCTTATAGACATAAGAGTTTAAATGATTCACATGTTACAATAATTGAAATCATTTGTTTTAGAGTAGGTATCAAGCCACAAAAAAAGGTGAATTTATTTTCTAGTTCTATAGGTTGAAATACTAGATCTGATGAATACAAGAATTAAAGCATAAGATATAGTCCTGAGAATGTATTCTATGTCTTTTCTTTATGTAAGCTATACAAGTAGGTGATCATATGTGACAATATCACTATTTTTTAAGCATAAAACATTTCTGAGAAAAGTGTATTCCATGTCATAATAATTACTTATGGATCCAAAAGGTAGATGAGTGTACCATTGAAGAGCTTCACCTATTAGACTATGATAAAAATCTTTGTGCAATAATTGGTCATTCAATTAGGATAACATATTTAAATGATAATGCTTGAGATATAGATAATGATTTTGGGTACCATCAAAGAAGGAAAATGTAGGCACGATGAAATCCTTAGGAAATGATGAATTATAAATTTTATTTGGGATGGGATTTCCATGAAGAGAATCATTATCAACAGATGCATAGTAGGCCTTACTTTCAAGAGTAAGATATTGGACCTCAGATTGTAATTGTCCAATAAAATGCATGAGTGATAAAATTTCATGTGGAGGAATGGTGGCAGATGTGAGAGGCACATTCAGAGGTTACAATTTTCCATTATGAGTGATCATGGTACTATTAGAAGATGAAGTGGAGTACGAAGATGCAATAGGTGTTGATATACAAAATTCACCCCTCAAGGTAATTTTGATATCATGTACCAAATTCTTCAGTCCTGAGTAAGTAGAATTGATTCAAGGCCCAAAATCATGTTTTTGGGTCCCTTTGGTATATCTCTAACTTCCCCATCCAAGGAAAAAATCCAACAAGATTAGCAAAAACTTGAAAAAATCCAAACAATGAAGTCGAAGGCTTGTTTTAATGCATTGCGGGTCATACCAGTGCATGTCATACCAAGTTGTCATACCAAGTTTGGGGCCAAAATAGAAAGGAATTGGATAAATCAAAAAAATTTGTCCGAGGAGGTCCGCGGGATAGTTGGGATGCAGGGACGCGTAAAGACGAAATGGCCGCAGGCAGTGAAAATAGGTAAAAGTGGAAGTTTTTGTTCTGCATGGTCTAGGAAAGCTGAGACAAAAGTACACACTAGACGTGAATCACCCAATTTTCCACAAAACATTCTATTGCTGGTGGTGTGAATATTTTTTTCTGGTACGGTCAGGAGGTCGAGACGCGTGGGGCGTGGAAAGGCAAAAAGGGTGCAAAAGAGACCATTGGATGTGGCAAATGCAGAAGTCAATGGCCCTCATGGCCCAATCAATGGTGGATGCATATGAAAAGGAAGCCTGAATTAGTTGATGCGGAAGAATGTGTCTGGGACAGCTGGGACATGTGGACCCGATTTTGCCAAAATAGCCACAGCAAAGAGAAAAGTCAAAGTTTGACCTTCTCAACTTCAAACTGCCATAACTTTTGACTCCGAGCTCCGATTTTCATAAAATTGGAATTTTTGGAACGAGCATGAATAAAACTAGATTTATTAATTTTAATGAGGTTAGACATATTTAAGTAAAATAAACATATTCAGCTCCAGTCAGTTAATGCTCATTCCCTTCATATGATAGAAAGTGCCTATCAGACCCAAAATAGCTGCTCGCACTCAGAAGGTCATAACTTTTGTATTTCTCAATGAAATCACACAAAATTGGTACCATTAGAATCATGGCTCTAATAATGAAACACAACAATCAAGAAATTTAGGATTTTATGAGAAATTGATTGATGTGTTTCATAAAATGTGGCTAGGTTCGTGGCAATGTTTTATTTGGTAGTTGGGAGTGCAATTAAGAAGCATGGCCATCATTCTTTCTCTGCTACAGCACCTGAGACTATATGGGGATCCTTTTAAAAGTAACATACAATCATTTCACTCCATTTAATGCATCTTACAAGTGGTTAAAGGATAGATTTTAGGATTTTCATTTTCCCCTTCTCTCTCTCCTGTCATTTTTCTATAAATTGGAGTGTTAAGCTCATTGTAAAGAGGGAGTTTTGTTGTAGAAAAGCTCTATCAAAATTTCTTTATGAAGCCAATGTGCTATAGGCCCTTGTAGTGGACTCCTTGCATGGTGATCCAGGCCCTTATCTTGTAATAGATTGAATTCTACATATCATGAAGCAATAAAATACAAGTTTTTGGATGCATCTTCCCTTGCTGTGTTTGTTTGCACTCTTATTGCCCTTTCAACCTTAGTTACAAGAACATTGTGTTTATATTTTTTCTCTTGCAAGGATTCATCATCATTGTGTATGTTTAAGATGTTGTTGTGAATGCATTTTACTAGACTTTGGAGAACTGTCATCACTCCTTCTAGTGTGCACTTTACTTCTGTATCTCACGCATTGGAAGACTACTCTCACACTCCTCCTTTTTTTGTGTATCACCGCTTTAGTGTAGGCTTTCATTTTCATGCATTCTCTCTCCTTGGTCCCTTAGAAAGTTAGATTAGGAAAGATAGTCTTACCTACATTAGAGTAGATTGTGGCAGGTAGTTTAGGAGCGAGAACCAGCTTTCTCTGGAGGTCTATCTCAAGTAGAAAGTCCCACAACTTGGAGATAATACCCATGTTATCCAAAAACATCGCGAGCTCAAGTATATGCACTTGTGTAAACATAAGGGTGTTGTGATTTGGTGATAACAGGTGTTGAACCCTGGTCATTAGTGTTATCATTGATGTTAAGTGGCATTGATGGAAAAGGAATGAATGGTAAATTGAAGCTCAATCTAAGGCATGAAGGTTGATTGGTAGTGCCTTATCAATGGTGTATTTAGAATTTAGGATGGTTTCAAGATGGTTTCAGGATGGTTTCAATGTTCTAAATGCTTTGTTCGTGAGATAAGAGTCCACTAGATTTATTGAAGTGGTTGCAAAATGTAGAAAAGGTATTATATAGGTAATACACGATGATTCTAGCATGTGTAAGAGCTTATGGACTAAGTAATAGGTCAAATGTTGGGAGTCACAGTTGTAACTAGCTCATTCAGGCCTAGTTCTAGAGCCTAATGAGGTATTTAAAAGATAAATGAAAGTCATGGAAATATTAGTTAAGTATGATTTTTTCCTAGGAATTTCATCTATGACATTTATGTGCATACACAAGTCTTATTTCAGTTCCTGGAGGAAAATTCAAAAGTGCTATAAAACTACCTTTGAGGACTAGTAGTGTAGATATAGGTAAATGAGATAGGTATGATATTTATAGGAAAATTCATGGCTAAAAATATATGGAGTATCTAGAGGTGTTTCTCTTAGTGATTCGTTCCAATTTTCATCAAGTTTTGAAGAGGTGTGTGGAAGTTATGCAAGTTTTCCTAAAACAGGTTTCTTAAGGAGTGCAAATTGAGCACCTTGGCTTCTTAGCATCCAAGAAAAATTATGGAGCCTTCATTGAATAAATAATTGAAGGAATTTTTTAATATAAATCCAAGCCTAAAGTTTTGACAAATTTTTAATGGAAATTGGTTGATAAAAAAAGAAGTTACGAGCATTTTTGTAAAAAGGTCATTCTCCTTTAGGAAACTTATTACTGAAGCGATAGGCACAAAATGAATAGGTTTGACTCCAAATTTCTTGTGAAAAATGACGCAAATCCTCAGAAGTCTAAAAGGTACTTTCCAAGTGAGGATGATGGAATTTTTTTTTCAAATAGGTGATTTTTCTATACATGCCTATATTATTTTTAAAGAGTTTGAGCTATACAGTGCAAATATGAAGGTGTCAAACTGAATCTCTGCTGATGAGAAAGTATGAAAGATACTATTTTAAATTAATGAGTAACTTTGAGTCAAGTGCATCTAGGTGAATCTCAAACTTTCTCTATTTGAGTGAGTTTAAAGTGTGATTTGCATTGTTCTTTTTGTACCTAGTACAAACATTGTCAATATCATTGTACTTTGATCTATATCTCTAATATTTCTCTATGCAATCTTCTTGCTCAATTTGATTTAGGATGTAATATTTTTTATCATTGAGTTACTTATTTCAAAGGTTACGCACGAGTCTAGTAATGACTACAAGAAGTGTATTAATCCTTGTATTGTGTTCCTCAAAGGAAATAGTTGTTTTAGAACTCAAATATCCTTCTCTCATGCCATGCTTGGATCAATGGATGATGGAAATAAGGTTTATTAGGTGAAGTTACTTTGTACCCTATCAAGTGACATGCTTTTGGTAAAAAAATCTAGTGTGGCTCAAACAAATTAAATTTGTTTGAGAATCTGAATCTCCTTTTAGTGACAGTCATGAAAAGAAAATGTTGTAGCACTATATCTCATTCAATTTCCATCTCTTCATGCAAGTAAATGCTCATATATGGTGATGATCTAATCCTTTGGAATGGCCTCTTGGGTGTTTAGGTGGAAAAATTACATTTGAGACAATATAAGTTTTGAAATATCTACTTAGGGTTAGCTCCTCAAACCCTAATTATGATATGGGATCAGAAGTTGCTTAATAAGATTGTATATAGAATGTCAAGCTCATTTCATAATAGTGAAAGGTATTTTGTTTTTTTTCTGATCTATACTAAGGTGGTCTTCAAGTTTTTTGAGGCATAAAAACTTCTCGAACATGAAGAATAATCAGTCCCTGAACTATCAAATTCTTCCTTTTCTTCAAAACTTGAGACTGTGACTTCTTCATCTAAGATTTGGAGTTTAACGCTTCTGATTTTTGTTTTGCACAATATTCAAAGAAAAAAAGAGTTGTGAAAATATCTCACACATTCTACAAACTATAACAACCTATACTTTGTATTCACTATACATCCACAAGATCAAATACAAGGGAAGACAAAAAGGTGAAAAATAGAGTTAAGAGAATCAAAATTTTATCTGGGTGTTGTAATGATTTCAAATGTGAAAGATTCTTGCTATTGTCCGTTAGTCAGTTAAAAACGTTAAAAGTAGTGAATTGAACATTGCTAAAAAGAGAAAGGGAATTGGAAGGTTGAAATTCAAGATTAAAGAGTGTAATGTGTAGGAAAAAGAGTTAAAAAGTTGAAGAGAAAAATAACACAAAGCATAGAAGTTGGAAATTCAAGGAACTAAAAGGTATGTGAAGTGAATGTGTTGTATGCTAAAACGTTGTTGGAGTGGAATTGATTAGTGTTGCAGGTGAAAACAAATAGTGAAATATAGCAAATAGTGATATTGTGAAAAAGTCCTTTTAAGTCCAAAGAGTCTAAAAATATCTTTAGGGCCAATTTTAAACACAAAATCACGCACTTTGAGTCATTATTTTGTCGTGGTATCATACTAATATTCCTATGGTTCTTGAATGAAAAGAATAATAATCAAGCAATGTCTTTAGCCCTTTTTCATTGCTTTCTATCATTATTTTTTGTCTTACACCTATACTTTCCCTATTTTTACTTTCATAATGTGTTGTTCCCATTTCTAACAGGCGTTCCCATCTAGGACTGGGGTGCCCTAGTCCCCTCTGGGCCTCTGGATCCTCTTTACACTTTCCTCTTGATTTTTGGGCACTTTCTAGACATTTGAGCTTCTTATATTTTTGGTGGTCGACATTTTTAGGGTTAATTACAAAATTAAAGAAAGAGAACCATATAAATATAAAGTTATGTGACCATAATTACATATCAAGAACTAAGCACTAGATAGCACTACCTAAGGTTTCATCCATCAAAGGCATATATAGCTACATTTGCATCCATATAGCTCCATCATAAGGAACACAAGGTTGGTTCATCTGCATCAAACTTCATAGAAGGGGAGTCTATTATTTCCATGCACACATTTACTAATTTCTACATCTATTTATTTACTCGTTACTTCACAAAGTGCAACTAGCACAAAAGTAAGCTATGACACAATTACACACAGACACACTTAGAACTACATTAGCTCAGAGATGTAGTGTAGTGCTTAGGATAGTCTAAACCCTGCATATGCATCTTTATTTTTTAGGGTTTTGATGTTTTGTTTGGGGTTTTGTAGGTGATTCCATTGTGGGGTTTTACATTGACATTGGAAATCATAAAGCGACAAGAAGATAACATAGGAAAGCACTCAATGACGCCTTAGAGGAGGTTTTTTGGTCATTTACATAGACCAGGGCACCCAAATCTGAGACCAATGCACCCATGTGTGCCCTTATCCCTCTCTAGGCACCCCAATCTTGCTAGACAATCTAGATCTACACTTCTTCAGGCTCCTGTGTAAATTTTTCCTCTTCCTGTTCATTCAATCTCCACTATGATATAGAACCACAACATCATTGACTAAGCTAATGCCTTAGTGACCCTCTTTGCACATTAGGGTTTCAAATTTATTTTTGTAGATTCCTTGGTTATTATTTAATTATTTTAATACTTCATTTATTTAGTTATTTTACTGCTCCCATAACATTAGATTACACTAGAATATTCACATTTTAGTTAATCATTTTGGTGAGCCCACACTCGATACCACCTTCCACTTAGGGCTCTTTTTCTTTTATTTACTATGGCTCAATATTCATAATCATTTATTGAATCCCATCTTAAATCCCTTAATGATCATATCCCTGAGCATCCCAAGATCTAGAATTGGTTCTATATGTTGCTCGTGAGGAATCTACAAACCTTACGAAGCTTAATGCTTCTACCAATATTTCCACCACTATTGCTACCCAACCGATTGTTTCTACTCTTCCACCCATCTCTGCCATTCTTGTTTCTGTCCCTACTCCTATGAATCACTATACCCCACCTTTTATTTCTCATACATGGAAGGTTGCTTCTGTTTGCACTCAAGGTCTATCTTCCCTTTATTAATACCTTCAAGAACAAATTCATCAATTGCAAGAGGCTACTTCTTGTGTATCTCCATATTTATATTTCACTCTACTATTAGATACTCCATTCACACCCGCTATATCCACTTATCTACTTCTACTAAATTTTGACACCCGTAGACTATCTATTTTCAATGGCCAAGGTGACCCACAAGAGCAAATCCAAGCATTCCATGTGGCTTGTTTAGATTTTTTGGATGATAATAGTCTCTTAGTTAAGCTCTTTCCTCGTAGTCTTCATGATTATGCGATGTGTTGGTTTTATGACCTACCTATCCATTTAATAACCTCTTTCACACATCTAGTTGATGCCTTTCTCACTCTCTTTTCTATACATATTGGCTCTAAAATCTCATATGCCCAACTCGTACAAATTAAACAGGGATCTATGGTTACACACGATATCGATACAGTTCATTTTTTAGTTTTTTTTGACACAGTGGGTTATAAAATGATTACATTCAGAAAAGTCTACGAACTCCATACACATCATATTTTATAGAAAAGGGTAACCTTAGCACATTTGAGAGAATTTAAAGGTTAGAAGATAAACCAAAAATTCCTCTCTACACCTCCATGGCAATGGATTTCCCAAAAAACTAGAAAGTACAGAGATCTCTTCACTCTCGGGAACATGTTAAATGTTAGAGGATAAATAAGACTGTCGTCCCTACACTTTTTTGGCTAGTGGCATGAGATTGCCAAAAAATATCATATGACATCAAGAGGATCCTTTATACACCCTTTTTCTCAGCACAAATTAGGTACACATGTTACTTTTTCATTTTCATACTTTCTTTAAATGCTTTTAACATATATACATACATTATTACACGTTGCACATATACTTGTGTATTTGACTACTTGATCCTATTCTCTTTTATAGGTCCATCCACATGGGAAGGAAATAGTCAGTAAAAACACACACTTGGTGGTTACATCACACACACAATACTAACCATGTAGGTATACTACACATATTGGCATATACACATGTTTTTTATCCCTAGGTTCAATTTCATCACTTTCTACACTTATTTCATCTCTAGTCTCCACGCTCCATGTTTTTATCACTCCATGCTTTGTCTAGTCCTTAAAAATTGATCTATAGGGCTATCAGCTATGCATCTCTATCTACATTATGTTACCAAGATTTCTAATCACCAAAATAAATTAGGGGTAAATGTAGACACAAATACAAATACTTTGAGGCATTATTTAGTTTAGGTCTAATACTACTATTCATATGGTTCTTAAGTGAAAAGACTAATAATTAACCCATGTCTTTGGTCATTTTGCATTTATTTCTGTATTTATTCTTTATCTTACACCTATAGTTTCCCAGTATGTACTTTCATACTATGTTGTTCCTATTTCTGATTAGGGCGCTCTAGGTGCCCTAGTCCCCTCTAGGCACCATGATCCTCTTTACACTTTCCTCTTTCTTTCTGGGAAATTTTTATCCATTTGAGTTTCTTATAATTTTTGTGGTCATCCTTTTTGGGGTTAATTATGAAATTAAAGCAAGAGAACCATATAAATATAAATATATGTGACCATAATGAGGGACCAAGGACTAAGCACTAGCTATCACCACCTAAGGTTTCATCCATCAGTGGCATCTATAACTACATTTGCATCCATCTAGCTCCATCACAAGGCACACAATGTTGGTTCGTCTATTTTATAGTTCACTGGAGGGGAGTATACTGTTTGCATGCACACATTTACTACATTCTACATCTAGTTATTTTCAGGTTGCTTCACAAAGTGTGAGTGACATAAGAGAAACCTAGCATTTAATTGCACACACACACACACATGTAGAATACATTGGGTCTGAGATGTAGTTCATTACTTGTTAGGTTAATTATTTTCCTAATATTATTAATTAATTATTGTTGTACTTTTTTATAATGTTTTATCAACCATATTTGGCTTATTATTTTCATGGGTATAATTGTTATGTAGTTATAACAATTATGTGCTTCCTGGATGTAATATTGGAATCTACTATATTGGTTGTTGCATTGTTGCAACTCCTATTTTGTTTGTATCCAACTGTATAATACCTATAAGTATTGTAGCTCTTTCCTATGTAAATGGTTGATTTCACATTAATATATTTCACAAGCTACCATCCCTATTTTGTGAAATTACATTTGGTAGTAGAGCAAATTGAAGATCTTGGAAAGGTTGGAGAAAGTTTGCAAAAGAAGGAGAATTCGTGGAGAAGAAATCTACTTCATCAGAGAGCCAATGTTTCCTCCTGCAACTTCTCAGAACTCCCTGCAAACTCACAACCTTCTAAGCATATTCTAGGTAAACGTAAAGAATTTTTTTTTTGCCTTGGTGCCCTGGCCCAAGAAAATTTATTTCCTAGGGCTTAGAAAATTAAAAAAAAATTCCATTTTCAGGGGTTTTACCTCTAAATCTAGAGGACTGGTAAGGTACATATAATATTATCTATTTGCTATTAAATTTGGAGGACTGGTTTTTTATATATAGTGAGTCATGCTCATCGAGCCCTCCTAATCGTGACTGAGCACCTAGACAAGAATGCCTTCAAGCTTTGCATTGTAGGAAGTAAGCTACATTCAGTTTGAAAGGTTATATGCATCAACAAACAACCGATCTTTACTTTATTGAATGTGTAACACCTAGCCCAACACTATATCCACGCCAACATTGACAACATTTTTTTGTTTGGATCATGCATACAACACTCTGGTTTTTAAAAAGCTGAGTTGTGATCGAGTTTTCTATGCAATGGCACATTGAAGCCACCAAGTGGATCGAGTCTCAGACCTTCCTCCTCTCTACAAAAATGGCCTCTCCACGTTCCAACCTACATCACAAAAAAATAATAATAAAAAAGGGGGGCAGCTAGCTATTTGATGCTCTGCCACTGGGCTCGCAACAAAAGAAAAATAGCAATGGATTTGGTTATATCAAACAATGAACCTACACAAATAAAAAAAGAAAGGAGGATATATAAATACAAAGGTGTTTCAAAAGGAAATAGAAGTTTTGGATCTTTTTTTCATACAAAATCCCTAAATTTTTTTCCTCCATCTCATCCACGCATGCAGCTCCACATGGTAAATCTGCCAGGTCACATTTTACAAAGGTAAGTCAAAATTTACCTTCTTTAAATACACTTTGCTTCTTTTCATTACCCAAGCCCTCATAGAGCCTAAGTGGTTAAAAGGAATGACTTAGAAGTGGGAGGTGTGAGGTTTGGATCCCACCCGCAACTTACTATTTTGAATTTGGCAGAATATTTGGTGGAACCACTAAATTTAGCGAAAAGATAAAATTTAGTTATAACTAACTAAATTTAGTGGAGAAATCCCTAATTTAGGGTAAAAAAAATTCTCCCATTCAACTTGTTTTTTCATTCTAGACATTCTTTTCTAAAGGAGGCCTATCCAAAAAATTGCATTTTCAGCTATATTTTTGTAATTTTCTAGCGTAGTAGGTCATTTTGGGCTCCGGAGGCCACCAGGGCCCGCAAAATGAAAAAAATTGCCTATCATTCAATTTTTCCAGATTTTTGAATGTAATTTGAATAATTCATTATATTGTACTAATTCATAGGTTTCTATTGTCAACTGAAAACTTTGTAACTGCTCAGAAACTTGTAGAATTGTAATAAAAAATAGCTAAAAATTGGTTCTGTAACACTCACGAGATCCTAGATCTCATTCGCAATGTTCGGTATATACAGTGCCTCTTGGAAGCTCTTACGGGTAAAGTTGTCACGACTACTACTACACTTAACACCTAATATAGCTGTAACAACATCATCTAGGCATCAACCCTTTACATCGACAGGGAGTAATAAGGTCACAATGCACACATTATGAGCCATCCCATTCGTCTATGAATGATTACACGACATAAATCTGGATTGAGAAATTATCCAAGTATATAGCGAAGTTATGCGTGTGTATGAGGATATTTCTTTAATTTGGTGTCAATAATCACACAGACCCCATAAGTACTATCTTGGTACCATGTATTGAATTCTTTCACGTATGTTAATGCCTCTTTCACGTATCATTGAGTATATAGAAAGGGCAAGCTTCTTCCACATACCGTCAGGTATATTGGAAGGGCAATATATATAAAGGTTTGGTATATAGGACTGACGGTATATAAATTGGGAGACCTTATACCTAGAGTGATAAGATCCAAACCCTTTCAATGATCTCTGCAAAATGGGCACCAATGCCCCCAATTTTTTTCTTCTGGATTCACAACTACTCAGAGGAAACAACTATGCTACATGGAAGACAAAAATCAAGACACAACTTGAGTTTGAATAAATATGGCCTACTGTGAATGGTACTCTGACTAGATCAACTACTGATACAACACAACAATGGTAGTTTGATAAAGTAGATCAAAAGGCCAAACTCATCATCTTGTTTGGAGTGTTTGACGATGTGCAACCCCACATTCAAGATGCTAAAACAGCCAAAGAAGTGTGGGATAAGTTGAGCATAGTATATAAGGCCAAGAACAAGAATGTTATACTAAATTTGCAGAGTCAGTTACACACATTAAAGTTCAAGAAGAATGAAAAAATAAAAGCTTTCCTAAGAAGCATTGCAAAATTAAGGGCTTTAGTTCTAGCCCTGGGAGAACCGGTCACAGATGATGTTCTCATTCCCATTATTTTGAGAGCACTCCCCTCTTCTTACCACATTTGTGTCACAACACTAAATGTGTCAAATATGAAAATTAGTTTTGACAAGCCGGTAAACCTAATGTAACAAGAGGAAGAAATGCACAATAAGGATGATGAGGAGGAGAAGGCACTGTCTTCACATCAAAAATGGAAAGGAAAAGGTAAAGGAAAACCTAATTCCTATAAAAAATACCAAATTCAAAATCAGTATCAAGGGGATCGACAACAGAAGAAGCAATGTCTAATCTGTAAAAGAGGACAAAACCTACAAGATTGTTGGTATAATACTTATAAGAAAGGTTCATCAAACAACTCTAGACCTCCAAAACAATCTCAGAAGGGAAATTATAACTACAATCAAGGGCAGAAAAAGGGGAACTGGAAAAGAATACCCCACTGCTCGATCAAGTGAATCATCCACGTCATCTAATGATGTTTGGTATGTTGATTTGGGGGCCACTTGACACATTACTGGCTGTAGAGATTGGTTTATTTTAATGAGGTACAAGCCATCAGAAAATCATGTTTCATTGGGAGATGATTCTTCATATATAGTTTAAGGGATTGGAAACATTTCTCTACCCCTTCATTCATGCAAATGCAGACTATCGGATGTCTTATATGTCCCTAGGTTGACTAAGAATCTTCTTTCAGTTAGTTAAATCCTAGATCACAACCTAAAAATTGACTTTGATAGTCAATTTGGTAAGAAAACATGTTTGATTCGAGACAAATCAAGAGGCTCGAAAATAATTGCAAAAGCCTCCAATGTGGGACGCATGTTCCAACTTGATTTTGTTCACAGAGATGATCAAGCACTTATGGCTAAGAACTCCACCTTAGCATAGTTGTGGCATCATATATTTGGTCATGTAAGTTTCAAATATGTCGAAACACTTCACCGGCATAATATGGTACATGGACTACCATCTCTTTAGAAGGATACAAACAAGTGTCCTCACTGTCTATCAGGAAAACAACACAGAGCTTTATTCTAGAGGAGTACATTTCAAGCTCATGGTAAACTTGACCTGGTTCACACCGATCTTTGCAGTCTGATGCAGTAAGGTCATTCTGGGTTCCAGTATTTCATGCTTTGTGTTGACAACTTTTCGAGAAAAATGTGGATTTTTATGTCTTCGCAAGAAAAGTGAAGCATTTGAAACCTTCAAAAAGTTCAAAGTAGCAGTTGAGAATGAAACTGGTCATCATATCAGAACTCTCCACTTAGATCAAGGGGGTGAATTCACCAGTGACGAGTTCAGAGATTACCTACAAACTCATCAGATTCATTGAGAAATGCCTCCTCCACACACACCACAGTAAAATGGTGTTGTTGAGAGAACAAATCATACTGTCATGGAAATGGTGTGATGCATGATTGATGATTCCAGACTTGCAAAGACATTCTGGGTAGAAACAACAAAGACATCAATGTATTTGTTGAACAAAGTGCCCACTGTTTCTCTTGACAGAGTAACACCACAAGAATTATGGTCAAAATGGAAACCATCTATTGCACACCTCAAATTATTCGGGTGTAAAGCAAGCATGCACATACCAAAACAAAATAGAAAGAAATTGGACATGAAGTCATAGAAACTCATCTTCATTAGGTACATTGAAGAGACTCTTGGGTATATATTGATGGATCCTAAGACTAGAAAAGTCTACACTAATAGATATGTTGAGTTTTTCGAGAAGAAGGAAGCAGAGACTCCTCCTTCAGACTCATAAGAAGTAGATTTTTCACCAGTTGTAAAAATTGAAGTTGATGTTCCCTTTAAAGATGAAAGTGATAATGGAGATGATGGTATTGATCAGATAGAACCATGACCCATGGGAACAGTTCAACATATTCCTAAATGGTTTACAAGTACATTATGAGATGAAAGAATGGATGCTGCACCAGATACATCCACCCCTGGACCACGGACTCGTAGTAAAGCAAGAGAAGAAGTTAACTTTTCCTGGATGAGTATATTTATTGAATCAGATGAGCCCTCAACAGTCTAGAAAGCCCTATAGTCAAAATCTTGGAAATATTCCATGGATTCTAAATATTAATCAATGATGAAGAATAAAACTTGGCAACTTGTCGATCTTCCACTAGGGAAGAAACCCATTTGATGCAGATGGATATTTAAAACAAAGTACAAAGTAGATGGGACAGTAGACAAGTGTAAAGCAAGACTTGTAGCAAAGGGGTATGCACAGAAAGAAGGCATTGACTATAAGGAGACATTTGCTCCCACAGCTAAGATCAAAACGATCAGGATGATCTTTGCTCTAGCTGCTCAGTTTGGATGGAAAGTTCCACCAGATGGACGTAAAAAGTGCCTTCCTGAATGGAGATTTGCAAGAAGAAGTCTACATGACTCAACCTGAGGGATATGTAGTACCTGGTCAAGAAGAAAAGGTATGCAGACTCAGGAAATCTCTGTATGGCCTAAAACAAGCACCCCGGGCATGGTACATCAAGATTGATGAGCATCTCGTACAACATGGATTTGTCAGAAATCCATACGATCCCAATCTCTACCTCAAAAAGCAAGGGGGGGAGATGGTGATTGTTGTAGTTTATGTCGATGATCTAGTCATCACTGGCAGTTCAGTGAAGATGATTGATGAAACGAAGACAGATCTTAAGCGATCATTCGACATGACAGATCTCGGGCTTATGCATTATTTTCTTGGACTGGAAGTATGGCAGAAAGAAAATCACATCTTTGTTTCTCAGATGAAATATACCAAGACAACGCTCGAGAAGTTTAGGATGATGGATTGCTACACCAATTGCTACACCTATGGAGAACAGATTGTACAGTTATCTCGTTCAGATCCATCTCCCTGAGGTAAGTGCCACTCTCTATCGGCAGCTGATTGGGAGTCTCATTTACCTGACCTACACTAGACCAGATATCAGCTTTGCAGTGAGCTATCTATCCAGGTTCATGTCAAGAACCCAAAATTTGTCATTGGAAAGCAGCAAAACGCATTTTGAAGATATCTCAAAGGATCAGTGGATCTTGGTCTAGAATACAAGAAGAACGACAAACTTCTTCTTGACTGGATATTCGGATTCAGATCATGCAGGTAACATTGATGATAGAAAATCCACTTCTGGATTTGTATTCTTTATGGGATCTGGACCAATATCATGGGGAAGTAAGAAACAACACTTTGTTTCTCGCTCTTCCACAGAAGCCGAGTATCATTCTGACAGGAGAAGCTGTCTGTGAAGCAATTTGGCTACGTCACATACTGGAAGGACTTAGAATACCACAGGACAAACCGACCACCATGTATGTTGACAACGAAGGTGTTCTCAAACTTGTTCGCAATCCAGTTTTTCACGAGAGAACAAAGCACATTGAAGTATCAGGTTCATTTCATACGCGAGGCATGTATTGAAGCACAACATCCAGCTTCAATTTTGTCCAACAGCTGAACAACGAGCATATATTTTCACAAAGTCACTTGCACGTGACAAGTTCGAGTTGTTCAGAGCATTTCTCTCTCTACATCTCTTCAGACAATGCACAATTAAGGGGGGGGAATGTTAGGATAAATAATATTATCCTAATATTATTAATTATGCATTAGTATAGATTATTTAATTAATTTTATTAATTAAATAATAAATATACTGTTGTATGGTTTAATCAACCATATTTGTTTGTATTCAGATTGTTATATTGTTTTAAACAATATATTATGTAGTTATTTCTAATTATTTGCTTCCCGGATGTAATATTGGAAGCTTATTCATGTACTGGCATTTGGTTGCACCTATTGCAACTCCTATTCTCCTGTGTGTATTTGGCTGTGCAATATCTATAAATATTGCAGCCCATTCCTCTGTAAATTGTTTACTGATTGAGATCAATAATATATTTCACAGGCTAGCATCCCTGTTTTCTGAAATTACATTACTGAGTGATAATTCCATCAATTTAGTAGGTGACACAGTCTGAACCCTATAGATAGTGCAATTTTTCTCAAGGGTTTTGATGCTTTGTCTGAACAATAAAAGATATTTTCACATCTTATATGGACCATCAATAATAACATTGGCAAAGCATCATAGTGATCACTTCACACATGTACAGGAAATGAATTCAATAAAAGACTCAGATGACACCTCAAGAATAGGTTGTATAATCACCTCTTCCATAGACCTGTAGATGCATATCTCATATCATGTCACTTACTAGCTGCCCTTATCTCAATCTAGGCACCACGGTCAAGATGCTTCAGAGAGTGCATATCTGCAGTAAATCATTACACCCATTGACCTTTACCTTCTCCAATACCTAATTTATAGATCTCAAAACATTTATGACATATGATTTCTGAGAATCATTAAGGGATTCACCACATCTTATTTTCACCATAAAATGTACTGTTACAATCTACTAGCCATGATTTAGATGAAATCTTGGGTATTATTTTAGTATTCTAGTACATATCTTTATTGAATATATATTTACTTATCTTAGACACCCATTTAGACTACTAGTATCATCACCTTCACATCCTTGAGTTCAGGTGCACTGAAGAATAATTTTCCCATGATCTCACATTATGGTTCCTATGAAACAAGTATATTGTCTCATAAGCATTATGACTGTTATTTTGAACTCTCTCAAATTACCAAGAATTTAGACATTCTTAGGACCTACATACAACTTGAATCCTTTATAAAACCTTGAGAATAGAGTGAGTTACGTATGAGAAAATTTGGCCTTCAAATTCATGATTTATACCTTCAAACTTCACATTTTTTGCATACCTCTCACAATGGACTAAGAAAACCTAGTCTAGGCAGAGAAGTGTCTCAAAAAGTAAAAATTTGAACTTATGACCCATAAATTGATCATTAAAATTATAGAAACACCTTATCACACTATGATCACTATTTAAAATGAATATAATATAGGAATACCACATACTTACAAATATTCACCTTCAATTTCCCTCATAATCTGTTAAGAACTATATGCAAAGATCTTCCACTGTTACACAGATGTAAAAATGAAGAACGGAAGTGCTGTATGTTGAATGCTACAAACATAGAGTTCATATTCATACACATTCTAGAACCATTTATAGACTTTGAGATGCATGACACAAGACTTAGACACTCAAAATAATGGACAAGCCCATACCACTTTATGATGACTAAGATATACTTCCTTGAAGTGTGAATTAGGGTATTGAAGTTACTTGTAATTGTAATCCTATTAACAAGAGTAGAGATATGAGATAAAAATATTATGATATAGGAGGTTGTAATCTTGAAAATTTGAGATCTCTAGAAAAATAAAATCAAGGAGATACTTGTGTCAAGGATACATGCCTAAAGAAAATATTGTATCTTAGAGTCTCCAAACAATTGTGTGAACAAGACCTTATATGAAAAAACTGAAATGCTAATTAGGAGTATTAGGAGAGAGAAGTAGAGAAGTGAGAAAATGTAGAGGTCATCATTAATTGTGAGAGACAACAAACAAAGTGTAGCCAAAAATCAAGAACAAGTCTAAGTTGCATCTTAACAAATAGGCGGTTGAAGCCTTCTTGGAAGTAGTAGCTTATAGAAGATTAGTTGTAGCTAGTTAAATTATAGGGGTTGAATCCTCCTTGTGAGTTGAAGATCACTAAAGGTCGGTTGTTTCTCAACTAAAATTTTGATTTGAAGCTCCAGGTTGAGTTGAATTTTAACCATGAAATCAATGTAACTAATATAGGACAATTTTTTTGTAAGCCTAGTTCTTGGTTTTAGTGGTTTTTTTTTAGGTTTGGGTTACCAAAATTAAAATTTTGTGTCTCTATGTGTTCTCATGTTATTTTATTTTATTTTATTTTTTGCGTTCATCATAGCATGATTAAGGAAATGAAAATGTCTGTAAAATTTTTATTAGACACTAATTCACCCCCCTCTTGGTGTCCTAGTTTCCAACAATTGGTATCAAACTGTGGTCTTCCTGAATTGATGATAGCATATTGGAGGTGATCTTAAAGACACAAGCATGGGTACATCAGTAGAATCAATGTTGAAAAAGAAGTATGAAATTTCCCAAACATTGATTGTTGAGTTGAAGAAGGATATTAAACTTAAGGAGGCTAACCATTTCCATGAATTGAATGAGATGTCATCATATGTTGAAAATGTATCAAAGTCTTTGAGAGAATAAATATATGTTTTTCTAAAATTTGAAGAATAAATAGACACTTTAAAGGTTGAGTTAGAGCATGTTTCAATAAAACTCAATGAGTTACTGATTAAACACACATATCCTTGTGACAAGCCTATTTTAGAACTCAAAAATAAAGAAATTCAAACTGAAACAAAGTAAGATCTCAGTCATGATTAATGTCAAGAATCCATCTAAGCCAAGAGTGAAGAATATGAAAGACTAAGTGCAGAAATAAATACCCTAAAAGAGGAGCTAGAACAAGCAAAAAAAAGTGAATTGAGAGATGAATCAAGTCATACTTTTTGTCAAGGATGTTCTCAGTCCAAGAAGGATAATAAAGAGAACAAGATGATCTTTAAGAAGCCAAATTAAAGGAGATTTTCAGGTAAGTTTTGTGGGATTTTATTTTCATGAAATATTTTTGGGCATAGAGTTACAGACTACATGAGTAAGTTTGACAAAGAACATCCATGGATATCTTGTAGTACTGAATACGAAAATAATATAGTTTGTTTCAATTGCAAATAAAAATGTCACATATCTAATTTCTGCCTAGAAGAACCAGTAAATCAATTTTGGGAAGAAGGAGACTCAAGAGGAAAGAATTATGTGGTATTCTTTTATTTTCATAGGTAAGGGCAATTGTCTAGAATTTTTTATAAGACTTCTAGATACATCAAGAAGAAATACACACCCAGAAGGAAAGGTAATAAGGTGGTCAAGGTGAAAGTAAGTTCCAAGGATAAATCCAGTTCATTCATGGTTGAAAGAGGCATTGGAAAGAAAAAGGTAAAATACATCTATAGAGACCAGAAAACTAAATCCAACCCTAGAAAGGTAAAGAAGGAAAAAGGACCTGCATGGGAAAATAATGAAGAGATAAGACAAGACATGACAGCTATAGGAGATGCAAGCTCAAGCCAAGTGTCAAAATGTGATGAATTCTAAAAGGAATTTTTACCTATAGCTATGTTAGAAAATTTTTATAAAACACATCACACATTCCTATATGGCTTTAACTCAGAAAATGAAGGATTAGGTGATATGGTTGAAACACCAAGGAATGCATCAAAGAAGTTTGAAAAAATTTTGAGGAAAAGAAAGGATAAGATTAAGTCATCGTGTTGTTTTGATGACTTCCTACATTTTTGACATAATCTAAAAAGAATGGTATAACTTTTCTAATATTCTAGGAGGTATACATTCATCAAGGAAGTACTATGAGTGAAATCTCTTCTCCATAATGTTCTTGGGAAAGCAAGTGTCAAAAGGTATGTTGTTGAGTTCATTCCAACTACCTGATGTATGAGTAGTGTATACAATATGGGAGATTACTTTTTATGTTCATCCAAGTTAGTAGAGTTGTAAATAGGTGTAATAGTGTATTCCAAATCCTTTCATATCAATTCTAGATTGAAGACAGGTATATTAGGGCTTGTGTAATCATAAGTGTATATCTTGATTTGTTTGATTTTTAGAGTGTGTTTTCAAGAGTTGTGGTCATGTCTAGATTTTTGATTGTGTATGTGCCTCAAGGAAGATTCTCAAACTGTTGAGTATGAACATATATCTCCATTGATTCTGACAAGAAGATTCGAGTTAAAATTATGTCAAGAAGATCACAGCTACAAAAATCATCTGTTTTTATGAAAATAGTACTTGGTACACGATATATTGTCAAACATGGGAAAGGATTTCTTGTGAGCTTTTAAATGATAACATAAGTCTGTAAGAGTGTCAAGTATATTGAGTAAAAATTTTCCAAGGTCAGTAATTATATACTTAGTACTTCAATTTGTGAGTGATGTGTGCATTTATCTCAAAGGGTCTATTAAGTTTCTCAATACAAAATGTTTATCTAGGGCTTATATAGAATGTGTTTGAAGCCTAATTGAGTTATTTAAATGGTTTGGGTTATGTTGCATTGTCTTCCATCAACTTGTCAATTCATAAAAAGAGAATGTACTAAGTCAACAACATAGTTCAAGTATATCTATTTTTAAGTTAAATGAAATTATCCCCAGAGAAACTTGTTATCTAATTTTTCCCCATAGGGAAAAATCTACAACAAGGCATGTCAGGCCCATGGCACCGAGGTGGGGCCCATACAGAAAACTCTAAGTGTAAAGGTCATATTCAAGATTCTGGGAACATAAACAATGTTCAGGAAACATTTGAGGGCCATTCATGTCATCTAGACCCATTTTGGGCCATCTAGGGTTCAGAAGCTCCGCTAGGGAGAAAGGGAGTACCTGGGCCCACTTTTAGCCAAAATCAGAAAAAAATGATCAAAATTGCAAATTCAATCTTTGACTATTTTTATTTCCCTCCCAAAACACTCCAAGTCAAAGAAATTTTGAGAAAAACCTCAAAAACTTAAAAAATGGGGTCGTTAAGGAGATCGAGCTAAATTTAGCTCACCGAGTAGCTTAGAAAGCTACTCGGTGAGCCAACATACATTGGGCTTAGGTGTGGAAAATGGCAAGCTTAGGCATGATCTCAAAAAATATCATGGATAAAGAGTCACACGGCATTGAACAAGGCTGAGTTCAATTGTCAAGAAAGACTGTGCATGGGAATGAACACGAGAAAAATATTGCGGAGGTCATTAGCCTATTGGGGGAACAACACGGGGAGCATGGTTTTAATTCAAGTGGCTCTAGTTGGAGGCTTAAAGAATTCTAAAACATAGATGGTGAGGTCATGTTGACCAGGAGGCTCACTTGCTCGAAATAGAAGTTTCAAGGGTAAAGCGGGGAAAGGTATATTAGCCCAAACACTGAGTAAATGAAAGGGTGATTCATGGATCCCGAGCTGGGTAAAAGTGTAGGTGAAGGAGAAAGCCAGAATGACTTGACCAAGAAAACAAAGAGTTCCTTGTATAAGCTCCATGCATAGGAAAACAAACTAAGCATCAAGATTGATTGAAGAAGGATGGGCATAAAATAAGGCTTAGTGATGAAAGGAAATCAAGTTCCGGCTCGTTAATAGGTTTTACGAGGTGGTATAAAGACATAAATGTGGAGCTCAATGGTGAATCCATGGGTTGCCTAAGGAAAAATCAAGCTGACTCGGTGGCTAACAATGTAAATCATAGAAGTAAAAGGTCCTTCTTGATGGGCCAAGGATGACTTGATTGAGAAGATCACCAGCCACAAAAAAACTTGAATGAAAGATAAGCACAAGTGAGGCATTGGGATGCCAGAAGATACTTGGAAAATGATAGTAAGAGGCCTGACAAAGACAGTTAATGGAGTGAGTAAGGGATTTAATAACAAATGAAAAGTAAGGGTCTAATAGGTAGGAGCTCATAAGAAATGCCAAACATTGAGCTCGTAAGGCTGAGCTCCTAGCATGGTAGGTGGGGCTGAAATGGTTTTTCAGGGAGCTTTGTGCAAAGGAGAAATCAGCTTGTTGTGAGGAAGGGGTGACTCAGGGCCAACTCGGCCAAGTCAGAGGAAGTTTACAACTAAGCGGGCCAAGATAGAGTAAAGACCCAAAGTCCTTTGGACTTTGGAATTCAAGTGCTTCGAAGTTGTGTGAGTTGGAGTTTGGAAACGGAATGATGAGGAGTCCCAAAAACAAAAAGAAACCACATTGATGCACTGAGCTAGCTACATAAACAAATCACCGAGTTCACATTGGCCAAAGATTCAGTGGCTTAGCATGAGGAATCCATTGATGAGTCCACAATGAAAAACTTTAACGAGGAAAATGGCATGCCAATCCAAATGAAAGGTGGAAAGGAATGAAGGCTCATAATTCGTGAAAAGTATTTTGAAGGTTAATGATGAGTGTGGAGCTCAAGAATTATGCCAAGTGGTAGGAATAATGGTCACAGTGGTAGACAGGAGACCACATCAAAAGCAAGGTGCCAATCCACCTATGGAATTTCAGCACCAGAAAACATTATAGAGTTCACCAGAGTCATAGAATCCATGTAGTGAAGAAAGCTCAGAAATTAGTGATGCTCAAAACTCAATGGAAATGGAAGATTGGAGCAAAGGAGCTTTGGAAAGATCATCGGGAGGTAAAACTAAGCCTGTTTTAGAGGAGTGAAGTAGCTTTGGAAAGATCATTGGGAAATTAAACCAATGAAGATCAAGGAGGTGATAACAAGAAGACACACATCTTTGTGGCTAGCCAAAGGTGAAGCTGGCATAAGTGGGAATTTCTACAACAACCCAATATATGACGTAGAGGCACATGGTGCAAGGAAGTTAGGTTTAGAAAACAAAGTGTTTGAGAGCATTCAAAGGGGAGAATATGAAGCTTCGCAAGAAATTCTAAAAGGTAGAAGGGTTGGGAGGCCCGAAATGAAAAAGGTTAATGCAGAGCTTAGCGAGTAGCTCGTCAAGCTGCTCGGTGATCTATTTTCCATGGCTCAGCAACATACTCGCAATGTAAAATCATATACATGCTCAAACACACAAAACCCCCCTCATTTGAAACATTGTAGCTTGAGCTCCGGGTGTCGAAATCTCACAAGAGTATAGTCAATGCAAATAAAGATAATGAAAGATACAAGATAAAGACATGAAATATGGATTTTTAGAGTTTTCTAAACCCTAAAAATTGTAGAAACCCCGAACTCTAAAATGGCATAACTTTCACCCCAGAGACCCATTTCTCGTAAAAATGTAGTCATTGGAATTATGATGGCAGGATATATAGAATAACATAATAAAATTCCAGATTTTGGAGGTTATTAACTTCCAAAATTTGGGAAAAATGAGTAGTAGGTGAAGGCCATAAATGAGGTTGGTGTGAGAATAGGTCATGATGGAGCTACAGGAGCTAGAGACTAGACCTAGGTGCAATCAGGGCCATTTCCTTCTTGCACAAGGTAATGTCATTAATGTAGAAAATATTTTGAAGATTTTCAAGCATCCATGACAGATTAAACAATGAATTTTTATGGGAATTGGAGAAATTTCAGGATTTCTTTATCTCTCTCCTCTCCTCAAATTTCTTCCTATAAATATTGTAAGGGGTTGCACATATAAATGGTTGGTTAGTCTCTCCTCCCATGCACCCCATTCTTCTTGGGACTTCAAGCCTCCCTATAAGAATCTATAATGGTTTCATGTTTCTCTCTCTCACACGCAATGTACAATGTATACTTCATGAGCAATACAAATTGTGTTATGTGTTAGTTATTTTAACCTCTACATGATTTTTGTGTCTCTCTTACCTCTCATTGCAACAGGGTGTTCTGTGCATATTTTATGGTTATTTTAGGATCTAGATGTTGTTGTGTTTGTATAGAATGGAGAATTCTTTTCTTATGGTCTGTCGTGTAGTTGTCCACCCTCTCCTTAATGCATTAGTATATTTTCGGTTTGTGTTGCAACTTGTCTAACCTCCCTTAACTCACCCTTTCTTTGTTCTACATGTAGGAGAAATTGATTAAAATTAATTTCTTTGTGTATCACTCCTCTTAGTGTAGGTTTTAATTTCATGCAATCCATATATCCTTGTCTCCTTAGAAGTATTATATTAGGGTAAGTGAGTAGTTTTACCTACATTAGGAGTGGGAATCGACCTTCTCTAGAGAGCTATCCCAATTTACAATTTCCCACACTTAGGATAGCTCAACGTTATGAAATCACATCGAATGCCCCATCTGAAACTAGGCCATTTGGGGGGTGTTGTGATTTTACAACAATAGTTTTGGTACACCAAGTGGGATAGGAGTTAGAGTTATATTTTTCTAAGTTGTTCTACTACAAAATGTAAGTCACATTGAATCTAAAGATCAAAACAAGCATTTTTGGAGGTTCCCCTGCACTTTGGAATTCAGAGGTTTCTACTACATGTTCAAAGTATGAAATCACTTTTGGAGGTCTTAACATGTGCAAAATGGGCTTAAACTTTCACAAATGGTAGATCAGTGGATTAAATTCAAAAGGGTATCCTTAGAATTTCAAAAATATCATTTTATGGATTTTAGGACTTCTAAAATTTTAGACCTCTTACAATTCTGGCGTGCAGATATTTTGGATTTCATAGGTCTTCAAAATTTAGGCTTTTGGATTTCAGAAGCTATGGTTATTTCAGATTTTGGACTTTAGATGTTGGTTTAGGTTCCAATTTTGGATTCTCTAAATTTTAGAGTCTATGTTGTTTCAAGATTTCAGAGGTTTCAAGTGGAGCTAGGTTCTGAAATTTTAGAATTTAAAATATCAATTGCAACACTACCAGTTCAACCCCACAACCAATTTTGGAGATATTCAAGGTGTGTATGTAGGTATCCATATCATTTCGTCAATTTTTTTGTGCACTTGGTGGGATCACTTGATTTGGAGACACAAGCAATCACAACTAGTGAGTCCATCTGGTTGAAAAACCATCTCTCTGAGTAGCAGAATTTATCTCTCTTCTCCACCCACTTCCATCCATTTTTCTCCTATCCATATCATTCATCTTCTTCCATTTCATGAGGTCTTGTAGTCATGGATTCTTTTGTACTATGGGATTCATATCTAAGGAAACAACCTCACCATTTCAATCCACATCTAGATATGTATCAATGTTATAATGGGAACCAAATTTAGTATGCATGCCCAGATGAATAGGAGACAAGTCAGTTTGGTTACCAGCCAAACTATCAATATTTTCAAGAGTATAGGTATGCTACAAATTTTGGAAGATATTCTTCTCCTGAGGGTGATAATTTGTAGTAGACTGTTCAAGAATTGGAGGCAAAAAATATGCATACAAGGGCTATTATTGAAATATAAGCATGTAAGATTGGTTTTAGGACCCCTTTTCCATGGGTGAGACCTATTCCAAACTATTACAACCTGCAGGAGAGGATTGAATTTTTTGTTGAGATGTTTCCAAGGCTCAAAGAGTGGGTCTAGGAGATAGGAGATTTTGTAGATAATACCAATCAATCTTGTAAATGGTAAACCCTTTCATTGAAATCACACAACCCTCTCTTCATTCCCTAATTTGTACTATTTCACCCAGAGCCTCATTTCCCAAGTTTCTCATGTTCTACACCAATTGTAGAATCCCCTTATTCATATTCTACTCTCTCATCCCATCTCATTTTCTCATCTCTTTTCCCTTACAAGAAAACATCCCCTCCACAAAAATGAGTAAATGAACTTCCTCTCCCACCACCAATGAAACAAGAATCATTGGAGATCCCACCCACCACTCGTCTTACATTCCTGAGTCCATTTTGGGAAGATCTCCTTAAAACTAGTCAAGAAGAGCTGCAAAATGAGGAGCCTAGCAGGGAAGAAATGCTTCAATTTCTGAAAAGTTGGGCTACTAAGCTCAGAAATGATAAGATTCCACTAATGGTTAAGCCTACATAGGAGTTCAGGGTCAATTCACAGGTGTTGAAAGCTGATACAGTTGCAGCAGTGGTAAAGCAAGAGAAAATTGAAGACAATCAATAATCAATATGTTCAGAATGTAGTATCCATAATGACACCCTATTTATAGGAATTGTTGGCCAATCATCATCTGTAAAATCAGTAGTGGAGGAAATAAGAGCAGCTCTAAGTCCTAAGGAATAAGAGATTTATGACAAGGAGGAGGGACATACAAGTTCATAGGATTCCGACATAAGGAAGGCAGTGGAAGAAACTCCTATAACTTATCCCACTTCATCATCTCTAGATTCTAACTTAGATGATAAATTTGAGCTATCAAATTTTATGTTGGAGGATAATTTGGAAAATACCATGCAGGAGGATGAGATCATAGAGAGTTTTTTGCTATCTTTTGATATTGAAAGTTTTGATTTCTCTCTTCTTCCATGTTTTATTGGAAATAGATTACTTAATGAATTTGTTGCAGAGAAGGATATTAAAATCCCTGTTATCCATAGCAGATCTTAGGAGAAACAAGAAGAGGAGTTTGATCTTTCAAACTCCAATTTAGAAAAATAAGATCAATATACAAGCCAGTCTCACTTTCAAGAAGGGGAAAATGAACTTCCAAGAGAGCAGCATGATTCATAAACTTACAGCAAGCCTTCAATGGTTGAATAAGAGGTTTAAATAAGTCTCATGAAGCCACATGTCATAGAATAATCTCGTGTTTCCAAGAGAGACAAAGAGCAACAAAATGTCACCCATTTCATATCGTCAACTAAGGTGGCACAACAACTGTCTATAAATGTGTAAGAAGAATAAAATCAAGTTACAGACAACCACCTTTTCTAGGAAGTTCTACATCAATACTTGCTTACTCATTTTGCATCTCAGATCAATGGACACATTTGATGGTTCAAGCCATGCCCCATTAGGTATCTAGCTTCACTAGAGATGGAAACCAACTTTCCAAAACTATCCTTACTCAAACCAGAGCATGGGGATGAGTCACAAAGTGCCAAGGGACACCTGCATCAGGTACAACCCCTTCAGAAGCCTCATGTAGATCATTTTGGGGATGTATTTGTCTCGTGTTCAATCAATATGTTAAAGATTCGTGTGAAAAATTGAGACCATGTAAGTTTTTCACTCACATGGACAACCATCTATATGGCTTCCTATTGTAAGAAGGGGAAGATACTTCTCATCTCCAGTGTTAGGTTTTTTGGGATCCTCTTACTCTTGTTAGTGTAGGGTAGGAGTAGAAGTTATTTTCAACATCAAAAGTGCTCTTACACACTCTACATCTCTACTTGGGCATGTCTAATCTATATTTTTTTACATATATTTTGGTTCATGTTTTCTCTAGCACAGTACATGATGTTTCAATAGGACTCCCACATGTAGAAGAATTTATTACTTAGGGGTAACTATTGTAGATTTTACAAAGAAACAAATGCAAAGTAACTAAAATTTGATAAGGGACAAGTTTCAATAAATTCCTTCAAATCAATCATTAAACTTATAAGCACCTGTGCCAAATCAGATAGCACCCTTCAACTGCATGCCACAAGTGTAATTTTCAGAAGAAAGAGAAAAATCAAGTTTTAATAAAGTTCCATGATGGAAAAACTTGAGAATTATCTTATTTAAAACTCTACACTGTAATATACATGTAAAGAAATCATCAATTGTGTGCTTCATACTTAGTAGAATTAGGTTTTGGATAGCCCATTTCAGTCTCGCATGATAGGATTACAGAGAGGAATAGGTGAAGTTCCCAAGTCAAGACAATTTTCTACTCTCACAAAACTTATTTTTAAGATTTTCTTGTGAAAATTGAGAGTTTATACAGCAAGACAAGTCTAGGGTCAATAGGTTATAGATAGTTTTGGGGTACAAAATTCAACATGGTATCGATCAATTGTTGGCTACCAGTTATGAATCTGTACGCAATGGACATATTAGGCTACTGGTACAAGAACATCTAGTAGGAATATTTCCCTACGAGTCACCAAATTTTTAGTCAATTTTTCCCCCCGGTGTAAAATGGACAAAAAGGCATGTCCGGGCCATGACTCTGAGATGTGGCCCATACAAAATAATTGAAGTTTACATGCCAGATTCAAGATTCTTAGAACATCAACAATTTTCACAAATCATTTGAGGGCCATTCATGTCATTTGAACCCATTCCGGACCATCTAGGGTTTAGGAGCTCCACTACGGAGAAAAGGAGTCCTCGGGCCCACTTTTGGGGAAAATCAAACAAAATGATCAAAATTATAAATTCAGTCTTCATCCATTTTTATTTCCCTCTCGTAACACTCCAACTCGATGTAATTTTAACAAAAACCCAAAAACCTAAAAATGGGCTAGGAGGGCCAAATGGGATTGTTAGGGAAATCAAACTAAATTTAGCTCGCTGAGTTACATTGGGCCTTGGTGTGGAAAATGGAAAGCTCAGAAATGAGCTTGAACAATCTCATGGAGAAAAAGGCACACAACATTGAATGAGGCCGAGTTCAATTGTCAAGATAGACTGTGCATAGGAATAAACTTGGCAAAGAGTTCATGGAGGTCATCATCCTGTTAGGGGAACAACTTGGGGATGATGGTTTTATTCTAAGTAGCTCTAGTTGGAGGCTTGAAGAGTTCAATGACAAGGAGAAGCCATCCTTTTTCATTGGCCCCCAAACCCCAACCATAATCCAATACAAGATGTGTTTCAACTCATAGCAACAACATGCTTCCACAAACACGCATGCAAATTTCACATTTAAAACACAGTCCAAACAAAATGTAGTTTGCAACTACATTAAAGCATGAAAAACAACATTAAGGCTTCATTAAGCAAGCCAAAGGAGCAAGAAACTATGGGGGATGCTACTTATGCCTCCCAAAGGGGAAATGGGTATCACCACCTGAGAACAAACTGCCAAAACATAGTATCATTCAAATCCCTGACATACCCTTATGCCTCCACCAAGTACCCCTTATTCCTCACATTTCCTTATGCATGCCTAACCTCTTATGGCACCCCATAACGAGTAAAGAAATGCAAGATATTTCTTTTGTTACAAGGTGGAACCCAAAACCCAACTCCCTCCACACTTATACCTCCCCAAAAACACTTATGCCTCCCTCAAGAGTACCCCATAGTCTTCTCCAACACCATCCCTAAGCCATCTACCCAACAGCCCACAAAAATAACAAAACATACCAACATTTACATATTCATAAACAGGGAAAAGAAGAGAATTTCCAAGAGCCAAGCTCTTACCTCTCCATGATGGATTTTGTCCCAAGTTCCAAAACAAAAAGCTCCTTCCAATGCAAGCAATTCAAAAATCAACCCAAGCATAAGTATCCAAAAAACTTCCCAACTTCACCAAAAGCAAGAGCTCTCCAAAACCAAAAGGAATTCTTCTCCAAATGAAGTGATAAAAGTGAAGCAACCCAAAAACAAGGCTAAAGAATTTTAATTTATAGAAGAGGGAAGAGAAGAGGTTGAGGTGGATCCATGTAGGATGCCACTTCACACATCCTCAACTTCCAACACATAAGTAAACTTCATTCTCCAATGCATAATCAATAGGTGGGTAAATAATATGATATATTTACTTACACACTCAAATCCAACCCATACCCCATAAGGACTGAAATTAAATTATGTAAGAAAAGTGCAATCACAACATTACAACTTGACTTGTAAAAATGCATTAAAAAATGTCTAAATCTAACCTCTCCAACCATAGGCAAGGTTGGTATGTAAATTTAAGAGGTATGGGACAAGTTTAACTTGTCCCACAAGCCTCCAAAATCAGCCTCCAAAGACAAATTCGAATTTCCAAGAAGATGGAGTGTTTCACACTCAAAAGTTAACTTACACATCACTTATAACACTTACACATTACTTACTGGCATTCTTATAACACTTTAAATCATAACCAACAACCATATTGATTACATTCTCATGATATATTTTAATTAATTAACTTAACAACATGATTACTCACAATATTAACACCACATAAAACACAATACAAAAAATAGAACAAAAGGGACCAAATAAAAGAAAATACCTAAATACACATCCCTTGGTCACATTTAAAGGTGATCCCCCCCATGGGAATCCCTAACGCTAGCACAAACAAATACATTTGCCATGGTGACTTTGTTGAATTCATCTAGAATTCCAAAGTGGTTGGTCTCCAATCCCCCAATGTTTGTTGTGATATTTTTAACCTGCAAAACATAAAAATACCTCCTTCAGCCTTGTGGCCATATCAGAACATCCAAAATGAATATAAATACAATTTCAAGATCATCTAATATATATGTGAATCACATCAATTATCACGACAATCAACAAGTTCATTTCACAATTTCATTAACAACTATATCCCCATCAATTTTTATCTAATTTTCATTTTCTTGGTCTAATCAAAGTATCCAATTATTACAAGTCCAAACAACATCCATAATATAACCATGTCAAATAGTATAACATCATCAACATATAAAGGTGTCTCTAATAATCATCATGCACCATATAAGAATCAAAGTCAACAATAATCCATGACCAAATATCTAACATCATACTGAATAATAAAGTCTATAATAATGTACCATAATATAGTCTACAGTTTCATGATTAGTATCAAAAGGGTGTCAAAGGGAAGTGGGCACGACACCCCCATCTTAGACTGAGTTCAAACTCATAGGTTACACTAAACAGTGACAGTGTTGGAAGTATTGAACTCGATAGCAAGAGTAACATCCGGCTATGCTTTTCACTTTGGAATCAGGTCATATTTTCCCACTGGGCACCCGAACCTGAAGCAATCTCTCTAAATTGAGGCCCATTATCCTTCAATCTAGAAGTAGAGTATGGGTAGCATCACCTACCCAAGATCCACACATGTGAATGTTGTCCAATATGAGACAGAGTGTTGAAAGATTTGACAACATATCTCCTAAGAGGATGAAACATGAAACACATCATGTTTTTGTGACAATAATTAATGCAATAACATTGTCCAAAAATCATGTTTTTCACAAGAGGAGCAAGCACATAGACACCACTTCATCAAGGAGTTGGTTTACAACAAGGAAATTTGTTTTGAATTTTACATATTCAAAGATCAGTTTCCTTATATCTTTATAAAATATTTGGGAAATGAAATTTTTGATTATTTGAGAAGTTGTTTGGGAGTTTGTGATCAGAAATATGTTAGATCTAGAAGTGCACACTTAGCTCCAGAAGAATAAAAGTTTGAAGGTCAAAATTAAGGGGGAGTGTTAGAAAAACATTTTAATTTTACCCCAAGAAAAGCAAAAAGCAATTTGTTTTTTACATGATTTTAATTTTTTAGGTAGTTTGTTTTTAGATTCCTAATTTTAGGAAAAGCTAATAAAGCAAATAAATCAAAAGCTTTGTATTGCACAAAAGCATGTGATTTTTAGCTCTATTTTTATGATTTTAGTGTTTTATTGTTAGCTGAAGCCATCTATTTATTAGAGGAAATTATAAGTGTTTTGATATATCAAACACATTTAGAGAGATTGTATTGAGCCAAAGCTATGGAACTAGAAGAAGAAATATATGCACAAAAGTGTTGATCTGAGTTTGCAATAATATGTTTTATTTAATGTAATTCTTTATTTTAATTCTTATGTACCTAATTTCTACAGACAAGACTGGGAATAAGTTGAAATCATTCCCAAAGAATAGCCCTGCTAAGATCATCTTTGAAAGGTATTTTGACACACATTTTCTTCCAAAGATAGTAATTTCATATAGTACATACACTGAAGTCATGTTAAGGAATTTACCAGCCAACACATAGATCCAAATAGAAATAGTGTGGAGTATGTGGAGTTGATGAAGAATGACGGCCTCGAGGAATTTTTCTTCACCACTAATCGCCCCTTCCTAACATGGTCACAGCGGTACAAGATCACGACGAGAATAGTGTGGGCACTGGCGTACTTGCACAATGACACAAAGCTAGCCATAAATCACCAAGACCATGGAGAATGAAGGTAGTGAACTTGCTTCTAGACAAATACCTCACCCCTCTCGTCACCAACTTCGGAATGGCCAAGTTTAAGAAGGGTGGCGAGATGCACTACACCATGCAGATGGTGGGCACGCTGGGCTATGTTGCTCCCGAGTACATTATGGGAAAGAGTGACATTTTCAGCTTCAGTATTATTGTGCTCGAACTCTTAATGAGGCATCAAGATTTCATTTAAGAAAAATACATTTGGGTTTTGTTTAACTTTTACATCTTCTTAGAAATATCTTTCAGATGGTGTGAGGTGAATGCGCTTTGATATGTAAAAGAATTCATTCTGTTTTCAAATAATAGGATTTTTCTTAAACATATCCATTAGGATATACCATATTAATGTAAAAATCATAATTGTTAGAACTTAATTAGACATTGGTGAAAATACTTTCCATCTCAAGGATGGCATTGTGCTTCAATTTGTGTCTATTGAATTTGACCATATTTATTTTGTACATGGTCAAATTTATTATGAGTTTCTTATTACATATTCCTAGATTAGCCTTTAGGATATGATGATGTGAAATTCATGTCTTTTGAAGCTGCATTGGACATAGAGTCCAATAGTTTGAGGCTCCATCTGAAAGGTCACATTGTTCTTCAAATTATTTTTATTGAGATCAGTGATATTTTCTTGTATTTTTCCTTGTGGATAGTAGAATTGATTATTTTCATGTCACCTATTACCCTACCTAGCCTATTTCCCAACACCTACTTACTTAGAGATGTAAAGGGAAAATATAAAGTGACGATAAAGTGGAACACAAGTAAAAGACAATTATTGATGATTTTTACATGTTTCCTATTTCACAGCACCTACTCAAACTTGAAATTGTAAAGTGGTAATATAAAGTGCTTCAAGAAACAAGAATTTTGAATGGGATTCAAACATGGAACCAATTGGTTTTCTTGTTCTTTATTTTGGCACCCTTCAAGCACAAATTATAGTCCTGTGAATAATGTAAACTCAACTCTCAATGATTGTTCACACATATTTTGTTTCCCCGCACTTGAGCTTAGAATTATAAAGGAGGGCTACAAAGTAAACCAAGAAACAATGATTTCAGTTGGGTTTCCAACATGGAACCTGTTGGATTTTTCTGAATATTTATTTTGGCTCTTTTGAGCATAAATTGCACTCACGTGAATAATGTTAGAGAGATTTCATGAAGTTAATAAAGTGTAACACAAATAACAAAATTTAATTGTGTTTTATAATTTAAGACATGGAAAAGGTGCAAAACATGCACAAGGATTTTATTCTCACTTTTCATTTGGGTCTCAAATATAGAACATTTTGGATTTTCACCATTTTTTCATTTGTCTCCTTTAAATGTAATTCACTCTCACATGAATTATGCAATGAAGAAACAGACGATATATTGAACCACAATGCACTTCCCCTCCCTCAAAACCCCTCTTCAATCATCCCTCATCCTCTCCTTGTCGCTTCCTCAATTTTCAATTCTTCTCTCCATCTCCTTTAATGTTTTTACTGTGCACTCCATGTATGATTGCTAGTTTTAATGCTTTGGATAGAATTAGTCATCAATCCCATAAATTTACCTTTTTTGTGGAAATTATATTTGACGAGACAACTTATGCAAATCATTGTAATTGAAAGTGATACTCTATCATCTTAATGTCTACCCAAAAATGTATAAAAATTATGTTAAAAAATTATTTGAGAGAGTCAGTAAAAATATGTTGAAGCATTTATCTCCAATTCTCACAAGAACATTCACAATATAAACATCAATTGCAGAAAAACTACCTTCAAATAAAATTATGGTTATTTTTCATGCGTTCAAAAGACAAAATTTATAAATCCATTAGAGTTCAAGATAATTGGCAAGATACACATTATATATACAAACCTGTATTCCCGGAATAAGATATTAATCCTTAGCCCTTGGTCATATGGTATGGTCATATGAGGACTTAAAGCTTGTGATTCCTACTAGTAGGTGCTTAGCTTCAGCCCCCTTTAATTTTATTTGTGTGATGAAGGCAACAACAATTTTTTTTATTTTAGTGGCAACTAAAATAAATAAGTAGAGCATAATCGGTAACTCAGTTTTGAGTGCCATTTTTTAAAAAAGTGCTTGTTTTTTCATGCTCTTTCCATTGGAGTTATTTATTTTGAAACTTGCACTATAATTATAAAGTGGCAAATATGGAGGAGTGTTGTAATCAATTGTGGATGTAATTTCGGCTGAGCCCGACATCCTAAACTTCTAGGAGTTACATTTTGTATCTATCATGGATTTTAAGAATGATATGCTTTTCTCTGAAGTATGTGGACTTCAAGAGGATATTGTAAAATTTTTGGAAGAAAATAGATCACTCAAGAAGTGAACTTCTCTTCTACAATCACTCATTCACAATAAGGATACAATAATACACTCCCTGCAGAACAAACTTGCTAGCCTACAACATCACCATCATATTGTGGACAACCATATCCATGCTCCTAGTCCACTTGCAGTTGTTGCTCTTGTACCCACTAACATTGATCTGCTAGTCTTTTAGCCTGAACCTGCTTTTGATGCTTCTAAACCTGTGAGGCTTGTGATTGCATGCTCTTCCACATCTATGCCTATTACAGTGCCACATGTTGTGTATCCTACTTTTGCTCAGCTGCATGGCTTTTTTAAGAAGCATACCACTGCATTCAATTCTCGCATGCTCCGTTCTATGGGTCTCACTAGAGGAGTCATTGGCTGACATTCACAGGGTATTGTTTCCTCTATTCCACATGTTAAGTGAAATTCTCATCATGACATTTGTTTTCGAGCAGATACTTCATTGGGATCACACATTGATAGAGCTCCTTTTTTTGTTCGCTCGACTCTTTTTGAGGATCATGAGCAACACATGAGTTTTGTACCTTCACTCAGGCTTGAAAAACCTGAGATTTCAGCTGTCAGCCATGATCAACCTGACACACATTCTGATGTTCTTTTGCATGCACCCATTGTGCATTTTGCACCAAGTCATATGCAGACATTTTCTTCATCCATCCGTGTTGATTTGGGGTGGATATCTAATCACTCGTGGTAGCGACATAGGCATTCATTGAGAGGACTCTACAGGCATGGATCCTCCACCATTCGACCTCTTGCTCCACTTTCTATACCTTCTGCATTATGATGCTTCTTGTTTTGAGCATTTTTCTTTAGCAAGTGTAGTGTATCTCTCTTGTTTGTTGAGATATTTTGTATATGTATTTTCAAAACTTTTGACATGTTGACAGTATCTCTTATGGGGGATCTATTCTGGTGCATTTCAGTGTTAGTTTGTCAGTGTTCGAGTAGTTATTTTGGGCAACTCATACAGATTTGTAGCATCACTCCACCCATTCAACAGTATGGGAGGGTGTGGTGTTGATCCTGCTTCTTTGGGTTTCATGTCCTTGCCTTTATACCTTGGCTTTTCTTGGATCATGACACTTTGGATTTTGTGTCCTTGCCTTGTTGCTTTGGTTTTTGTTCCTGGATTGTGGCACACCTATTTTCAGTAGTTGATCAAATTATGTTCAGTGTTTTTTTTACACTTTCGACATCACTCCATTGACAATCTCCTTGTATGGAGCTATTCTGGTGAAACCTAGTGTCAGTTGTTTTTGAGTTTTGTGATCGAGTAGTAGATTCAAACCACAATGCACAACAAAATTCTTCAACATTGTATGATTTTTTTGAGCCAAGCTTCTTAGGATGCCTTAGAGTGGGTATTTACTCTCTTTACTTTGTTGTTACTGGTTTTGGGTACCTTACGGTGTCCCTTTGTTCCCAGTTATTTTACATGAGTACCTCATTAGGCCTAGTTACCGGGACTCATACTATGGACATGCCACTTTTATTTTGGCCCCTAGCTTCACTTGAGGGGGGGTGTTAGAGTAGGTATTTACCTTATCTCATGTTCACCTAGGTACTTTATTTACCTTTATTGTATTTATCCTCACCCACTTATGTGTGTGGATATTTCTTTTATCTTATTTAGATATTAGGAGATATTGTCTAGTTTTTAGGTATAGTTCTTTCCTTGATCTATGGTATTGACTAGTTCTTTCCTTGATCTATAGTATTGACTAAATCTTTGATGTTTAGTTCTCTCCAAAATCTATGGTCTTGACTAGTTCTTTGATGACTAGTTATTTCCTTGATTTATGGCTTGATCTATGACCTTGACTGGTTCTTAGATTATTATTCCGTGCCTATTTAAGCAAGGCCCATTCTCAATGTATTACATTGAGTTCCATAATAATATATGATATTTCTACTCATTTGTTTGCAAAGGTTTTATGTAAAGTTATTCTAGTGAATTTCTTTCATCTTATTGATCGTGGTGTTTGATTAGCATCTGTGTTCTTGGCTTGGTATGATATTGTTATCATTCCTTTCATGTATAAAATGTGAGAAGGTACTAGGTTGAAGATCTCACAAACTCTACGGTGTCAAAGGTTGATAGATTATCTAAATAAGGTGAATGTGATGTAGGTATCCAAGGCATAGGATATGGTCCTAGAAACAAAACTAGGCTAGATGATGGAACACACAATAGGTGTGTTCCAAATTACCAATAGGTTTGGTCTAGTGAAGATAAATAGTATGACGTAAGGTAAGGAAAGGTTTGTAGGTAAAACACCATGAGTAGCAATTTCACAAGGTATAACAAGCAGGTGAAATCGAGTGGAAAATAGGTGTAGGATGGCTGGGTAATAGGTAAGGTCATAAGAAAGGCTTGGGTAGAGGCAAAAAAATTCCCTAAATGGCAAGGTGGTTGTGTGATAGGTAACTAGGCAATTAGGGTGGGTGATAAGGCTAGGTAGAGGCTTGGGTAGGACAAAGAAGGGTTTTTGGCAATGAAATGTGGTGACAAGTGGTATAGTGGGCTCAAAGAGGATAACCAATACCACTTAAGGGTAACCAATACTAGTGAAGATAAACCGACCATAGTACACTAGGGCACGTGACCAATATTGGTCAATATAAACCGATGGCGGTCAAGTTAGATTTGTGTTAAAAAGGTAAAATTCACCTTTTACGAATTCATTTTTGCTTTTTCTATTTTTTAGAAAATGACAGAGAGGGTATTTTCGCTTGTTGGACTTGGTGAAAATGATAGAGGTACTATCCAAGCAGAGTTGGAGAGAGGTGAGTGGTGATTAGATTGCGATTTTCGGGTCCACAGGATCAATTAGAGTGATTTAATTAGGTGAGAGTTGTGGAGATTTATCAAGGTATGCCAAAGGAATGAGAGGGAGTTGGAGAACCACTAGCTCAGAGACCGGAGATCCCACAATGGAGATGTCATCAGATATAGGTAGGATCTACTTTCCATCCATGTTTTGAGTGTAAAAATGATGGTTTAAAAATGAAGGGTTGGGTTTAGAAATTGAAGTTGTGATTTGGGTGAAATATGATGAAATTAGGTATAGGGAGGACCAATTTTAGGTTAAATATGTTGGTAAAGGAATGTGGGTGAAATGTAGGGGTTAGAGGGTAGATGTTTTTGGGTGTTTCATAGATTTTTTGTAAATGGGGGATGTGGGGATTTTGTTTTGGTTCCAAACCGATTGGTTGTTGGTCAAAATTGGTGGGCTAACCAACATCGATAGAATAAATAGGTGATCGGTACTAGTAAGGATGATGAATGTCGGTCACTGTGGAAAGTGACAAATTTATTTAAAGATGGGTTAAGGAAGGAATTTTTTTTAGGAAAGAGTGTGATAGGGTTATGTTAGGTAAAATATAATATACTAGGTTTGAGGCAAGGCATGATGAAGTATGTAGGGTGTGGGAATTTTTTTGAATGGTTAAGGATGTAGGGAAGAAATTTGAAGTGAGGTACATAGTGGATAAAGTAGGTTTGGGAAAATAGGTTAAGTGTGGATGTGAAGGATAGTGAGAAATAATGTAGAGTGTGAAATTTGAACATTGGGTAGCCTAGGAAATGAATAGGTAAGGAGTGGTTCGGGTCGGGTGTGGGGTAATAGAGTAATGATAGATTCATTTGATTAACATGGTTGAGTGGTTATGCTGGTAAGGCAGCAACTCACTATGCAAGATCAAGTGCCATCGTTATTGACATAGATATGGCCTACTATCATAGATTATGAGTGGAGACATATACAAGAGGTTGGGCTCGGTTCTATTATGTGCTATAGGCACATAGTACGAGATCATAGCTTTATGGTCACTCTCATCGATATATGGGATGCAATGACCAACACCTTCCATCTACCTACTAGTGAGATGACCATCACTCTAGAGGATGTGTATCAGATTCTGCGACTATCGATTATTGGCAAGCTAGTGTACCAGATTTCATCAGAGGCTTCGGTGGAGCCCATAGTGGTTGTGTTTGGAGATGTGATGGGTTAGATGAGATATCAAAGTGCGAGCCTCAACTATGGGGATATGTACACTACATATTCATAGGAGAATTGATTAGTTATTCTGATGATGGTAGCAATTGGATGTTTTTTGTCCCTTATTCAGAGGGTGGGAGGTATCCGTGTGAACTGATGGGTGTACTACAGGATATGATTGAGGACATGTTTTTCTTTTCTTAGGCACCTTCTTTTTTAGTTCAGCTGTATAGAGACCCATGGGCCATACAGAGGGCTAGGTGGTTTGACATGTGCTGCACATATCTATTATATAGTTGGGCCTATGAACACATTGTATGTCTGCATCTTATAGGCCTTCCATGATGGGACTAGTTATAAGGTGTCTACATGGTTCGATTAAGGATATCGGTACCTATAGGAACACATTCAAGGGTGGATACTATTACATGTGATGTTACCTAATATAGTCAGTTATTGGATGACATGTTAGTGATTGATATCTTATGGCATTCGTGTGATGATTTTCCATCATACAGGAGCATGCTTAAGGAGATGGAGGGGTTATAATTGGTTCGATGGATATAGGGCTGGCGTACAGGTGAGCACGAGATGATATTGATGGAAAGAGTTAGGTGACATTTTAGGCTTCAACAGGAGGTTTCTCATCCATTTCTGCAGTATCATAGGTTTGATGTGGAGAGACCTATGTCTCCACCATGTCCTACAGTGTTGATAGGGTAGGAGGAGTAGGTGGTAGATATGAGAATCAATGATGTCGGTATGACAAATGCATATAGGTCATGGTAAGTTTCTCAACTACAAGAAACACCACCTAGACCTAGGAATCCATCTTTAGCCATTATTATTTTATAGAGGGATCAGTTGTAGGGATAGGTCATAGCATTATAGTTGTAGTTATCTCAGTTCCATGCTTAGGTGACCACCTTGTAGGGACATGTGCCAAGGCTACAGGAGTAGCTGGCATAGGTGAAGGCATAGGGAGGTGATGGGAGCTAGATGACCACATTTTAGGCATATGTTTCCACCTTATAGGAACAAGTTGTGACTCTTTAGGGCTAGTTAGCTCAGGTGAAGTCTCAAGCTCCTGCAAAGGTACCTGAATAGGATCTCGTAGGGGATGGAGCACAAGTAGCAGTGTTGTAGGCACAAATTATAGGTCTACAAGGTCAGTTAGCAGCATCCAATGCATAGATCATGGCATTACAGGAATAGATAGCTTCTCAGGAACCCGTTGAGGCACTAGGAAAGGGTTCCTTCATATAGGCAGGAGGATAGGGGCAACTATTATTAGGGTAGGATCCACAGGTTGGAGCTAGGGCGATGGCGCCACCACAGATAGTATCCATGGAGAGGTTCAAGGATGCCCTGAACAAGGTTTGCTATTACCAAGACAGGCTATGATATTTTAGGCTATTACGCTAAGCATAGGGCCCAACAAGAATCTAGTCAAAGGACCAGTACACGGACCCACAGTACTAGTACAAAAGGTAGTCATTGGTCGCATAGTCATGGTGAGAGGGAGGTGATGATTTCACAAAGGAACGGATAATTAGAGGGTAGGGAGATGATGAGTAGGTAGAGGACATGACCAGATGAGGATTCAGACTAACCGCAGAGGTGAAGGCCCTATATTGGAGTGAGGAAGGATGAAATGTTTGACTATATTTTTATATTTTTATATATATACCGTCTTGGGTGCCTAAAATGTGAGATTGTAAATGATTGTTTTTGAGATATTGTTATTGTTTAAACCTGTGTATATATGTATTGATACACAGATACTACCATTCTATAGTTGATTATTATATTGGACATATGACGTACTTGGTTTCATTTCCATTGTATTGTCATTATAGAAACTTAACTTAATTAAAGTTGTAGGTCTTGTTTATAGGATATGGAAACCGGGCAAGGTTAGCCATAGTTGAGTTAGATGCAGGCATGGTGGGCTATAATGTTTAGAACTGATGGAGTAAGGTTTTACATATGGTGGAGTCAGGTGTAGATGTGGTTTTATTTTGAAAATTTCCAAGTTATTGTTTTCATGGAAATTATATTATTTAAGCATGGTTGGGTTCATTGTATGGTTGTGTTTGAATTTGAAAATTTCTAAGTTAGTGTTCTTATGGAAATTAAATGATTTAGGCATGGTTCATTCATGGTGACTATGTTGTGGTTATACGTGTTTTGTTTTATTGTTTATGTTGAATATTAAAATGAAATGATGTTAAGGTAAAATTATATAAATTTATGACATATGGATATTATGGAAACTAGGTTGTTTAGGCATGGTTGAGTCTACTTTTTGTTGAGTCAATTTTATTTCCAAGTTATTGACATGATGGAAAATAAATGATGGGGTATATAAGATGGATGATTTTATTTAAAGTTAACTTCCATATTATTTTTTGTATGGAATATAACTAAATGTTTGTTTGATGTGGGGAAATGATTATGGGGTAAAGGGTGCCTGAGTTAACTTCAAAGGGCCCCATGCCCTAAGAGTGCTGCCTACATAGCCCTTGCGAAAGGGACCTCAGGCCGATGTAGTTCTCCCTTAAACCAAGGGAGATGAAAGGTGGGTTGGGTAGGTCAGATGAATAGGTAGGTTTTTAATGTCACATGATTGGGTAAGGAAAATTGATGAAGATAGCAAAGGTGAAATATAAAATTGGTAATAGGAAAGGTAGATTAATTGTAGGTGTATAGGTAATAGGATTGAATGTTGTTGACTTAGTGAATAAAATAACCATGTAGCGAGAGGTGAAAAAAGGAAGAAAAATGCCCCAATTTAGCAAAGACCCTCAGTGTTGGACCCTAAAATATATTTTAGCATACATCCATCGATAAATTTCACAATCAATAGGTCTAAAGGTGAAAGAAGTTGTAGGATCACAATGTGTGGGATACACGCCACATCCCTTAAATTAATTCAAAAATAATGAAATAGAAGGTGAAGTGGTAGGTTTTATTTAGTGTAAGCTTGTTGTGGGATAGTATGTCCCTTCTACAAGATACCCAAAATTGAGATAGGCAAGTCCACGACTAAAAGTTTATTAATTTTTATTTTTTACTTTTTACTTTTTTGTTTGTATAGACTTGTCAATGTGGGAAGTCTATACTGAGATAAATAGGTTATCCTTGAGGTCTTCGTGAAGTTGATCGATGCGGGAAGCTTCATAATTATTTTATTTTGAGAAGTACATGCTAGTATTCTTTTTAGATAGAATAAATGCATTTAGTACCTAAATTTTTATAGTTGTCCTTCGAGGGAGCAATCTATTTATAACAGCTAGAGAGATGTAGATTAACTTATGAGAGATTCATATATTTACAAGAAGTTTGACTCAAGGAGTAGATTTTTAGGTATCCCAAGTTATTTTTCATTTCAGTTATTTTTTTGACTTAAAGTCATGGACAAGACTATAAAGGAATGTAGGCATCTTTATGAAGGCAATACCATAACACAAACAAGTTAAGTATTGAAAGAATGGGATTTTAAATGACAAATGACCATGGGATTCCATCCTGAAGAGGATGAAAAGTATCCATGAGAATCATGCCATGATTAAAGCTGTGGTAGTCATATTGAAGATAAGGTGGAAAGGTGACAGATAATCACATAATTCTAGTGTAGTTATTGGTCCTTAAAATAGGTAGATGGAGGGAGAGATGCGCTCAAGGGACGAACATGTAAGTGACATAAAGTGATGTATTACTTTATTCAATAATAGAATGGTTGAAGATGTAAGGAATTTAGGGGCTTAGGTTAAGGTTTACCTTCAAGTGAAGCTAAATGATAAGCACTTGATCCATAGACATGGGTGGTGATATAGGGTCTAAGCCAATTAGGAGAAATTTTTCCTATTTTCTTTGATTTGGTAGAAATGAGAGGAATTTCTTCAACCCATTTAGTGTAATATTTGATTTCACTAATGATCCATTGATGGTGTTGAGAGGACTAAGGGTTAATCTCTCTGATAAGGTCCAAACCCCATTGAGAGAAAGGCCAAAAGTCCTTGGAGACTTTTAAGGCATGACTAGGAGTATGGTGAAGGTTAGCATGCTCTTGAAATTTCACATAATGCTTGAAATAGTCATAACATTCTTGGTTAAGGTTCAACTAGTAATAGCCAAGGGGAAGGATGCATTTAGCAAAAACATGGCTACTCAAGTGTCCACCAAAAATTTCACCATAGATTTCCATTATGGTATACATGATTTCAGAACTAGTTAGGCACGAGTAAGATATCGTCAAAGACACATGTATAGAATAGACTGCCCATGATGATGTAATGGGAAACCTTTTTTAGGAAGGCTCATCGACCATTACAAGTGAGGTTTGGTGGTAATATGGAAAGGGAAATGTCATCAACGTATTTCTTATACCAAATATCACGTGGGTCATTTTCAATTCATCCCACAAAATTTACGTCATGGCTTAGGTGAGAAGGTGACTCCACCCTTTGCACTGTGACAAGAAATTTTGAGTGGAAAGCTGAGGCAGGTATCTGTGAGGCCAAACTGGCCACAGTATCCATGAATTTGTTAGTGGAACGCAAAGTGGTTTGAAGATTATAATGATCAAAGGTGGTCAAAATCATGTCAACATAATGTTTATACTTTTGAATGGTTTCGTTATGACATTGGTATGATCCATTGAAATGATTCACTACAAGTTGAGAATAACCAAAGATATTAATGGTTTTAATATCAATGGAAAGGCATTTTGGAGACCTAGTACGAGTGATTAGTATTTGGCCATATTATTGGCACATTCGAAATCAATTTTTAATGATAAAGGCATATGTTCACTATAAAAAGATATAAGGATAACACTTGCGCCACCCCCACATAGACATTTGGAACTGTCAAAGAACAAGATCATTCGATAGGCCATGAAATCCATATCTTTAAGAGAAACATTGGAAATTGATTCTTCAAAAAAGTAAAATTTAGAGGATTGATGTTGAGGAAGTGGTGCATTTTCAAGTTGGTCAGCAATGGTTTGTCCTTCAATAGACTTAGGATGAGTAAGCTCGAGGTCTAATTCTACAAGGAGTATGTGCCAACATGAGATACATTGGTGTTGGTAGGGCTTAGCGTACATGTAGTGGAGAGGGTTAGTGACAATGAAGGTTTTGTGATTAAGTAGGTAGTGGAAGAGTTTGTTGGTGACGAAGACTAAGGCAGGACAAAGTTTTTCAGCATGAGTGTATTTGGTCTCATAGTCTAAAAGAGTATGAATTATATAATAAACCTTATGTTCCCTATGTTTCTCATCGCGATGAGAAAGCATGACACCCATGGAATGGTCAGTAGCTAAAATATAAAGGTAGAAAATTTGATCATATTAAGGTGGGATGAACACGAGTGGATGAAGAAGATAGGCCTTCAATGCTTCACAGGATTTATGGCATTCATCGTCCCACTTGAAGGAGACATCATTTTTAAGAAGATGGTAGAAAGGATGAAAATGATTGAAAATTTGAAAAATGAAACGTCAAATATATTGAATTTTTCCTTGCAAAATATCAAGTTATTTTAGGTTCGTGGGTGGAGGCATCTCAAGATTTGCCTTGATTTTATCGAGGTTGACCTTGATGCCACATAAAGAGACGATAAGACAAAGAAATTTTCTAGAGAGGCTAGGAAAGACAGACTTCAATTGTTGGAGGCACACAAAGTATTTGATAAGACAGTTGCAAATGATTTTAAGGATAGGGAGATGTTCTGCATAACTCTTGGAATTACTAATAATATCATTGACATAGTCTTCCAGTATGCCATACATGATGTTGTGGAAGATGTAAGTCATCACGTGTTGATAAGTGGCACCAACATTTTTCAAGCCAAAGGGCATGCCACAATAGCATAAGGTCCCCCAAGGGTTGATGAAGGTGGTTTTATATTGATCTTCAGGTGCAAACAATATTTGATTATAACCCAAGAATCCATCCATGAGAGATAACATCTCATGGCTAGCTATGAGATCGACTAGTTGGTCGATGCTATATATAGGAAAGTCATCCTTTGGGAAATTAAGGTTGAGGTCATGAAAATATGTGCAAATGTGGAGTCCCCCTATTACTTTGGTGAGATCCACAATGTTAGATATCCATTATGGATAATCAATGGGTAAGATGAAGGAAATAAAAAGGAAGCACTAGAGTTCTTTTTTAAGAAGAGAAATATGTAGATGTATTTTGTAGATTTTGTTTCACTATTTTAGCATCGGGTATAGTCATAATGTTATGAATAACAATATTGGGGTCAATACCAATCATGTCAATGTACTACCAAGAAAAATCATTGCTATGTTTCTGAGGAAAGAAGTGTAGGCTTCTTGTTCAACGAGGTCTTAATATTGGCCCATATTTAGAATTTGTGGGTCATCCTAAGTGTGAATGTTGATCTCTATGGTTGATTCATCGAACATGGTTTGTGTCTCAGAAGGTAACGACTGTTGAATATAAGAATTGTCTGGACCTAAATAGGTGAGAAGGGAATAATCATCTTGACATTGAGTGACATTTATAGAAGGTGTGTCATGATAAATCATGTTAGGATAACAAAGAGGAATGGAAGAGGAAGCCTCGCCATCATGTTGATAGGTAAAAGGTCCCAAGGAAATGGTGTTTATAAAAAACAAAAGTTAGGAGGAATGGATTATGGATCCATGGACTGTATGGGTGAAGGTGGGGTGATAGGTGAAGATTGTATAGGTTGTTGCAAGATAGGTGATGAATGTGTTAGAGTAGGTATTTACCTTAACTCATGTTCACCTAGGTACTTTTTTTACCTTTATTATATTTATCCTCGCCCACTTTTGTGTGTAAATATTTATTTTTATTTATTTAGATATTAGGGGGATATTATCTAGTTGTTATGTATAGTTATTTCCTTGATCTATGGTATTGAATAGATCCTTGATGTTTAGTTCTCTCATAAATCTATGGTCTTGACTAGTTCTTTGATGACTAGTTATATCCTTGATTAATGGCTTGATCTATGACCTTGACTAGTTCTTAGATTGTTATTCCTTGGCTATATAAGCATGGCCCATTATGATTGTATTTTCATTAAGTTCTATAATAATATATGATATTGTTGCTCATTTGTTTGTAAAGGTTTATGTAAAGTTACTCTGGTGAAATTTTTTCATTTTATAGATCATGGTGTTTGATTAGCATTTGTGTTCTTGGCTTGGTATGATTTTTTTATCATTCCTTTAATGGTATTAGAGCAGGAGATTGTTGTTGACATCTATCTATAAGTTTCATTTTGTAAGCATTCCTTGTATATTCATATATTCAAGATTTACTCATATTTTGTTGTTGCATTTTTTTTTGCAAAACAGAGTCTTCCATTGGACCCATTTGAAAAACTAGGAAATAATTTTCTAGATTTTTGGTATTTTTAAGATCTGAGTGGAGTTTTTTCCTACATGTGTAGCATTCTCAGTTGGCATGCAGTAGGAGGTTTTCAAAAAGATGTTTCTTTCCTTTATTGGTAGGGGACCATGGGTGACTGTGCATGGTTTGTTATTTTGGGAAATTTTGCAGCTCACACACGCATTGAAATTCTTAGCCCATGGTCATATGGTATGGTCATATGAGGGATTAAATCTTGTGATTCCTACTAGTAGGTGCATAAATCCAGCCCTCTTTCATTTTATTTGTCTGGTGAAGGAAATATCATTTTATTTTATTTTAGTGGCAACTAAAATAAATAGTAGAGCAATATATTGAAATGCTTGTAAATTTTGATTGGTAACTCAGTTTTGAGTGTTGTTTTTTTTTGCAAAAGTCCATTTTTTAATGCTCTTTCATTAGAAATAATTATTTTGAGAATCAAACTATAATTATAAAGTACCATATTGTAACATGTACTCATTATAAAGTTCAAAATATGGGGGGCACTTGTTGCATTGTTTGGGGGTCTTGTTGCATTGCTTGGTTCCTGCATTTATTTTGGTGATTTTTTTAGGATGGTGTATTTATCTACTTCTGCATTTGAGAAATTCTTCATAACAACTAGTGTTAACAAGAGAATATGTGAAATTTGAGTACCAGTGAAAATTTGATAAGTGTATGGGTTTGATAGGAACTTATATAAGTGACAGTATTTTGTTTCATTTGGAAACGTGTGACTCTCCTTTCAACATATGGGAGAAATTGGAGGATTTATTTGGTAAGGTGGATCATATGAGAGACATGAAACTTGAAATTGAGATCACCTCTCTTAATCATGAATATTTTCCAACAAATATAGACTATCTTACCAAGTTCAAGCATTTGTTGACGTATTTGAAGGGGAGTGGAAGAGATAAGAAAGATGAAGAGTGTGTCTACTTGATTCTATCCAAGTTGAGAGGACCATTTCAAAGAGTTTCTTCTATCTTTTTCTCTTGCATGAATACCTTAGGTGACACATTCAAAATTCCTGACTTAGAAATATTTTGTAAAAGACTTACTAGGGAAGAATCCAAATTTTCTCACCTTGAGTCTTCCACCTCTCCAAAGGCATTAGTTGATTCTAATCCTAAGGGATAGGGAAAACCAAAAAGTAAAACCAAATCCACCACTTATCCATCTCAAAGTGCTCTTAAACCTAAAGAAAACAACTTTAAACCCTAGGAGTCTTCTAAATCCAAGAACAATTATATCCTTTCATGGCTTTTTGTGGAGGTATTGGTCATGAAGAACATAGGTGTTATAAACAAATGCAAGCCTTAAAGGATGCAGTCAAGAAACATAAAATTTCTATATCCACTCCACTTCCTTCTAATCAACATGGAAAAGCACTTAATGCTGTTGAGAGATCTCATTCACCACTTGTAGACAGTTGGGTTATAGATTTTGGTGCTTCTCATCATATGAATTCTTTCAAGGAGTCTATTGTTTCTCTCTATTTGAGTTTTACTTCCAAAATTGAGGTTGGAGATTCTTCATTTCTTTCTGTTAAGGGAAAAGGTGATACATAACTTGATGGTGGCAATATCAAAGATGCACTATATGTTCCTAACATCACTACAAATTTACTTTTTGTATATAAAATTTGTCATTTTGGTCAAGGGAAAATAGTGAATTTTACACCACATGGGGAAAAAATAAGAACTTTTTGGGAGCCTTATTCACTTGTTGCTTAGGGTATTGTTTATCCTAGTTCTAGATTATATCACTTTAGGGGTTTTGATGACACTTATTCTATAGGGATAGGATTGGTATCTCATGCATGTTTATAGATTAAGCTTGCATTGGCATGAAAGATTTGGACATCTTAAGTATAGATATTTGAAGGATTTGAACACTCATGGTATGGTAGATGGTCTTCCTAGAGTTTCTTGTCTTGAGGGAGTTTTCTCTAGCTGTGCATTAGGGAAACAACACCAAGATCCATTTCCTAAGAATTTTTTTAAGAGAGCTTCTTCACCACTTGAGCTTGTGCATAGTGACTTGATGGTTTTTCCAACCCCTCTTTCAATGGAGCTAAGTATACATTTATTGATAATTTCTCAAGCGGTACTTGGGTTTATTTTCTCAAGTCAAAAAGTGATGTTTGTTCATACTTTAAATTATTCAAGGCTTTGGTTTCGAAACAATCTTCTAGTTGCATAAAGAACCTTCATACTGATAATGGGGGGGACTACTTCAGCAATGAGTTTTCTAAATTTCTAGAAACTCAAGGCATTTTTCACAAACATTTTGTTTGTCATACTCCACAATAGAATGTCTTAGCAGAACAGAAGAATAGAAATTTGAAGGAAATGGCTAATTGTATCATGCATTCTAAATATATACCTCCTATCTATTGGGTAGAATCAGTTAATTGTGCTAACTACATTCAGAATCACACACCACACAAAGCACTTGAGCATTTGACTCCAGAGGAAGCTTGGTCTAACACTAAGCCAAATGTATCATTTTTTTGAGTCTTTGGGAGCCATGTTTGGGCCTTTGTGCCAAAGAAGAAAATGAAAGTTTTGTATAAGAAGAGTAAACCCTTGATCTTTGTAGGGTATTGTGAGGACATGAGAGCTTATCATCTCTTACATCCTCATACACATGGTGTTATTTTTCAAATATATGTTCAGTTTGATGAGTAGTTCACTCCTCATGATTCTTCTTCTTCTTCCATGCCTCCTGCTTCTTCTTCATCTCATCTTGAGGATCCTTTCTTTGAGGAGATTGATGAGGAGGTTATAGATGTTGTTGAGGATCCTATTCCCACTAATGTTATCACTATGCCTAAATGGGATCATACTATAGTTTCTGAGGAAACATCTTTCATACAGGATCTTCTACCCACTAGGCATCATCACACAAATTCTACATGTTCTGGACTTTTGTGTCAGGCAGTTTATGAGGATCCACAATATTTTTCAAAGGCTCATGGGATACAGGAGTGGGATGATATGATGGCAGTTAGGTATTCTTTTTTGATGAAGAATCATACTTGGGATTTGGTATCTGTTCCTAAAGGAAGAAATATGGTTAGGTGTAAGTGGGTGTACCAAACTAAATACGCACCTGATGGGTCCATTGACAAGTATAAGGCTCATCTTATTGCAAAGGGTTTTTCACAAGTTAAAGGTATTGATAACTTTGATACTTTTTCACTTGTTGCCAAGATGGATTATATACGCCTTGTACTTACTATTGTTGCATCACAGGGGTGGCCCGTATACAAGATGGACGTGAAGACTGATTTCTTACATGGAGATCTACACGAGGAAATATACATGGAGTAACTGGCTAGATTTGTTCAGGATTCTTTTCCTATTTGTAGGCTTCGAAGGTCTCTCTATGGTATTAAACAAGACCCTTAGGCTTGGTATAATAATATGGATTCTTTTCTTCTATCTACTAGTTTTGTTCATTGCCACTATGATCATACAGTGTATATCTAGTATGTTTGTGAGGATATTATGATACTTGTCTTATATGTTGATGATCTACTACTTACTGACACCTCTTCTTCTCACATTCAAAGTATTCCGAGGGATCTTTCTACATAGTTTGACATGAAATATCCTGGGATATTGCATTAATTCCTTGGTTTGCATATTTCACAGATAGATTCAAGGATTAACTTGAGTCATCAAAAGTAAACCCATGATCTTCTTTGGCGCTATGATATGGCTGATTGTAAGCCAACTCCATCTCCTTTTCAATCTGGAGTTACTCTTACTTCCACATGTACCAAACCACTTTGTGATCCTACATTATATAGGTAGTTGGTTGGGAGTCTCATGTACTTGACCCATGCTCACCCTGATATTTCATTTGTAGTAGGGCTTGTATCTCGATTTGAATATTCTCCTCATAGTAGTCACTAACAGGCTACTAAAAGGATTTTACATTATTTGCACTGTACTTTCCACTTTGGCCTGCACTAAACTAGGGTTTCTACTCAGTTGGTTGGGTATACTGATTCATATTGGGTAGGTTTTATTGATGATAGGCATTCCACTTATGGCTATATTTTTTTTCTTGGTTCATGTCCAGTTGCTTGGGCATGCAAAAATCAATAGGCTATTGCATTTTCATCTTCAGAGGTAGAGTACAAGGAAGCATTTACAATGAGTCAAAAGAGTCTTTGGCTTCGAAAGTTAGTGACAAAGTTTGGATTCCCATAGGATTCACCGACTATACTTTGGTGTGACAACTAAAGTGCAATTCACATTTCTCGCAACTCAGTTGAGCACCAACAGACCAAGCATATTGAGATACACATCCACTTCATTCCTTAACAAATTTAGGATGTAGTTATTTGCTTGGAGTACATTACGACTCAGTAGCAGGTTGCATACATCTTTACGAATCCTTTTGCATCACCTCACTACCTTGATTTGTGTGGAATGCTTGGGTTTTGAGAAATTATTCTTAGGGGGTGTTCGTGAGATCTTCCTTCTTCTTCTTCTTTCTCTTTCCTCTGAGAAAGATACTTTTCTTTTTTGGTTTAGGATTTTTTCATGGATATATTGTACATGAGTACCTCATCAGGAATAGTTATCGAGACTCATACTGTGGACATGCCACTTCTATTTTTTACCCCTAGATTCACTTGAGGGGGGGTGTTAGAGTAGGTATTTACCTTAGCTCATGTTCACCTAGGTACTTTATTTACCTTTATTTTATTTATCCTCACCCACTTATGTATGTGAATATTTCTTTTTATTTATTTAGATATTAGGGGGATGTTATCTAGTTGTTAGGTATAGTTCTTTCCTTGATCTCTGGTATTGACTAGATACTTGATGTCTAGTTCTCTCATAAATCTATGGTCTTGACTAGTTCTTTGATGACTAGTTCTTTCCTTGATTTATGGCTTGATCTACGACCTTGACTGGTTCTTAGATTATTATTCCTTGTTTATATAAGCATGGCCCATTCTTTTTGTATTTCATTGAGTTCCATAATAATATATGGTATTGCTGCTCATTTATTTGCAAAGGTTTATGTAGAGTTATTCTAACGAATTACTTTCATCTTATAAATCGTGGTGTTTGATTAACATCTATGTTCTTAGCTTGGTACGATCTGGTTATCATTTATTTTCAAAGGTTAATAAGGTTGATCCTCCTCTATGAGGTTGATTCGAGCCTTCTTTGCAGTAGGTGGTATGGAGAATCTGATACCACATCGATCCTTGTGTTTGCGAGAAGTGCATGGTATAATTTTGTGACGGAATTGTTTGTAAAGACTGAAGCCAAATCATTTCTAAGAAAAATGATGAACAAAAGTATGTGCAAAATAGTGGTTGGTAAAGTATCTAAAATTGGAAGAAAAGGGTTTGGTTTGAGGTGTTGGTTCGGGAGAAGAAAAAGTGGTATTTAATCCCTCATAGGCTAGGTTTGTACGAAGATGAGGAGGACCATATGAAAACATTTATCTTATATGTTATTTGTAATGGGGATGTTAGTGGAGGCTACCATAATCTAGAGGAGTAAGAAAGGTATTGAAATTGTAGAGGTGGTACTCCCCCAAGGAACGATGTTCAAAAACATCTACCATGAGATTGTAAGTTGGGACTTGGGATGCAGGAATAGATGAATTGTCAGCCTCTTGGGATGATGTAGATGGGCTAGATTTAAAAGTAATGATAGCAGTGGGGATGGATGATTTAGTTGTCGTATTAGATGAAGTGGTAGTGGTATTGGATGATATGGTAGCGGTAGTAGATGAAGTGGAAGTTGTAGTGGATGTAGTGGCAGTGGTAGTGGATGCATTGACGGTGATAAGAACATCATTTGTTCTATATAAAATATTAATATTTATGAAAGGAGGAGGATCAAGGGGAATAATGTAAGGGTTCCCTCATATTAAAATACGATGCATAGATGGAGAGTCGAGGGTACTGTTGTCACAAAATAATTGCACCCTCCTAATGGCTTGAAAATGAATCATGACATTCAATGTGATAGTGACACATGGGATCATCTCTCAAGCTATGGGACTTAGACTAGAGATGAAATTTTGGAGAGAGGTTGACTTCCTTTGTTTAAACTAGGTGCTCTGAATCTTCCTGGGATTAAGGAGAAATCACAAAGAAAGAAATCCTAATCTAGAAATGGTGATGCACTAAAGAACAGGGATGTTCAACTTTTGGAAGGGTTGTGTGAGTGAGATGATAGCATCCTAAATCACTTTCACCTATTGTAACTAAAAAGGGTACGAGTAACACAAACTAGAAACACACGTTCCTTTGTTAACCTTATACAAAAGAGGAAGAACATGATTTTGGTTCAGATACACAGATAAATTTATCAGAAAAATTAACACAAGCACATCTTAAGCACCCAATTTACGTAAAATAAAGATAATGTAACTTCTAATCAAGAGCAGGAAAAGTACAATCACAGTTGAAGAGAAAATAACCATATCACTTAATCTTGGCATACAATAAATAATCTAAAGTAAAGGCAAGTTACTAAAACATAATAAGGAATCAAAGTCACAAAGCATGTAATAAATAACTATTTCACACAGTGATTCAGACTTTCAAATGATAGAGTGTAATTCTGAATAAAATTAAAAGGGACTTCACAAATATATGAAAATACTCTTCCAATCCTGAAGAGTAAAATCACCAAAATCTCAAAAACTGTATATCTATGAAATCTAAGCATTCGTCTATTTATAAGTTACTTAAGCTGAGCCATTACAACATGGCCCTTAACTAACATTTTACTAAAAATAGAAATGTCATCAAATTAAGGGAACAAGCTCCCATGAAAATAGAAATTTTTTTGCAAGGGTTTGACCGAGTCAATGCCACAACTCTGACTAATCTGGAGCTCAAATTTGTCCTTCCATGGCCCCTTAATCCTAATTTGGCTCTGCAATTTTTTCATTTTTTTCCAGCTCCTCCTGACTTTCCTTCCATACAGCCAGTCTTTGATTGTATTCGAATTTTTTTTTGATTATTCCCTAGATTTCTTCATCTTCAGGTCCACATGCATAGTGACTGACTACATTTGTTGTCTTGATCTCTCTGTTAATTTAGGTTGGTATTATTTCCAGTTTGAAAATGACCTTGGACATCCTTCCTATGAAGTTCTGGGATAAGATCATTCAATCGATGGAATCAGAATTAAAAGTTCTTGTGACATCATCATCCTGCTTCACCAAGTATTTGAAATTTTCCTGAATCTGTTCTTCAGGGAGGGCATCGATATTCTCGTTGAATAATTTACAATGAGAAATATCAAATTCTTTTGATATGTCATTCAAGGTGTCTCTGATTTCTAATCACTTGTCATCCATTTTTTAATCAAGTCTTGTAACACCTAACACCTGAACTCCATAGGCTTCTGATATTCAAACAACTTTGAGGCATCATCAATCACCCCTTCCTGAAGAATAAAGTTGGAATCCAATGTCTAACCTATTTCCATGTGGCTAGATTCAAATTCAGATTGTTTCTTTCCTCAGAGAAAGCCTCGTCCATCTTTTGATTAGTTATATTTTCCTCCTGCAAATCATTATAGATTTCCACCACTTCCTTGATTAAAGGATTTTCTTCCTGCAGTATTTGTTCGTTCCACCCATTTACTGATCTCCCTTTCTGGCCAATTTTCTCAAGCTCATGATAAGAGAAGTCATCAATAGAAGCTGAAAATTCTAAGGCTGTAGTAGATGAGGACTTAGTAGATGAAATGGGCTGTGTAACTCTCCATAACAAAGATGTGATTTGTTTAACCTTAGCCTTTAGCTCATCATTCATAGCTTTATCCTTGTCATATTTCTCCATCAGGGCCCACCGAGCAGTGTGAACATCCTGTTTGATCCTCTCATGAGTGTCCTTTCCCAATGAAAATCTAGAAATCTGATAATCTGCAGTCGTGATTTTTTCCTTGGTTTTTCCCTTGGCAGGGGTAGCGACCTCTATCACCCATTCTTCAGATGAATTTACTATCAGATTTGACATGGTCATTGGTCTCTTGGCGTATCTTATGGGTGTTTTCTCTAAGATGTTGAGATCCATGACATCTCCTAGAGGCACCTTATTTTTCTGCTTTGGGGTCTTCCTAAATAGCCACTCTGGAATAGCTGATAATGAAGAAGATGGAGTAGTAGATGCGATACTTAAGGTCTAAGTTAAGGAAAGGGTACTGGGAACATTCATGGGTGTCTGGATAGAAGTGGAAATGATGGATGGGTTGGATGTTAGCACAACAGTGAGAATTGATACAATGGTACTGGAAGATGAAATGGTAGGAAAAGGAAGTGATAAAGGAAATGGAGGGAACGGTGATCCAGTATTCTCTCCAAATGAGAGAGCTAGAAGGGATGAGAATACTTGGGACATAGAAGGAGATGGGAAAGATGAAATGCTATCAGAAGTGGGAGGAATTGATGGAGGAAGGGACGATGGAAGAGAAGAAGGAAGTGATGAACCTTATGAATCATAAGAAGAATTGCTAACCACAATCACATCCGCCACAGTCTTGGCTAAAGGTATTTCCTGAGAAACAGGAGTTTCAGGAAGAGATGAACTTTCAGCAACAAATGAAATTTTCCTTGGTACTATGGGGGTCTTCTGAGTCAGTTGCTTTCCCTTTGTGGGTACTATTGGGTTTAAGACTAGTGGGGTTGTTGTACTTATAACCTTCTTAACTCCTTTAGGTTTGATCCCAAAAGTAGCCAACCAACTATAGGTCCTTTGAAGAATGGGACTAGCTCTATATTTTATATTGGATCATTCTTCTTGATATCAATCAATCTATGGAAGTGGTTGATTGGGAATACCTTCAGTCTTATATGCTTCGACTAATACATCTCCATCATCTTACAAATCTGTCGGGATCTCAACTATCCCATACTATCAAATTTCATCTACGTCCAATCTTTCATAATCTCATTGTCGGATGATATACTCATCTCAACAATGAATCCAAATGTCTTCTAGTTGAGATGTATGGGAAGTTGAAAGTCCTGTCTCACCAAACTTTCCCAAGTAGTCAAAGTTGGTTCTTGGATGAAAATTCTACAGGGTTACCTCAACCATCTCTGCGCCGATATTCTTGGCTTTGTTAATGTTCAGACAAGTATACCTATCAATCAAAACTAGAAAATGTACTCCTTCCTTGTGGCACTTGTTTTGGATCTGATGGTAATCCAACAGTTGCCGAACTAGCTCCAGTAGAAACCATTTGTCTATAGGACACCTTGGTAATTTTCTAGGGGCACCAACGAAACCTAGAATTTGATGTAGGTGAAAGTGGGAAATTGGAGATATATAGCTCCACATTCCCGTACTTCTTTGAAGGCCTCATCATAAATTCTCCAATTATACAACTCTTTGTCAAAGTAGTAGAGGATGACTGTAAAGAAAGCATCGTTGACCCTTCAAAAGTGCTTGCACCCCTCACTCAGAGTGAGCTGGGGATAGAAGTCATAAATCTGGGATGTGCTATAAACACCCTAGGTATTTACTCTAGGAAAATCTCCCATGGCAGCAGTAGCATAGACCAGGTATGATGTCATGTAGAATGAGTTTGTGGTTGACACTCTGCCTAGCTGATAGCAGATGAAGCTACTGATATTAGCTCCCCACCTGATAAGCTCCTTATTCTTCTTGATAGTGGAAATGTATAAAATCATTCACTCTTCGAATTCCTTGGCAGTTGGGAGGCCTGAGACTTGGCTCAACAATATGATTATGTTATTGACTTCCTGGATGAAGTCTACCCTGAACAAAGTTTTTGGAAACTTGGCCATGCTCTTAGCCAAGTATCTTTTCATGACAGTCTTAGTACATGAATCAACATCCTTGTTCCAATGTTCTACTATGATTTCAGGTGAAATAGTGGTGTATTTTGGAATGTCAGGTAGCCTGAGAAGATCTTCAAAGAAATCAGGATCTAGGAAAATGACCACCTTGTCATCATCATCCTTAACTGACATAGAATCTACATCTAAGTGGGAAGCAATAGTTAGAACAAAATCAGGACAATGCATTGAAGTAGGAAAACCAGCCACAAGGACAAGCCTGATGTTATAAATTGCTTGCATCCATGGCTTTTTTTTAGGAGCCTTCACTCTGCTCCAAAAATCTGGGACGTCAATCTGACCTAAGTTAGTATCCCCTATGTTACCTAGATCAGACGATAGGAAAGACTGACGAGAAACTTCAATAAATGAATACTTCATCTTCTCTTTCTCTTTTGAAGTAGAAGTAGACATGAAGTTTTGGATTTTGGAAGCCGAGGAAGGAAAAACTCTAAAATTCTGTAGGATAAAAATATTGGAAAGTCTGAAAATAAAATCACCGAAAGAAATATTTGAACTCAGAATCTCCAAAAGTCTAAAATGCCAAGTTCCAAAATCCTAAAATGACAACCTCCAAAAGAAATTTTTCCAAAGTGATTTTCCAAAAAAAAAAATTCCGAAATGGAAATTCCTGAAGTGATTTTCCCTGAAACTCCGAAATGGAAATTCCCAAAGTGATTTTCCTTGAAACTCTGAAATGGAAATTCTTGAAGTGATTTTCCCTGAAACTCTGAAATAGTTTTTTCAAAAATCCTGTAGTGATTCTTGAAGTGAGTTTCCCAAAGTTTTCAAAGTAATTTTCTCTGAAGTGAGTTTCCTCAAAGCACTCTATGTGAAAAAGGAAAACTAGCAACTCTATAAAAACCTAAGATCTACCTCGAAATGATTTTGTGAATAACCTAAGAAACTGGGGATGACTCAAAATTTAAAACACGGTGAATGGGAAGTCCATTATTTGAAAACACCGAAGAAATAAAAAGGAAAGAAAATGGGAGATGAGAACAAAAAATAAAATCTAAAACCAAAAAGAAATAACAAAATTAACATACCTTGAAAAAGGGCATCAAAAAGACAAGAAAAGTGGATGTCAGAGATATTTGTCAGGTGAAAATGACCATAGAAAATCGAGTTTAAATAGAAAAACATGGCATTTGTGGAAAAAATCCAATCCATATGGGGTTGGTGAAGAAATAAATGCTCAAGAAACCTTTGAAGTTCCGAAACCCAAAAAACTCGAAAGTATGAAAATTTGGACATTCAAGATTTCGAACTTTGGGAAAATTGGAAACAAAATGTGAATTGGTGATGAAAAGTTCCAAAACCTCAAAGTCTAAAATTCAGAATTTCAGACTTCGGAAAAAATGAAACCAAAACACCAAATGTTTGAACAAAAGTTCCGAATTCCGAAAACATGAAAACCCAAAAATTCAAAATTTAGTACTTTCAAACTTCGAAAATCTGAAATCTAACTATTAAACCCTAAGACTTGGAAATTCATTGTATAGGGGATCTCTTACAAAAAAAATTCTGACCTCATTTGACTTATATTTCAAGGTAAGTTAAATTGCTAACATTTTTGGTGACTTCCAGGGAAAAATTGATTGCTAAGCTTTCTAGACTAGTAGCTTTAAGAAAAACATTGGGAAAATGAGTCCCTAAACAACAAAACAAGAGAAGAAAAAAGAAACAAAAGAAAACGGACAAACGATGTGCAAAGCACTTGGAGAAAAGACAAAACACTATACAAGGTGAAACAATCTCAAAAGCAAGCCTTGAGATGTATCCCATTCACATGAATGGGTAATTCTTCTCCATTGAGTCTGGATAGATGAAAGGAATTCACCTCTTTACAACCTGTGACAATATAGGGCCCACTTCAGAGAGCATCAAACTCGACATGCCTATCTGGTTTAGCTCGGTCTTCATCCCACTTAAGGACTAACTCTCCTTCCCTTAATGACCTATCTGAAGCTTTCTTATCAAAGGATCTCTTGACCTAGGTTTGGTGATGTGTGAGTGTACGCAAAGCTTTGTTTTGAGTCTCTTCTAACTCCATGAGTTCAGCAAATCTCACTGTTAAGACGTCATCTTCCATAACCTCAAGCCAATAGACCAAGTCTAAGGAAGGTATTTCCAATGAAAGCGGGAGTTTCACTTCCCATCTATATACCATTACAAAAGGTGAAACCCTAATGGCCTTCTTAGGCATTATTCGGTCAGCCCACAGAGCGACCTTAAGCTGAGTATGCCAGGTCCTTTTATTTGCTTCCATCGTGCGCTTGATGATCGTTATTAAATTCTTGTTGCTAGATTTGGCCAACCCATTTCCTTGCGAGTAGTATTTGGATGAAGTCTTGAGGTAGACCCCATTCTTGATTGCCCATATACTTACCTTCATCCTGAGGAATTCCATTGCATTGTTAGAGATAACAGCAAATAGAATACCGAATCTTGTCATGGTATTTTTTAAAAATTTAAGAATAGCCTTTTCATTGCTTTCCTTCAAATCCATTGCTTCTATCCAGCGAGTGAAATAATTTATGGCAGTAAGAACCCATTTATGCCCTTCACTAGATGGAGGATTAATCATACCAATAAATTCCAATCCCCAGTAGACAAAAGGTTGATCTACCTAAATGGGATGCAACGGAAGTACTGCCAGCCTTTGTTTGCCTGCAAAGAGAGCACATTCCTTACATTTTCTTACCCAAAAATGAGCATCTTTGAACAAGTCTAGCCAGTGATAACTAGCCCACATAATCTTGGTAGCCATCGTTCATGCTGAATAATGCCCTCTCAAAAGGCCATTGTGAAACTCCTCCAATATCTTGCTTAACTGTTCTAGCTTGATGCAGCATAGGAGGATGTCATTCAAATCCTTTCGAAAGAGAATGTTATCCACCACAATTTATGGAATAGACTGGAGGTGGAAAGTGCGTCGTAGAACCTTATCCATAATTGGAGGATATACCCCAAAGAGGATGAAATTTTGCATCTTAGTAAAAAAATAAACATGATCATTTTCACTACTAGTATTGAGGAGTGCAACATCTTTGTCCTCTTTAGTTTCCATGTCTACAAATAATTGTTGGCATAACCCCTTACCTCTAACAAGCTTAGTGACTTTGATGTATACATCGTACTCCATTACTTTCATGATCCACCCAACTTGTTTCTCATTCATTTATTTATTCAACAAAAATTCTTTAATGCCAGGGTGAGAAACCATCAAATGCACCTTGTTATTGGACAACATGTGCCTGAATTTTTTCAGAGCTTGAATGACTACAAAGACATGATTTTTGATGAATGAATATTTGACCTCGTACTCCTTGAGAGACTAACTAAAGAAGGTAACTGGTTGCTCCATCAGATCATCATTTTGTTGAGTTAGAATCCCTGAAATGCTTTCTTGTCCTGCGAAGGCATAGAGAATGAAGTCTTTATTGAACTTAGGATTCACCAATGTGGGTGCCTATGAAATGGTTATTTTGATACCCTCGAAAATTTCTCTTCCTTCCTTTGTCCATGAAAATGGAATATTATTTTTTAACATGGTTATAAGTGGCTTGGCCATTGTTGCAAATTGGGGAATGAATCTTCATACAAAATTAATGGTTCCCAGGAAGCTCTGGAGACCCTTCTTGTGACTTGGAAGAGATAGGGACATAATTGATTGGGTTCTGGATGGATCAATGGACATTCCTTCTACAGAGATGATATGTCCTAGCAACTTTCCCTCCTGAACTAAAAAAATGCACTTCTTAGGATTCAATGAGACCCCAAAGTCTCTGCATCTTCAGAAAACCTTTCGTAGATGTGCAATATGATCCTCATCATGCTTGGAATAGATAGTTATGTCATCAAGGTAAACCAAGATAATATTGTTGAGAAGCCCTTTGAATGCCATATCCATAGCTCTCTGGAAAGTAACCCCTGCATTGGATAGCATGAATGGCATCTTGTTGTAAGCATAAGTACCCCATTTAGTAGTAAATGTTGTCTTGAATTGATCAAATTCTTGGACCCAAATTTGATTATACCCTGAATATCCATCAAGTAAAGAAAAAATTTGGGCCCCCGATACTGTCTGAAGAATTTGTTCCATTGATGAAAGAGGGTAGTGATCTTTTAGTGAGTTTCAATTCAAATCCCTGAAGTCCACGCACAATTGAATTTCACCATTCTTCTTTCTTACAAGTACCAGATTGGCCACCCATGACGAATGTTTAATGGAAAAAATTATGCAGGCTTCAATGATATTTGTTAGTTCCTTCTGCATTAGTGGCTCAATTCGGAGGTTGATCGGCCTCTGCTTTTGACGAACTAACTTAGAACTTGGGTCCAATTCAATAGTATGTTGTGTTAGGCCTGGATCAAAACCATGTAGGTCCTTATAACTCCAAGCAAAGATGTCGTGGTATTCTTGAAACAAATTAGTGAAGGATTTCTTTTCTTGATTAGTGCACACTTTTCTAATCTTTGGAAATTTCTCACTAGCTACCTCAACCTCCTCAAAATCTTCTTCTTTGATTGCCATGTTAGTTCCCTACCGCTTGACCTAATCATCTGTGTCAAAAATAGATTCGAGAGTGACTAGGCCTTTTGGTAACTTATTTCCTTTCAGCTAGATGACTTGATCAGCATAGGATTTCTGAAATTTATCCTGATGTTTGACTACGAACTCTACTTCTTGTTGTAGGAAGAGGATAATTTGTTTGTCGCTGTTGAACACTTGCCAACTACTCACATTGTTGGGTACTGCAGGTCGAACTACCATTTTGATGATTGGTTGTCTTTCCTCCATGATATCAATAAGTATGTCATATTGTGAGCCCACCATGGCCAGCCTATCAACATCTTGATTCTGACTTCTGGGAATTGAATGAATTCCAAAAGCCTCAAAATCTTCAATTAGATCCCAAACTTGGTTTTTGTATGATCTTAGAAGATCGTTCTTGGATGCGCTGCATGTTGTTACTTGATGAACAACCAATTCAATATCTCCAAACACATTCAGAGCCTTTATTTCCCTCTTTTGAGCTAGCTAGATCCCTTGCACTAGGGATTCATACTCAAAAACATTGTTGGTGCAACTAAATTACAATCAGAAGGACGTGAAATATTTATCTCCTTTTAGAGAGATCAACATAACTCTTACACCGGATCCATTTTTACTCCTTGAGCCAACAAAGAAAAGTTTCCATAGTCCCTCAGAATCACTAGGTGCTTTGACCAATTGTAGTATGATCGCACCTTCCTCATGTACATAGTATGTTCCCAATCCAGTCTCTTCTAAAAACAACAGATCAAACTCTTCATTTTCCAACAAGTCGTCATATGGGTCATATTGGTGATCCATACTTACTTCATTAAGGACTGTGTAAGGAACTTCCTCTTTGAGAGTAGTCGGTTCATGGTTTGTACCTTCCTCTTCGGGTTCACCAATGGTGTAATTTCCATTTACGAGCTTGACTGTGTATGGTTCCACATGGTTGTGGAAAATGGGTTCAACTCTTATAGTCACCTTCGTCCCATACCTAGTTCTCAAAATCATGTACGACCAATCTGTTGATAAATAACCACCCATTTTGGTGGTGAGGTCCCATGATAAGAAAATGGCAAAGAGAGGAGGGAGATCGATGACCGATATGTCCTGTGTGAATGAAAACTTGGGACATGCATGGATGGTGAATTGTAGCCCTTTAATGATCCCAACAGCCTTGACTACTGTGCCATCCTATTGAACTACTCCTTTTGAAATTGGGGTATATGAAATCCCCAATACGTCAACAATCTACTTAGGCATGATAGAACTACTGGCCCCAGAATTGATCATGTAATTATAAACTAAATGATTACTGATGATTAAAGATATGTAAAATGGCAGTGGCTTATTTTCTCTAGGAATCCCTTTTGTCTCTGGTTGACATAGACTAGTTGATATGGATTCTCCATGACTCGATGGTTTATCAGTAGTGCCAAAACTATTAAAAGCTTCTCGTAGAAAATTCCATTGAGATGGTATCGAAATTACATCCCACATGGTAACACTCAAATTAGTCTTTTTCATCTGCTCTATGATATTGAATGGTATTGCCCCTACCTTGTTAATGCTCTTCTGGGCGTTAGTATCTTCTTTTGGAAAATTTCTATTCTACACCATCACAACTGAAAGTCCATTACTCTTTGGAGATTAGCTTGTGGATACTTCCGGTGATTTCCTCCCTACATCTTTATCTGTCACTGGTTGTTTTTGAGGATGTGAAGCAGATTCTTGGCCAACTTTAGAACATTGTGGTTCTGTTGACCTCTTTTTGGAACACGTATTTGAAGTCACCGAGGAAGCTTTAGCATTTAGTCCACAAAAATCATCAGATTGCCAATTTACTAATGTGGTATTTTTAGTGAGTGGAGTTTGATTATCTTGGGTTGATGTCTCAAATACTGGATATACTTTGGACCATGAGATCCTGACTCAAAACTCCATTTGGGTAGAGACCACTCATAATCTTCGATGAGATTGTTTTGAACAGGAACTATGGCTCTAGAAGAACTGGTAGCAGAAGGATTTCTGGAATTCAAAGGTCTAATATTGGCATCTTGGCTTATGGTTTGGTTATTTGACTAAATATTTCCTTGAAAGGGAGAATGATTCATTTGATATTGAGGTTGGAAGGGGTGAGTATATTGGGACTGCTGCCTCTTCATTGCCACAAGTTCATTCCTGAAAGTTTGCAATAGTAACTTCACCTGAACTAGGTCATTAGCAGGGTTGGATGTAGGCATGGTTACTGAATTCAAAGCTACTACAATTGGCACAAGATTTGACTGTTGGCCTGTGAGTTCTACAAACATAGGCATAGGAGGTCTCCGGGAAATTTTACCTACTTGAATTAGGCAATTCTCTACTGTGACAACAATTTCATAGACATCAGGAACAATATTACCTCCCATCGATTGAATCAGGAAGGCAATATCATTATTCAACGCTTGTAAATAATATAGGAAAGCACTTTGTGGAGATGGAAGTATAAGAGTCGGAATCCATTTCCAAGTTTTGTCGAAGTGAAGATTGAAATCACTCATATATTCTTGAGGACATTTTTTGATGGTATGGAATTGTTCCACAAGGGATAAATGATCACTTTTTTCTTCGAACTGCTTGCAAAGCTTGGTGAAAACTCATTCCATGTAGTAATTGAACCAGTGTTTAAGCTCCTGAACCATTGAAGTGCCCTTCCTTTAAAAGAAGTAGCAAGAAGTCAAACTGCTATGTTATCTTCTGTGATACTATGAACTGCGCAAATACTTCCTACATCAAGTATGTGTTCCCGAGGAGTAATGTGAGTTTCCCCTATGTAGAAGGGTAAACTTTTGAGTGCCGCAACATGTATAGGGTCACGTTGAGCCAACAGAAGAGGATTTTGTTTCACTCGGAATGTTTCGGCTTCTGGGAATAGAGTTGCTTCTATCCTTTCATTCCTTTTAGAAACAGATGAGGTTAGGGTTAGGAGGAATACCTGTTGAATGTCGAGATGGTGTGCGTGTACCGTAGAGAAAGATCAGGCTGACTGCAGAGACTCCTTTTTGTCTTGGAAGGACTACCTGCAAATAAGAACACAAGACCACAAGATTTTGATTAAACAATAAATGAGGAAACTGCCTTGGGCCCAGGAAATATAAAACTTCCTTTCGAAGGTGGTCAGTTCCCCTGCTAATATGAATTAACACAAAAGACTGCAAAATATTAATTAAATTATTTCGTTAAACTGGGTAGGGGGAAAGGCTGGTTTTCTGGTTTTAGATCAGAGGAACCGATGCCGGTTACTGATAACCGATGCCGGTCACTGATAACCGATGGCGGTTACCGATAACCGATAGCGGTGGGTTCTACGATCTTCTTGGCAGCTATGGTGTTTGTAATGGCTGGTTTTTGGATGGTATTAGGAAATGGGATGGTTAGAAGCAAAAGAATGACAGTTAGATGCAATGGCACGTTGGGTAGTGGATTCAGAAACGGATTTAGGAGCACTGAGATTCAAGAAGCATAAGAAATGTTATAACAAAGGACATGCAAGATGTGACTTACTGGTTTTGGCACAGATGCAAGTTGATCTCCTTGGTTGTAAACACTTCTGGTATTTCCACTCGTCTCTGCTCTGTCAAGTGAAGATCTGGACTCTGTTCCTCGCTCGCAATGCTCTCTGTTGATCCAGAAATCCTTTGACTGATCTCCAAAAATGAAATTCTGATCCGTTGTTTTGGTTTGGGGAGCCCATTTACAGGGAACCGATGGCGGTTGCGTAACCGACGGCGGTCGAGTAGGAACCGGCATCGGTCAGGAAAAAGTAGTCTATTTTTAGTAAAATAGCCCACCTTCCCTGCTTTTCTCCCGAGAGATCAGTTGCGGGCTTGGTCAAGTGGCTAGAAGGTCGGCTTTGGGTGCGAGTAAGGAGGCATTAGTTATGGATGTGAGTCTAGACCAAGCCATAAGTCTTAATTAGGTTAGTTTAGGGTTAGGGCTAGGTCATGATGAGGTGGCAAAGTGAGGTGGCGGGTAAGGTATGTGGATTTATCAATTACAAGGTAATTAATAAATAATTGTGTAAAGTTTAGGTAATGAGGTTAGGTTGCGAAATGGGATGCGGGTCACAAGGGGTCGTAAGACACGAATTTGGTGTCTACATTAGCCCCTTATTGTCGTGTAGCTTGCTCTGTAAAGCTGCGCGGACAATAATATGAAGTGGTTTCTCATGTTAAGGATATAGGTAATCCCCCTCAAATCTATCACAGATTGAGTGAACGGGAAATCAGGGATAGGGTTGATACAGGGTATATGTTGTAGAGAGGATGGTAAGGTGGTGGGGTAGGTCCAAGGAAGCAGACGCATGTTGAAATGCAATAGTACGACTAGGGTACATGATTTGACGAGCAAACCAGCGATGTATAGGCAAAGGTCGATAGTTTATCCAAACAAGGGTGATATAATCCTGGTATCCAAGGCATAGGAAGTAGCTCCAGGGTATATAACAGGTAAGGTACAGGAACGTTTAGGCATGTTCGGCAGTACCAAAAGGTTGGTTTGGTTGAGATAAACGTCACGGTCTAGGTCTGGGCAAAGCTGGTCGACAGATCAAGTCAAGGACCCTAATCATGCTAAAACACGAACAGGTGAGCTCGATTGAACCAAAAACTACCGGATGGGTGGATAAAGTGTATGGTGTTGATTTTGGGTAAGGTATGGAAGTGGTACGGTCATGGGTTGGGCCAAGTTGTTGGGTGGCAGCCTTGGGTCGGGCCAGAAGTGTAAAGGGAGGCCTTGGGTCGGGCCAAATAGTGAGGGCAAGGCCTGGGGTCGGGCCAAATGGGTAGGTTGAGGCCTTGGGTCGGGCCGAATAGGTAGGTGGAGGCCTTAGGTTAGGCCAAATAGGTAGGTTTGAGGCCTTGGGTCGGGCCGAATAGGTAGGTGGAGGCCTTGGGTCGGGGCCGAATAGGTAGGTTGAGGCCTTGGGTCGGGCCGAATAGGTAGGTTGCGGCCTTGGGTCGGGCCAAATGGGTAGGTTGAGGCCTTGGGTCGGGCCAAATAGGTAGGTTGAGGCCTTGGGTCGGGCCAATGGGTAGGTTGAGGCCTTAGGTCGGGCTTGGGTCGGGAATGGTAGGTTGAGGCCTTAGGTCGGGCCGAATGGTAGGTTGAGGCCATAGGTCAGGCTGGACAAGTGAACAAATGTTGCGCAGCAAAGGTGGATAGAGGCGATATTGGTGAAAAAGAGGCAAGGAGTAAATAAGGGCAAAGAATGGGGTGAAAGTTGGGTAGCGAACCGATGTCGATTCTACATGACCGACATCGGTTAAGAGACCGATACCGGTTCCTTAGGGTAAAATGAAACCGACATCGGTTAAGGTCGAAAAACCTATAAAAAGAAAAATACGGCTTGTCATTGTCACTTTTGTTATTTGCAAACCAAATCGACTTGTCTGACGTGGAGACTTGGGATTAGAGGCTGGATTGAGTGAGGTGGAGCTATTGTATTGGCGGAGAGAGTTGATAGTGGGCCCGATTGAGGAGGAGGCAGCAGGTGATTGGCCAGGGACCCAGTAGATCAGGATTGGAGCCATGGCACAGGCAGGAGGAGCTGGAGGGGCTGGACCAGCTGGACCGCCACCACCCATCCCACCACGACGACGTGTCGTCGTACCGGTAGGTTCTAAACTCGTGATTTTATGCATTGAAATGGTTATTAGGCTAAATGGGGGGTTTGGGTAGGAATTTGTATTTTGTAGGAAATAATGAGTAAATGGAGGTAATTTGAGAAAGGGAGAGGGTAGATAGGTTAGATAGGCTAAGGTGGGTAGGTGAGTAAGTTTTTAGGGTTTTTGGGTGGGTAGATGGGTAGAAATAGGTAAAAAAATGGGTTTTGGGGGCCGCGCGGGGGTTTCGCTCCGGGAGAAGACAGTGACCGATGTTGGTCACTAAGCGACCGGCATCGGTCGCACAATTTTAGGGAAAGGGAGTGTTGTTGGTGACCGCGTCGGTCATGTATCGGCCGGCGTCGGTTGTGGGTTTATGTAGGGGTTGGGTTGGGTTGAGAGTGGGTGTGGGGTTGGGTTGGTTGTTTTGGGTTGTGGGTGGGAGAGTGGGGTTGGGTTAGGGGTGGAGAAGGGTTAGGTGTGGGGGTTAGGTTTTGGGTTTTTGGGTTGTGGGTTGGGGGTTTTTGGGGTGGGTTGCGGGTCGGTGTGGAGTGGGAGTGGGGTTTGGGTTAGGGGTGGGGAAGGGTTAGGTGGGGGGTTAGGTTTTGGGTTTTTTGGGTTGGGTTGCGGGTCGGTGTGGGGGTTGGGTTAGGGGTGGAGAAGGGTTAGGTGTGGGGTTAGGTTTTGGGTTTTTTGGGTTGGGTTGTGGGTTGGTGTGGGTGTGTGGGGGTGGTAGGTTGTTAGAGGGGGGGCGGTAGAGAGTCAGGGTATGGTCGGGGGGATACAAAAGGGGGTTTAGATGGTAAAGTAGATGTTATAATAAAGAGTAGGTCTAAGAATGTGGGTTGGTTTTGCAGGCACGTCAGCAGTTGACGATGCGTGATAGGATGCCTCCACTATTGAGTCGGATGAGGCCACACGTATCTGCGGCGCATTGGGCCATCATGCGCGAGGTGGGACTCGGCGGGGTCCAGAGGTACAGAGCGATAGAGAGGGATCACAGCCTGATGGTCGCCCTCATCGAGAGATGGGATCCGGCGGCCAATGTGTTCCATCTTCCGACCGGGGAGATGACCGTCACATTAGAGGATGTGTATCGCATCCTGCGGCTACCGATCGAGGGAGAGGCAGTCTTCCAGGTAGATTCAGAGACTGCCATGGACAACATACTGCAGGTTTTTGGGGATGCAGCCGCGCTTCTTACGTATCATAGCGCGAGCATTGGATATGGTGACATGTACCGCGCACACAGACATGAGACACGGCTTGCCGTGTTGATGATGATAGGGATCACCTGCTTCGCCCTCCCGGATTCAGAGGGAGGCCGCTTCCCACGAGCATTGATGGGGGTGCTGCTGGAGATGGTGGAGGAGCACACCTGTTTCGCATGGGCACCAGTGTATCTGGTGCAATTATACAGGGAGTTATGGGGCTATCGCCGGAGGAGGCGATTTGGTATTTGTTCTACATTTTTGTTGCACTGTTGGGCATACGAGCACATCGTATGCATCAGGCCAGTAGGGCTACCCCAGCAGCCAGGGCCACAGGTCGTATACCGATATGGCTTTCAGAGGTGGTTGGGAGTCGTGGGCCAGCCGCGAGCAGTTGTTGCAGGTCGGGATGTGGCCTATTATAGACACTTGCTAGAGGGCCTTACAGCAGTAGACATTGTATGGAGACCCTACAGAGGTCACCAGCCTAGCAGAGGAGCCCGCGTACAGCTGCGCCTGATCCAGTATACATTCTGGATAGCAGGACGGAGGCCGGGAGAGTACGAGCGGATACCCCTAGAGAGGGTACGCAGGCAGATGGGGTTACGACAGGACGAGCCACCTCCCTTCCCTCAGTACAGGAGGGATGATGTAGAGGCCCCACTGCCAGCGCCACAGCCTTTGGATCCAGACTGGGTAGCGGAGAGACCAGCAGGTGAGGGTGTGGATGATGCCGGGTGCACGGGAGCATACAGGGTGTGGTGGGCTGGGCAGAGAGCAGCGAGGATAGTACCACCTACGGTACGTAGCCAGACTTGGCTGCAGTTATAAGAGAGAGGGATCAGCTCAGGGGTCAGGTGCAGCTCTTACAGGGGCAGCTAGCTGCTGCGCAGGCACAGATAGGGGCCTTACAGGTGCAGCTAGCCCAGGCTCAGGCACAGGCACAGGTAGCACCACCACCAGCACCACAGCCACAGGTGCAGGTACAGGCAGTAGCACAAGCAAACACCATCGCCAAGCACCATAGCCACAGGTGCAGGTATAGGCAAGCAGCACAGGCAGCACCAACCCGCCAGCACCAACAGCCAGGTGCAGGTACAATGCAGCAGCACAGGTAACACCACCGTGGCCACAGGTGCAGGTAATAGGCTCAGGGGGTATTGGTGTTAGGTGCCAGGGGACCAGCCCCAGCTCCTTCAGTGGCGCGAGATCGCTATATGGAGGTTAGAGCAGAGGCCCGATATTATCAGGATATTCTTGATAGTACCGGAGTTGAGTATCAGGCGTATGCAGCGCATAGGGCAGAGACCTCGCACAGCCAGAGATCTCAGGGAGGGGCAGCCACAGCTGGCGTGTCCGTGACGGGCAGGAGGCGAGAGGCACCACAGGGACCAGCGGGGAGAGGTGCCGAGGGCGGTGGGGAGAGCTGATAGATCCCCGACATGGTTTTGTATAGGGACACGGGCACCGGTCTGCGAACCGGTTGTATTGATAGAGGCCTGCGTGCCGACACTTATTCATTGCATTGATTCATTTATTTATTATATACCGGCCTGCGAGCCGAGTACAGGTTGTACATTTGATACTGGCCTGCGAGCCGAGTATATTTTTGATATGAGAGACCGGCCTGCGAGCCGAGTCGAGATTTTTGGTAGGTATTGCGGCCTGCGTGCCGGCTTTGGTATATTATGAGATCACAGAGGCCTCGATGTAGGGCACATTGTATTTTTGAAAACTGGTATATATATATATATTATATATATATATATATATTATATATATATTATATATTATATATATATATATATAGATGATGTTTTGATCCATATGTAGTGTTCAAAAATGTGTTTAAATATTTTGTTAATGGTTTGGTAATATATAATGTATGATAAGTTTAGTGGGCATGTTGATAGATGGATGATGTTGATGGTTTTGTTTTTGTTTTTTTTTGTACGTATATATGAATGACATGTGATGTGATGAATTGTTGGTTTTGTGACATTGTGATATATGTAACTGATGAGTTGGATCCAAATGATGTAGAGATTGATAGTTTCTTGAAATTCGTAGTTGATGGTTGTGTATTTGTATAAAATAAATGATGTTTAATGAAATTGTAATGATATGATGTGTGGTGGATGAACAAATGTGGTAAATGGTGTGGTTATGCAGGAAAGAGGCGGGCGCGACAAAAATTTATGAAAGAATGAAGAAAAGAAACCTGTTTCAAAAAGGTAGGTGTGTAACCGGTATCGGTTAGGTAACCGATGTCGGTAGTTATATGACCGATATCGGTTATAGGACCGATACCGGTTATTTAGGTATGAGATTTTCTAAAAATAGAAAAGCTAGGGTGGCAACTTGAGTTTTAATTTTAGAGCCATGCAAGAGGTTAAATACGCGAACGCGACGCTTTTTGACGACTGAGACAGGTATTTGCATGAGAGATTTGGGTGAGAAGGAGAAAATAGACAAGGAAAGTGAATGTGATCCGAGATTCAGAAGGCAGAAAGACAAAGTTGAAAAGGGTGGTGATCATGGCAGAATGAGGAGAAGCATCTAGCAGGCAAGAGGACAGGAGGGAAAGACAAGGGCCACCTCAAGCTGCTGCAAACCCAAGAGGTATCATTTTGTTTGTGATTCAACTACTGCATGTTTTTGGGAATAAGTTGGAAAAAGAATAAGGAAGTAGATATGAGAAAAGACAACATGACAGCCGGGGGTATAGATGAGGTGAGTGGTTATGGGGTAGGTAATTCGGGGTTGTTGGTATTGTCTGTGTATATAGAAAGGAAGAAACGATCAATTTATTGTCGTAGGTGGTTGTTTTAGGCAAGATGTATGTAATTGACAGTGACCGGTAGCGGTTAGGGAGAACTCGGTATCGGTTACTCAACCGATATCGGTTTATGTATTAAACCGATACCGGTTATTGGAGGAATTTTCTAGAATGTTTGAAAAAAACCCTGATGGATTGAATGGTTGTTTGTTTGTTTTGGTGTATGCAGGCAGAGGCAGGATTGAGGATGAATGATAGTTGTGCCAGCGCTGTTGTCACGAATCCGAGCGAGGATGTAACACCAGCTGAATGGACATTGATAAATTATTTGGGGTTAAGTGGAATCCGCTATTATTCACCGAATCGCACGTAATCATGCTATGTTGCAGGCATTGATTGAGAGATGGAATCCCGAGACAAATACCTTTTATCTGCCAACAGGGGAGATGACAGTAACATTGGAAGATGTGTTTTGGATTTTGAGACTCCCTATTACAGGAGAACCAGTATATCAGGCACTACCTAGCGCGGCACGGGGAGCGATAACAGCAGTATTTGGTCCATACGCACGAGATTTGACACAGCGAGGTTTATCTTTTACATATGGGGTAATGTATGCAGCACACCCTGAGGAGACAGGTTAGCAGTGATATTAATGATAGCGGTAGGGTATATGCGTTACCGAGGGCGGAAGGGGAAGATTTCCAAAGGCATTGATGTGTGTTATGTGGGAGATGATAGAAAGGAACGTGACTTTTGCATGGGCACCTGCATATTTGGCAGAGCTATACAGGGGTTTATGGGCTTGTAGGCGAAATCACAGGACGACACTGGATAGTTCATACTTATTACACTGTTGGGGCCTATGAGCACATTGTTGTGTGCGACCAATAGGCCGACCCATCCAGTCGGGAGAAACCGGAGTGCAGAGATTGGGATTTAGACGATGGGTCCAGAACAGAACAAGAGGCCAGATCCCAGGCCGTGACGGGTGATATTGAGTATTACACGGCAGGTATGGGAGGAGAGTGATGGGTTGCAGATATCTATTGGAGGCCATACGGGAACTATATGGTGACAGAGAGCATAGCTGAGGAGTTGAGGGGTGTAGAGCGATTGAGGTGGATCGCAGGGCACAGGCCGGGTGAGTATGAGAGGATTCCTATAGATCGCGTGCGGCGACAATTTGGATTTGTGTAGGATATAGCCCTAGCTTATAGACCATATATGAGGATCGACGCCGAGGCAGCATTCTCACCTCCCCGGCCAACACCTCCAGAAGGGCCTGAAGAGGTATCAGCCGATCGCAGGGTAATGGATGCGGGAAGGACAGAGGCCTATAGATTATGGTGGGTAGCAGAACTGCGAGGTGTACGTGAGCATCCTGACATAGTGGTGATTACAGCAGAGAGGCATCGTCTGCAGCGTTTGGTTCAGCAGCTCCAAACGCAAGTGAATGAGACAAGAGGATTGTTAGTGGTTGCGGAGTCACGGGCGGGGAGACTAGAGGCTGGAGTCCTCCATGCGAGAGGGCATATTCATATGTTACAGGAGAGATTAGCAGATCAGTGGGCGGTACCAATAGCCGTGGTACCTTTGAGGATAGAGAGGCCCGACGAGAGGGGTCGACGATC